>CM052648.1:182609533-182636218 GCA_028533165.1 Leontopithecus rosalia
TCAGGCAATTCTCCTGCCTCAGCCTCCTGAGTAGCTGGGATTACAGGCACGCGCCACCATGCCCAGCTAATTTTTTGTATTTTTAGTAGAGACGGGGTTTCACCATGTTGACCAGGATGGTCTCGATCTCTTGACCTCGTGATCCACCCGCCTCGGCCTCCCAAAGTGCTGGGATTACAGGCTTGAGCCACTGCGCCCGGCAATTTAATAGTATTTTTACGTAAAACCATTGCATGTATAAATTTATATAAATTCCATTTTGAAATATTTCTCAAAATGTAAATGACACATAAATGATGTATGAATCAATGAATTTGCATACATCTAACCTGAAGCTATAAATATTTGGGGTTTAAACTATCTATTTGAATATTGCACTGAAAACTCTACTATCATTATTATCTTAATATGTTCATATAAGGTCCAATGGTAATTTTACTTTTTTTTTTGTTTTTTAAAGATAGAGTTTTGTTCTTGTTGCCCAGGCTGGAGTGCAATGGCATGATCTTGGCTCACCGCAACCTCCGTCTCCTGGGTTCAAGCAATTCTCCTGCCTCAGCCTCCTGAGTAGCTGGCATTACAGGTATGTGCCACCACTCCCAGCTTATTTTGTAGTTTTAGTAGAAATGGGGTTTCTCCTTGTTGGTCAGGCTGGTCTCGAACTCCTGACCTCAGGTGATCCACCTGCCTCGGCCTCCCAAAGTGCTGGGATTACAGGTGTGAGCCACCATGCCTAGCCAATTTGACATTTTTAATGTGTCCCAATGGTAAAAAATTTTGACTATTATATTTACAAAAGGAACAACTACCGCCCTATTTTCTAGCAAATAATAATGTCATATGGAATCACTGAGAGAAACTGCATGGACCATGTATTCCTCTAGTAATATTTTCTTGGACAAATTTAAGTTGTATCTTTTTATTTTCAGTAAGTATCATGCCCTGAAAAACCTCCTTTCTCTGTGGTTCTATGGTAAGGTATCAAGGGCATAGACTCTGAAATCCAGTGGTCCCAAATTTAGGTTTTGATTCAGCTACTTCTTTTTTTTTTTTTTGAGATGGAGTTTCGCTCTTATTACCCAGGCTGGAGTGCAATGGCACGATCTCGGCTCACCGCAACCTCCGCCTCCTGGGTTCAGGCAATTCTCTTGCCTCAGCCTCCTGAGTAGCTGGGATTACAAGCACGCACCACCATGCCCAGCTAATTTTTTGTACTTTTAGTAGAGACGGGGTTTCACCATTTTGACCAGGGTGGTCTTGATCTCTTGACCTCGTGATCCACCTGCCTCGGCCTCTCAAAGTGCTGGGATTACAGGCGTGAGCCACCGTGCCCAGCCCGATTCAGCTACTTCTTAACTGAATGGCACTGGGCAATCCACTTAGTATCCCTGATTGTCAGTTTGGGTATCTGGAATGGATAGAGTGGTGGTGGTACAATACTTACTATTTAAAGTTGGAATATGGCTAAAATAAATAATTATTAATAAGGTACCTCGCTTGTTGGATTGCTAGAACTGCCAGTACTAGCTAAAGGGAAACAAGTTGTAAAATACTACAAACCATGTAGTTAGAAAGGCACCCTTGGTTCCTTTGCTACCCTCTATCTTTTGAAGGTAGTTGTTGTTCAGAGGATCTCAGCAGCCAGAAATACGGCTGCTGATTTTATAATTTTCCAGCAGGCTCTTGTGAATCACCATATGCTTTAATTTTTTTTTTCTAAGAAATTCTGGCAGCATTAAGAAAATGAATTCACTATGCCAACGCCAATCTAAAGATGTCAATCTACAACTTAACGCCTTTGCTACTTTTATTCTTCAACATGAAGTCAAAATCTCTACCACTGGCTTGTCATGGCCAGTGTCTTCATGTAAATGACACTCTGTATAATGACAGATAGTGGGATTTTCTCTTTGAAGTCGGGTGGGGAAAGGGGTGGTGCACTTATGTCTTTATTCTTTTTCCTTTTTTCTTTAAGAAACCCTTATTAAAGCTTTAAGACAGTGCTTTTTCCAACTTTCTTCAAACTTTGAAGGATCATTGTGCAGTTCACCCAAAACACAACTCATCACGCAGCGTTGACACACAGGCTATGGGGTGGGGGAGATCACGGGCATGGAGAAGCGCAATGCAGGGGTTTAACAAGCATTTCTTTCACAGAATTTAGGAACTCTGACTTTCCTCCAAAGCAGATGGTTCCTTGCTCTAAGATCTCCAGTGTCTTCCCATGGCCAGTAGACCTGCATGGCCTTCCCACTGCCGACCGCTCTGCCCCTATTCTGTGTGCGTGCCACATCAGCTACACGTGTCCGTCTTCCTAATGATCCTCGCATATGCCACTCATGGCCACCTCATGCTTCTTACACTTGCTGTCCACCCCACATGCTTTCCCTTCCCAGGCGTCTTTCCATGGCATGCTCTCCCTGCTCTCTCTCTTTTTGTTACTCACTTCAGTTAAGGATGTGTGCCCCTTGAGCCTTCCCAAATTGATCTTGCCATTCTCTTATTCCACTGTTTTATTTCAAAGAGTTTATCACTGCATGAATTTCTGTGTATTTTCGGTTCAGGGTTTCTTCCACTAGTCTTCCTTCCACTAGTCTCTGGCCTCAGGAAGACTGGATGTTGTCTTTTATCTACTGTATTCTCAGCATCAGAGCAGTGCCTAACCATGATAGAAACTCAAAGACTAAATGAATACATGAGTGTCATGCATATATAGAATAGTGGACTTTCCCTGGTTATATTTTCTAAAAAAGCAGGAAAGAGTCAGGAACTAGCATGGTATATGTCAGAGCCCTGACGGAGTTCCTTTAACTGTATTGTCTCATTTAATTATTATTATGGAGTATCTTTCATTCTTATTTTAGAGCTGAAGCCTCTGATTTTAGAATTTAAATTGCCCAATCTAAACTTGTCTAATCTAAAGATATGCACTTAGAAAGTGACTGCCAGCATTTAAGCCCTGGGTTTTAGATTCCAAATTTGATAATTTTGTCTCTACATAACACAGATGTAAAATAGTTTTTAAAGAAGCTTAGAGAGTTTACAGACTTTGCTGATTTTTAGTTAAGTGGTTAATATTACAAGGTAATTGATTCAGCAGCTGGGATAAGAGAAATAATTAAATGAATGTTTACATAAGCAAGAGCCAAACCAGCAATTGACTCAATAAAGCCTACCATGCTTACATTTTTCTCTGGCTCTCTTTCCAGCTTCCCTTGGATGAAGGTACCCCTTAAAATTCAGTACATGTTCTTTTTGGTCTATAAAGAGCTTATTCTTTTTGATGACTTCATAACCTTAATTTTGCATTTCTATGACTGACCTTCAGTTTGAATTCCATCCTGTCTAGTGAATATTCTCACTTTGGGTTCTTTTTGTTATGTACTCAAAGTCAATATTACTCTGTGTCCCCAACTGGCTCCTTGTCCTAAATTTTCGCTTCCAGGTGCTAAGCATTAGCCATATTTAATTACGTGGCCAAATAATTGCTATATCCTATTAATTCTTTCTTAAATTATTCCTATATCTTGTATTTATATCAAATTTACTATTTTCACTGCCAGTATATTTCAAATCCATGTGCACTCACACCTCAATTGCTACAATAGCTGCTTTTTCGTTATTTTTTTATTTTTAGTTTTTACTTTTAAGTTCACAGGTACATGTACAGATTTGTCACATAGGTAACCTCGTGTCATGGGGGATTGTTGTACAGATTATTTAATCACCAAGTATTAATTAAGACTAGAACCCATTAGTCACTTTTTCTGATTCTCTCCCTCCTCCCACCCTTCACCCTCTGAAAAGCCTCAGTGTCTGATTGTTGCCCTCAGTGTCTGTTGTTTCCCTCTGTGTGTCCATGAATTCTCATAATTTGGCTCCCACTTATAAGAGGGAACATGTGGTATTTGGTTTTCTGTTCCTGCATTAGTTTGCTGAGGATAATGGCCTCCAACTCCACGCATGTTCCTGCAAAGGACATTGCCTCATTCTTTTTCATGGCTCTGTGGTATTCTGTGGTGTATGTGTACCACGTTTCTTTAACCAACCTCCAACCGATGGGCATTTAGGTTGATTACGTGTCTTTGCTCTTGTGAAGAGTACTGCAATGAACATACACCTGCATGTGTCTTTCTAATAGAACAATTTATAATCCCCGCGGTAATGGGATTGCTGAGTCAAATGGCATTTCTGTCTTTAGGTCTTTGCGGAATTGTCACTATCTTCCACAATGGTTGCACTAACTTACACTCCCACCAACAGTGTAGAAGCATTGTTCTTTTCCACAACCTCACCAGAATCTGTTATTTTTTGACTTTTTAGTAATAGCCATTCTGATTGTTGTTAGATGGTATCTCACTGTGGTTTTGATTTGCATTTCTTTAGTGATCAGTAATGTTGAGCTTTTCTTCATGTGATTGTTGGTGCATGTATGTCATCTTTTGGAAAGTGTTTGCTCATGTCCTTTGCCCACTTTTTAATGTCATTGTTTTTTTTTTTGTAAATTTTTGAAGTTCTTTATAGCTGCTAGATATTAGACCTCTGTTGTATGTATAGTTTGCAAAAACTATCTTCCATTCTCTATGTTGCCTGTTTCCTCTTTTGATAGTTTTTTTTGCGGGGCAGAAGTTCTTAAGTTTAATTAGATCCTATTTGTCTGTCTTTGCTTTTGTAGCCACTGCTTTTGGCATCTTTGTCATGAAATCTTTGCCTTTGCAGACTTTGTCCTAAATGGTACTGCCTAGGTTGTCTTCTTTGGTTTTTATAGTTTTGCATTTTATGTGTAAGTCTTTAATCCATCTTAATTTTTGTGTATGGTGCAAGAAAGGTGCCCAGTTTTAATCTTCTGCATATGGGTAGCCAGTTATCCCAGCACCATTTATTGACTAGGGAATCCTTTCTCCATTACTTTTCTTTTTAAGTTATGGTTGTCAAAGTTCAGATAGTTGTACATGTACATGTGCAGTCTTATTTCTGGTTCTCTATTCTGTGCCATTTGTCTCTGTGTCTGTTTTTGTACGAACAAAACTGTTTTCTAACAGTTTTGTACAAAAACTGTTTTCATTTCTGTAGACCTGCAGCGGCTTCTTGATTGATCTCTCTGTTTCTTGTTTCCCCTATTATAATTTAACTGGTACATTAGTTCCAAATTGTTATTCCTTAAAGTCTTTTCAGCAAGTCATGCCCACATTCAAAGTTTTAACACCACAGCTTGGAAGTAGCTATCTACGATGTGGTCCCAACAGACCTTTTGATCTTAACTTCTACTATTCCTTAACATCTTCCAGTTCAGAGAAGTCTTCTAAATATGTCCTATTCATTTTTGCTGCCAGAACATTTTCTACATTATGATCATTTTGGGGAATACAGTTTCTTTTTCTCTCAATTTATTCAGATCCAAGGCTCTGCTTATGACCCACCTTCATGAAGCCATTTCTGATTGGGCTGCCACATTGCTCAATTCCAGGAAACACCATTAACATATTTGTGCCAAATTTCTTGTTTACATTCTAATATTACCCTTTCTTCCATTTGGATTTCAGTCTTATGTAAAGTTTAATTGATGTCATTCTGAAGATTATTTAATCCTTTTAATGTTTGAATTGTAACATATACTGAGTATAATCTTCCCATTCCTCACCTATATGTCCATTCTAATCTTTCTATTGTTTCACTTGTCAATTTTACCCACAGCTTTTCAGGGCCAGCATGTATTTATTAAACACTTGCTCAGTGTCTTGTCTCGTTTAAGACAATAGGCATGCAGTGTTGAACGAGTTTAACTTGATCTTTGCTTTGGCGCATCACTCATATCATTGTACGTGCAATCTATGGGACCAAGAGAGAAGTATCAGATGCTAAGGTGGCTGTAACAGTAGGCTAGTGAGGTCATGAAAGGGGCTCCATCCATCGAGTTCATGCATAGTTCCCAGGATCACTTCCAGCTTTATTTATACTGTTTGACATGAAGAGGAAACAACCAACCCCACATCTGCTAAAATGTGTTCAGTGTCTGCTCACATTGTCTCCTGGATACTCCTTCCATTTGAGCAGAATGAGAAGTGCAGTCATTAAATATGACATATAAAAGCACAACCTCTTCCAAATACAATGCATACACAGATGTGACATTGGTATATCTTTAGTTTTAATATTTTTAAAATTATATATGGATATGTAAGTTGTTCAAAGGCAGAGAGCATGCCTTCTCTCTGCTTTGTAGAGAATATTTGCGGTGAGGGTTAGCAACCCCAGCTGATGATGACAGCCTCTATTTAAATATCCAAAGTTTCAAAGCCTACCTTTTCTCAAAGTCAAAAACAGACAAACAAACAAACAAAAAAGAAAGCAAAAGCAACGAGAAATTATAAAATAAAACAATATTATCTAAGTGCTAGGCAACTTGATGTGTATAGGTTTTACAGCTCTAAATGTCATTTTAAGCCATTCTTGTTATTAGTAACTGAGTATTACAAGTTAAACTTTAACTTTAAACTAAGATACATTTTCTATCTATATATTATCTATATCTATCTATCTTTAAACTAAGATATATTATATATTGTGACCTTATTCTATTATCAAGGTCGCTGGCCCGATAGTATTATATATGTTTAGAGGGCTTTTTCCTCCTTCCATAAATCATTTTTTAGTCTTTTCTAGAGGGTAGAGAGAATCAAGTGTAAGGAGTATTGAAGATTAATTTATAGTACTTCCTCTCTGCTATCAGCGTATTCTTAATGTTCTATAATAACTCCATGGACCCTACTCCCCATGTTTTAGGACATCAAGTAATCACTGCATCTTGCCCAAGTTTCATTGTTACCTGCCAGGAACTGAACTCGACATAAGATTAATCCATGCTCCTAAAGACCCTTCTTTGCCACCTGGCACACACCCTGAGTCAGTGTCCAGGAGCCTGGCAGATAGAACCAGCCACTGGATGTCACCCTTTCTCCTTACCAACCAACAGAGCTGGCTGTTCACAACCACCGCCAAAGTGCCCAGTGCTGGTCTGACGTGCTCACAGATTAGACCACATCTTCTGCCTCATCTCCCAGAATTCTAAAGAACTCCTCTTCACTAGGTCAGTCTGTCATCATGAATTACCTATTCTGTTTGGTTTTCTCCCATTTATCTATGAGAACAGGGATTTTTACATAGGCAAAGACTTAATTATTTGCATAGAGATTTCTGATGATGCTTGACAATGAAGAGAAAATACTTTTGTATTAATTTTCTAGGGCTGTCATAATAAAATATCACAGTGGGAGGGGTGGGGGGTGGGGAGGCTAAATAATGGAAGTGTATTTCCTCACAGTCTAAGAAAGTCTAAGGTCTACGGAAGTCTAAGGTCTATGGAAGTCTAAGGTTTACGAAGTCTAAGTGTTGGCAGGGTTGTTCCCTCCTGAGGCTTCTTCTTTTCTTGTTGGTCATCCCCCCTGTATGTTCACAGTCTCCCCTCTGTACCTGCCTGTGTCCTAATTTCCTCTTTGCATAAAAACACCAGTCAAGTTGGATTAGGGCCCACCCTAATTAGCTCATTTTGATTTCCTTACCTCCTTAAAGGTCTTATCTTCCAAGGCAATCACATTGGGGTTTAGGACTTCAACATACCCTCAATGATTTCAAGGGAGGGAAGCAGAATTCAACCCACAATGCTTTTCTTTTTCCAGTTAATCTGATTATTGAGTTTTCTCTTATGGTTGCTGACAGTTAAACCATACAGCATTTATACAGGCTGCTGGAAGTTGGATGGTGTTGTACCTTGTAAGAAACTTAAAAAGAACCAACTGTTTCCAGGATAGATTTTCTGAACACACAAGCCAGGGAGGTCAACACTGACGAGTCACATCGGGTTGCTGTTTAATCCCATCTGAACTTCTAATATACAATCTATCTTGTCCTCCCAATCCCACTCTGCTGTGTATTATCTAAGATGCAGAATCCAAGGCTAATTCTGCTATTTATTTCCAGGTGCTCAAACTATACAATAAGCAATGTGAAAAAAACCCTAGACTATAATTCAGAAAATATCATTTATGTTACAAACTAATAATGTACCCTTCAACACATTGTCCAAGAGTATATCATAGAACTAAGCCAACAATATTTTCCTCGATTTCAAATACTGTTGTAATAAAGTTAAACTCTGTATGAATGTGCTTTGAAAGCATATCAAGTAGCTGTCACTGTCCATTTTTATGATTATTGTCATAGGAATGAATGGATGACCCGCTGTTTTATCCCTTAAACTCAGTTGCCATGTTTATGGATCTCGTAACTCTCTTCACTTGCCTTTATTACAGTGTTCCTGATACCATATTTTAATTGTAACTTGACTCATCTGTTTTCCCAGTGGGTTACAAACCCATGCAAGCAGCTCTGTTTCCTCAATGCATAACCCTACATGGTTCTCAGGAGAAACTTGCTGTGCTTTGTGATGACTGACTGCCTCTCCTCAGAGCATGTCAGCTGCATTTCTTTCTAGGTAGCAGACATCCTGTTCTCTTTTCTGTCCCCTTCCTGGGTGCCTCCCAGCCTCCACCCAACCATAGTGATATGTAAGCATATTTCCAGTCTCTTCTGCTGTTATCCCAGCAATATGTGGAACTGTGCTTGGGTCTGGCATTTCTTTTCACCTTGTTACTCACCTCTATCCACTAAGAAGCTTAAATCACACAGAAAAGCCAGGCAGTTTTCTTTCTTTCTTTTTTTTTATGGTATAATGTTATTAGCCAAATGTGATGTTGGTATTAATATCCACACTACATTCTAGCCTTTTTTTTTTAAATTGTACTTTAGGTTCAGGGGTACATGTGCAGATCATGCTGGATTGTTACATAGGTACACACATGGTAATGTGGTTTGCTTCCTCCATCCCCCTGTCACCTACATCTGGCATTTATCCCCATGTTATCCCTCCCCAACCTCCCCATCTCCCCCACTGTTCCTCCCTTGCCCCCACCCCCCCACCAACAGACTCCAGTGTGTGATGCTCCCCTTCCTGTGTCCATGTGTTCTCATTGTTCAACACCTGCCTATGAGTGAGAACATGCGGTTTTTGATTTTCTGTTCACCAGGCTGTTTTCCATTACTTACTTATTTATTTATTTACAGACGGAGTTTAGCTCTTGTTTCCCAGGCTGGAGTGCAGTGGCACGATTTTGGCTCACTGCAACCTCCACCTCCCAAGTTCAAGTGATGCTCGTGCCCAACCCTCCTGAGTATCTGGGATTAAGGCATGCATCACCACGCCTGGCTAATTTTTGTATTTTTAGTAGAGACAGGGTTTTGCCATGTTGATCAGGCTGGTCTTGAGTGCCTGACCTTAGGTAATCCACCTGCCTTGGCTTCCCAAAGTACTGGGATTACAGGCATGAGCCACCGTACCTGACCCCTGCCTCTTCATTTTCTTCTTTCTGAAATCATAGGGCAGTTCTACCAGCAAGACATAGAGTGTAGGTATTCCAGGGCTGAGTGCCCCAGTGATTGGGGATAACCACCCGGCTAATTTGAGGTTGTTGAAATGTCTGCTTTCTTACTTCCCTGTCCAGACTGCCTCTGTCAGATTAGACCAATTAACTGATAATGAAGACTGTGCATGGGAATATTACTTTTAGGGACTGTAATCAGCATTTTCCCTCCAGGAAACTTACCCATGTGTAAGCACTGAGGAAAATCTTGAAATATCTACTAATGTAATAAAAAGTGGTAGTTTTGAGATAGAATACAAGATTAATTAATTTATTATGAACCCAAAGTATGTGTTGTAAGAGAGATGAAATCGATTCTTTTAAAGTGACTTGGACATTACATGCTTGCCTTCCTTGCTTACTTTGAATGTGATCAAATTCAAAACTAGATACAAGGGGGAGGAGAGACAGGCATTTAACTGGATTTCTCAAAGTGCATTTTCTATGCAATTCCTTAGCTTGCATTTGTGATATTAACCAGAAGAATTTGTTTTTCAGTTCTGGAAGTGTCAACAGCCCTACTTGTTAGGATTTTGGATATTTATTTGCTCTTCTTTTCCCAGGATGCTTTCTGATTTAAGGGAAATCCTAATTCTTTAATGTTCATTGTGCCTTTTTTGACTGTATATATATATATATATATATATATATACACACACACACGTATATTTTATATGTATGTATATACGTATGTATAGTCATATATGTATGTATATAGTCAAAAATATATATTTTATATTTATGTATATTTATTTATGTATATATAATATGGATATATGTATGTATATAGTACGTATATATGTATGTACATATATTTTATATGTATGTGTGTATATACATATAGTTAAAAAAAGGCACAAAGAACATGTATATACACACACATACAGACTTTCACTGTGGTGTATTTGAACATGTCTAGGAATTTTTCCATTCAAATTTTTCAATATCTAGACTTGCAGTCTGGAATGAGGCCCTCTTCCTTAAGACATGGTTTTCCCTTATCTTCATGCTCCCCACCACTCACATTCTGTTTCCTGTCTCCAGGCTCGTGATTCTGGAACCACTGGGGGTTCTTTCTTTCTCAACAGGTCAACAAGTACCTAACATTACCAGCTTTTCAGAGATTAAAAGATGCCTTCATGCCCCAGTTTCTGATCTCCAGGTTAGTCCTGTGAGATTTGGTCTTCATTTGCCAGCCGAAAACATAATTTGTGACTTCCCTGAAAAATCATGCCCCTTACTCTGTTCAAATTATATCCTCTTTTTAAAACATATCTCACAGATTCTCTGACCATCATAAAGCTGATTCACATAAGTTTCTAAAGTCTTTTCTAATCATTTGGATCACTTCAAAATGTAAAGCACAAGCAGTCATGCACCTGGATTTCATGCGTTCTCCACCTTTAAAAGGTTCCGCAAAATTCAAAGATCTCAGAACTTAAGATCCCGAGGTAAACTAGGGTGAGAAGACTTATTTTAAAATGAATATGTGAAACTCAGATAATATTAGTTTTCTAAGATAAAAATAATAAAAGGTATATTAAATATTCCAATAACATTTATATATAAATAAGGACTTATTGAAAAGCTTTTATGCTCCTCAATTTTCAGAATCTCCTCTTAATAATTAAATGTCTTTACATTATTTATATTATTAATTCCCTTACATGATTATTATTTTTGTCTTTACTGCAAATAATATATACTGAAAGAGGGTTCTTCTTCTTGCTTTTGGCTTTCAAACAGATGCTAAATGCCTTTCTGATTTTAGGACCTCAGATTCTACCTCTGGGTCCCATCTGTATCATCAAATCTTATAATCATTTCAGTTTGTTCCCTAAGTGGGGTTCTAATTCTAATAATGTTTTTTCATTTTCCATTAATTTCCCCCAAATCTCATTTTTACCAAGCTTTATTTTTTAAAATATTAACTTCTTTTCACTCTTTGTTATTCACTCTACCACTTTTTTAAAAAATTTATAATCAAGGCATTCCCTCCCATATCTAATTATATCCAATAAGAGTAACTGCCATAAACATGTAAGAACCTAAGCTCTTCCAAATAATGTCTAGAGCATTGTCAACTGTATTTGAGTGAAGGGAACTAGAGTGGGGTAGATTTACTAGCTGGCTTTATTCATTTTCTTTCTAACTTTTGTTTAGATTTGTTTTATTTAGATTCAGTGGGCACATGTGTAGTTTTGTTATGTGCATATATTGCATGATGGGAAGGAGGGAAGGTGCAAAGGTTAAAAAACTACCCGTTGGGTACTATTTGTTTGCTTGTGACTATCTATGTGTGTTCCATAATTAAGTGTACACTGTTTAAATAAACACACCACCTATACTTTAAACACCCGAATTCCATAAAGCTGGGTGCATTCTTCACACTTCAGTGTGCCTCATTGTCCCCTTGTCCCGTTTTGGAAAAATTTCAAAGCCTTGTTCCTGAGTTCACCATACAGGTGTTGGTTAAATGTTTTGGGCTTATGCTGGAGAATGTGTATTTTATGTAAGGATCCTGGGTGATTTTGATGCAACTTGATCTTGGATCACGTTATGATAAATATAGATGAAGAATGAGAGAAGAGCCTCAAGTCTTTAGAATGTTGCAATTTGTTATATTTGTTTTTATATGTAGCAACTATAATGTGGATTTGGTATTGACATTTGTGCCAGAGATACAGGTGCTTGCATTTGAAAGTGCATGCTGTGTTTTCTTTTGTCCTGTCAATAACTCAGATGAAGTAAAGAATTTGTGAAATGTTGATGAAAAATATTTGCTAACACACAAGCATTAGCTCTTTTGTGAGTGGCTGTGAAGGAACCCTTGGTGTACAAGCAAGTCTTATGCTCCATTTCTGTTGCTTCCCCTTTACAGCTGGGTGGCCTTGAATAAACACAAAACCTCTTAATGGTGTGTCCCCTCTGAGTATACTCTGTGAATGGCACTTTCTACTTCAAAGTGTTGTTGTGAGGCTCAAATGAAAATGTACTATAAGATGCTCTAACAGGAATGAAATATAGGTGGCATTAACATTTTGGGATGTGAAGCATTGCATGCTGGATTCTCTAGCCTTAATGAGCTGACAATTTTATTCTCCATTTCTACACTCACCACCCCTGACCTTTATATTACTTTTTTTTTTGGTAAGTTCTAAAGTCTCACCTTATTTCCTCTAGAATTTCTCAAAATACAGCAGTCGACAAAGGACACTTGTTTGATAAATGTTTCAAGTGAGGGACTTGATAAGCATACCTACTCATTAGCAAAGTCTCCCTAATATCGTTTTCAACTCCTTTCTCCAATACTTCCTTACAAGCAAGGAGATTATTATTAGGGAGAGAGTCAATCATGGCTTTCTGCAACTGCTAAGGCACAGCAGATTGGCAGATTTCTAAAAGCCAACATCACTCAAGATGATCTTTGCCCTTCCTACCCCATTTCCACCCATTATTGTTAATTTTTAACTCTATGAACCTATAAAGTGTGTGTGAGTAAAGTGTACAAATGTTCACTGAAACCCACAGTGTAAAATGTGTCTAAACATTTGTGTGCATGAGGAAATGAGACGACTAGGTCCAACCCATGAATTTGGAGACCCCACTTGAAAAGTCATGTTCCCTGGATAGCAGATGACAAGCTGGATGTGTTCATGTATTGGCATTAGAGCTGAAAATTGACACAGTGCTAACTTTCCCTAGAGAATGATGCAATGAAATATACTACCTAATGAAGGTAAATAGAAAATGTTACCGAAGCCTTATTTGGTCTTTGCGACACATGAGAAAACATATGTAAATCTAAATGATTACAATAAAAAAGATCTATACTGTTAACAGGAAATAATATTCAAAGAAGAGACTACCTTCTTAACACACAGAATTTAAGGAAAATGCAAGTAGAATAAGAAAGAAAAACAAAGCTGGCAAGAGTGGTATAAAGATTAATAATTACGGTGAATTATAGCTATTTTCCTATTGTCAGATGAAATCCTTAGATTGGACATAAAGAGCCCTTGTCCACACCCAAGCACCACCATTGCTTTGGATTGCTGAGACAACAGGAAATAAAGCGAAGAGGTTTCTGGTACAAAATGACAGCTCTTCATTTTAGTGTCATTCAGGCTGACAATTGACGCACAGGATACATGTCACAACTCATCACTGCCTGTCTTGAGGATATGGGCCGTGCAAGTCTCCAGCAAAGAAACGAAAACTCTGAACAATACAGTGAAATCTCATTTCACAAGATGAGCTAGCATCAAGGCCATTTTTGTGGAAGAAAAAAACGTAGAAAAGAGTTATTGATTTATGTTCCAAATAGACTGCCATTGCAAGAGGGCTATAAAAAGTAAAAATTCTTGTTACTTGTAAATCCAACAACACAAAACAAATCTTGTGCACAAGTGTTTTCTTTGCCCTTCACACCATCATTCTTGTTGTTTTAACCAATTAACTTTACATTTAAAAACCAGGAGAATTCACATAAAGCTGTGATTTCTAGCTTCTCTTGAAAAATCAGAAGATTTAGCAAGGAGCCCTATAATCCTGGACAGAACAATCACTTCGAGCTGAGTAGAACCTGCTTATTTTCATTTTTTTACATTAATTGGCTTTTATTGTATACTGACAAATTATAGTTTTATATATTTATAAAGTACAAAGCCATGTTACGATTTCTGAATACAATGTGGAATTATTAAATCAAGCTAATTAACTTATCCATCACCTCAAATATTTGACATTTTCTTGCAACAAAAACATTTGAGATTCACTCTGAGTGATACAGAGATGTACATTACTCAGTTATTAGCTGTATTCACCACACTGTGCAACAGCTCTATAAAAATGATTGAGGATTATTTATCCTATCTAATGAGGCTTTGTATCCTTTGATTATCATCTCTCCTTTCCTTCCACCCCCGAGCCTCTGGTAACCACCATCCACCCTCTGTTTTCATGAGTGAAATCATTTTACATTTTACATTCTCACATGTAAGTGAGAATAAAAGTATTTTCTATTCTATATATGTGATAAGAAAAGGAAAACTTTTCTGGATGAGAGTGTGTGGTATTTGTCTTTCTGTGTGTGCCTTATTTCACTTAGCATCATGTTCTCCAGTTCTATTCATGTTACTGCAAATGACAAAATTTCTTCCCGTTGCAAGGCTGAATAGTATTTATGGTGTACATGTATTTACCACATTGTCTTTATTTATTTATCTACTGATGGACACTTCATCTTATGATTACATAAGTTGTCTATTGCAAACAATGTTGCAGTCAACATGAGAGTGCAGACATCTCCTGGACATACTGATTTCGAATCTTTTGGGTAAATATGCAGAAGAGAGATTGCTGGATCACAGAATAATTCAACTTTCAGTGATTTGAGGAACCTCCATACAATTTTCCATAATGGCAGCACTAATTCACAGTCCCACCAGCAATGCACAGCCTCTTCTGTCCCTCAACATGGCCCATCACTTCCTACACCCAAACTGATTGACTCATCGACACTTCTGACCTCCTAAACATGAGAGTTTGAGATCATGTTCTGAACTATAAATAGGGCTGCTGTGTGATTCATTCCCCCCACATTTTATTTAGAAAATTCTCAATTAGATAATATTACTGAGACTCTGCTGTTCGTAGATCTGTCATAGGTGATAAGGCTTCTTGCAGATACATAGAAATACATGGGAGACAGGTAAATACCTTCAGAGAAAACTGGCATGCCACTGTGTCACACACACACAAACTTCCGTGTCACATCAGCAACTCAAACAGTTATGTCCTCATACGTGGGTGCAGTTGGCTTTTGACCAGATTCCTTCTGTCATTCTTCTGACTCAATTTCCTTTTTTGCTTCGCCTGTTCCTACTTTATTTCCATTCCATCTTTCTCCTCCTTTTCTTGCTCACTGTCTCTCTCCCCCTGGTTTTCTTTCCTGCCAATAACTATTGAGGCTTTCATAAGCATCTATGCTCTTTCTCAAAGTCTCTAGTCATTTCTAGCACTTTGCAGTCAGCTCTCTTTCTCTGTGGTTCGTGAAACTACCAAAGGAAAACATCTGATTCAGTCACTAGTCAGGTACTACTCAATATGGAATGTTCCTATTGAATAGAGTTTCTGGCCCCAATCAGAAGGGACTAAGATAAAAGCCACATGGGCAAACCAAGCAGGACCACTTATGTACAGCACTGCCAGCAGTCCCTTTTTCTAGGGCCAAATAGCAAGCATTTTGACCCATGAACTAATACATGGACAGTGCTTCTATGTTTTAGCAGTAGTTCAAAGCCCGATTTTTTTTTTCCTGTGTCTCATCTTTGAGTCCCTTGGAGATTTAGTGCTACCTAGCAACAGGGAATCAAAAACAAAACAATATGCCCCCCAAATCCATGTTATATTCGACTGGATATTATAATGTCTTTGATTAAAAAGCCATCTCTAGTAATTTGGTACAATTATGAAATGGAAAATTTGGCAAATGCCAAACAATAGTTTGTGTTCAAGGCATATCTTTATTAGTGGAAGTTTATCAAAATAGATGTTTATGCTATTTCCTATGAACCAGGTAGATTCTAAAATATTCTATAAAGATGTATTGACTTTATACGAAAAAGTCATCAAAAAATCTACAAGCTGGTGAAACACTTTAGAATTACATTTCTATTACAAGTTTATTTTTAATTTCAAATATGTGCTGCATAATGCAGCAAAACCTTTATTGTCACATATAAAATATGTACATTATTGTGTGCAATTAAAATTTCATTACCTTAAACCAAAAAGTGAGTTGGCCAGATAGTAAATAATTTAGGTCCTGAGGCTAAACAGCCTCTGTATTAATTACTCAGCTCCAGCACTATATTGCGGAAGCAGTCACAGACAGTATGCATTCACATGAATGAGTGTGGCTGCATTCCAATAAAGCTTTATTTATAGAAACAGGGGGCAGGCTGGATTTAACCAGCAATTACAGTTTGCCAAATGCTGCCCTAAGCTGTTGTTTGATTGTGAAGCTATAAGAAGAGAGAAAGTCCTTTTAGGACTACATACAAGAAGTACATTTAAAAATAAAAGGAAAACTATTGTATAGTATCTTCTCCATTGTGTAACTATTTCTTTCATTTAACTTAACTAGTAACTTAGATCTCTGGGACATGAGGGTGGGAAATGAAATCCCTTAAAACCATGAGATTTGCTGCCTCCTTGATAGTTCAGCTTTTCCATAGCCCTGACTCTTATCACAGACGAGTGGCAGTAAGGCAACACACATTTTCTTTTTATTTCGCCTTCATATTCCTGAACCATCAGAAGTAGAGAATAAAAGTAGCAATGGTGGCCTAGATAGCAGAGAAAAGCAGCACAAAGCAAAACAAGAAGCCAAGACGGCCAGGCGTGGTGGCTCACGCCTCTAATCCAAGCACTTTGGAGGCCAAGGTGGGCGGATCATCTGAGGTCGGGAGTTCAAGACCAACCTGACCGACATGGTGAAACCTCGTCTTTAAAAAAAAAAAAGAAAAAGTAAAAAATAAAATAATAATAATAATAAAAGCTAAGACTGGAGGGGCAAACCTGCCATGACGATTTCTCAACTGTCACACAGAAATCACTTCTTAGGATGCAGACACAATCACTGCACATCAAGAGAATAACAGATAAATTCATGGTGTAAATATTTAGTGGGTGATGAACATGTTGCCAATAAAAGTTGGATTTTGCTACGTGCAGAAATCATTAGAGAGTATTCTATTAAGCATAGAAATAGCTCTGTAGGCCGGGCGCGGTGGCTCAAGCCTGTAATCCCAGTACTTTGGGAGGCAGAGGCGGGTGGATCACGAGGTCAAGATATCGAGACCATCCTGGTCAACATGGTGAAACTCTGTCTCTACTCAAAATACAAAAAATTAGCTGGGCATGGTGGCGTGTGCCTGTAATCCCAGCTACTTGGGAGGCTGAGGCAGGAGAATTGCCTGAACCCAGGAGGAGGAGGTTGTGGTGAGCCGAGATCACGCCATTGCACTCCAGCCTGGGTAACGAGCGAAACTCCGTCTCAAAAAAATAAAAAGAAATAGCTCTGTAATCTTGTGTGTTTTCTCTGAAAATATGGCTGAATGGAGGAAAAAATGGCAAATACGAGGGACTTCAGCTTGTGTAAAGTGAGCTATGTGTAGATACTGAATGTAATCTCAGACACTTACCAAAAAATACTTTATGTATGTCCAAAGTATATGGGAATGATGGCCAAAATTACTAGTGATTCCTAGAAAAATAACCTGTAATATTTTTAGAAATGGTAAAATATGAAGCTTCACTGAGTGGTCATAATTTTCTTTAGTAAATATGTTAAAATTAATATTTTAAGTTATATGAACATCATTTAATATAGAGAAAACAGATTATGCCAAAAACCATTACCAAATTCATCTGTTTAAACTCTCAATTATCACTTTCTAGCAAGAACCTGCAATAATTCCTCAGATAAAACACCGTGTTGTAGCTTCCAGACCTCTCCACTCCGATCCTGCCTACCATGTCTCTTTTTATCTTGGTGCTCACTTTCCATCCTGTTCTGTGTCTACTCTGCTCTAATGCAGAGGCTGAGCATGCACTGGGGTTCCTGTGCCCTCGTATTTCATTTTGTGGCTTCTTACAATCAGATATAGGATAAATTATATTCCCCCAAAATTCACATATTGAAATCCATGCTCCCAGTACTGCAGAGTGCAACTGTATTTGGAGTAAGGGACCTTAAAGGGGCAATTAAAGACAAATACGATCGTGAAGATACAGCCTAATGGGATAGCATTGATATCCTTATAAAAAGAGATTTATACACAGGCATTCAGAGAGGAAAGACCATGAAAAGACACGGAATGACATCCACCTATGCGACAGCCAAGAAGAGAGGCCTCAGAAGAGACAATCCTGCCAGCACCTTGATTGCAGAATTCTAGCTTCCAAAACTGTGGGAAAAAATAAATTTCTGTGTTTTAAGCTACCCAGTTGGTAGTACGCTGTTACGGCAGCCCTAGCAAACACAAGTATCCTCACTGCTGTCCCCTTCTGCAAGGTTATTCAAGCTATTGCTCCACTTTCTAAGTCTAGATTAATCAGGGTCTCCTTGATCAAGTATTTCCAAATTCGCCCTCCACGGAGATAACTAAGTCCTCTCCTTTCTATGGTGCAGAGCTTGGGGCTGGAATCACAAATGCCAGACTGAGCACCCAACTCTGCTGCCTACCAACTTGGGAGCTGATCAGCTATCATCTCACAAGCCTTCATTTGCTCATCTTTAAAATTAGGATTATAATACCCACCTTACAACATGAGACAATATACGGGCAAACATAGTTGTTTCTTTGTAAACTGCTTGAATGCATTTTTCCTGAATTACAACATACTCTACGTTACATCACTTATTTATTTATTTATTTATTTATTTATTTATTTATTTATTTAGAGATGGAGTCTTGCTCTGTCACCAGGCTGGAGTGCAATGGTGCAATCTCTGCTCACTGCAACCTCCGCCTCCCTTGTTCAAGTAATTCTCCTGCTTCAGCCTCCCAAGTAGCTGAGATTACAGGTGCGCTATCACGCACAGCTAATTTTTGTATTTTTAGTAGAGACAGGGTTTCACCATGTTGGCCAGGATGGTCTCTATCTCCTGACCTCATAATCCACCCGCCTCATCCTCCCAAAGTGTTAGATTTACAGGCGTGAGCCACCATGCCTGGCCACTACATCACTTTTAATTGTTTATGCTTCTGGTTTTTCCTTCTAGGTAGCAGGATACTAGGGTACACGGGTTAAGTTTATTTATCTTTCTAGACAGGGTAGTCAGGACAGCTCTTGTCCTATGGTTCCTCAAAGAGTACTTTGTGGACATAAAATAATGAAATGACCAATTAATTTGTCACATGTAATTGCACCTCCTTTGTAAAAATGTTTGTTGGTGTTGGAATGACATACGTGACAGGGGTCAATTTTCTCATAAAATATCTACAGAATATAAATGGTGGCGTTGGGCATGAGGGAGGAGCCACAGCAAAAGTTAACAGAACAAATATTTATTTGTAGGTGATTAATCAAGAGAGAACACATCATGTTAGCAGACTGACCAAACTTTGATTTCAGCCTTTCCTTTCCAGTGTTATGTACGGGCCTTAGAAAGAAATTTTACTCCATTTCTTCATTATGAAAAATGTATTATCTTACCAAAGAAAATGAAGACTTTCAACCTTGCGCACAAACTAAAAAGAATGTAATGAATTGATGTGTGTGTGTGTGTGTGTGTGTGTGTGTGTGTGTGTTCAACCTCAGTAGAAACAAAGATGGTTAGAGTCAGTAAGAAAATGCTATCTTGGAAATTAGGAACCTTCAAAAAAGCAAATAATCATTTGTTCAAAAATCATTGTGTTGAAGTTGTTTCAAAAAGCAGTCTTTTGTTCAAAGATGACAAGAATGAAACAGGAAAACTCATGATGCTTATCGGTAAATGGTAAGATTCAAAAGTTTTGAAAGTTCTTGCTAACAGTGTTCATTGTTCTTTGAAAAGCTGTAGTCTAAAGTATCCTCCATTTTGTATGCTTTCAGTGATTTTAAATGACTATTTTTTTCATATTTGGCTTAAGGAACTTTGCATTCTCATGAAAGACAGAAGCTGACTTGAATTACTGTTTTTCTATCAAAAGAAAACAAATAAACCCTAGTCTCCACATGTCTTTCACAGTTTTCCCTGGAATAAGCGTAAAAACAAAACATATTAGGAGCATGCAGTTGGCAACTTAATTCCACAGAGACGTTTCCTTCATGTAAGTAAAACCAACAAACAAGGAGGTAAGAATCTGTTTTCTAATTAATGATGCGTGTTCTGGAAACCTTGCGGGATCTTTATCTCAGTCTCTAAGCTGAAAACTATCTTATGATGAAATAGTTTCCGATTGATATAGCTCAATTATGTTGACCATAAACAGGTGGCCTTAGTGACGTTTTAACTCGTGACCATTCATGTAGAAAGTAATAGATGAGAGAGAAATATCTAAACCGAATAGCATTCTTCCACATCTCAGATCTCTAACTGGTCTTTTGGTGGGTGAGGTTGGAGGGCATGTGTTCAACATTGAATGTACTCAAAGGCCAATGAACAGTCTTGCTGTGAATAAGCTAATACAATTTTAAAACTGTGTACGTCTTGCATGTTGCCATTTTAAGGGCTATGTGGAAGCATGGATTGCATTTGCCTGTTTCTAAGGTAAGGCTGTTTAGATATGTGCTTATATAAGTGACTGAAATGTAGATTAGGAAGTGAGATATATATTTGTGAGTGTGTGTGTGTGTGTGTGTGTGTGTGTGTGTGTACACTAAACATGACTGTGCAGGTTGGCATAAGCCATGAGAAAATCAGCTTCATCAACAACCTTGGCATGACATTTGCAAAATTCTGAGCTAACTGCAGTTTTGAAGTATTGTTTTTAAAACTATAAAGTATTTTGCTACTCAGCAGATGTATAAATAATTAGAACATTAATCATGTTCACGATGAGTTAATCTAAGGTAAAGATTGCCTCACACATATATGGCAAACACAAAATATTTGCTGCATATGAATGACTTCCAGCGAATTTTTGATGCAACATGAGTGTACAAAATTGTTCTACATCTACTAAGTCTCGGCATAATTTTGACCTTTTCTTTACCTGAAGTCCATTTGGGAATGGGAGGTTGGAGACATTGTTTTCTTCCTGTCTGATCTTTCTTATTTCAAATTCATGCTGTTCTCTCTGATACTCATTTTGTCTTTCAAACCTGAAGTTTCATCGGATATATGAGCCCAAAGGATAGAGAAGTCACATCAGTGCCTTCATGTGACATTGATGTGATATTTCAGAAGCCTCAGCTGCTGTTCTCTTGGTAAGCAGAGGGGAGCCTGCAAGCAATGTAGGCAAATGCCCTGCTGAGGTGATTTGCCACAACAGAAGATCTCTTTGCATAGCTTAGTGCTGGAAATAAAGGATTTAAGGCAGCAAAACATGGCTTTAGGTCAATTTAAATAATGTGTGGCAATGACAGAAACAGTGAGCAGCCACCCATTTGGAGGGAAACTGATAAGTATCTAGTATGCACATATTAGTCTGCGATTGTCATTAATTTTCTTACTGTCTTGATTGAAGATCATTGACTCTGGTCTACCCAGCAGACCCTTCCCACTCCCTTCCCAAAGTGTACTATTCTTAGAATAATGGGAAGACTACCCAAAGCAAAATGATCAAGGAAAGAACAGTGATATAAATGAACATTAGGAAGAAAGGACTTTATAAAAATGCTCAAAAGGAATAACTTAAGGGGAGGAGGACACCTAAAAATAGACTTCAGAATTGTCCACAGTAATGATTTCACGGAAATGATAGGAGGGGTTATGTGATAACATATTCAGGAGACTGTATATGGATTTTATCAGGCTTAGTATCTAGTGCAGACAAATGAATTGTCTTTCAGGTAAACTTTACATAGAAGGAATGTCAATTTTTAAAGAATCTTCTCTACCTACTTCTCCAGAGTCACGTCTCCATAGAGACATAAAAAATGGCCTTTTATTTTAATGAGTTAGTGTTTTAGAATGTGCGGACAGAAAGGGTGTCTCAAATAAAAATTGGGTATCTGAAAATCATTATGGGTTGTGTGTCAGCTGAAAATTTATTTTACTTTCCTGTGGGACTACCCTCCTCTTTGTCACTTGAATGGTTTTAGAACAAGTTACCCTCAAGTAATTTATACTTCAGATTATTTCATATCCTTACAAATGATATGGAAATAGAAAATATGAAAACTAATATAAAATATAAAAACGAATGAGAATTTATATAGTTTTCAAATTTAACTGCTAAATATGATCATCATAAGTTACATATGTAACAATGTGATAATGTCCATATAAAATAATAGTAATAACAGTGGCTATTTTTTGTTTGTTTGTTTGTTTTTGAAACGGAGTTTCGCTCTTGTACCCAGGCTGGAGTGCAATGGCGTGATCTCGGCTCACCGCAACCTCCGCCTCCTGGGTTCAGGCAATTCTCCTGCCTCAGCCTCCTGAGTAGCTGGGATTACAGGCACGCGCCACCATGCCCAGCTAATTTTTTTGTATTTTTAGTAGAGACAGGGTTTTACCATGTTGACCAGGATGGTCTCGATCTCTTGACCTCGTGATCCACCCGCCTTGGCCTCCCAAAATGCTGGGATTACAGGCGTGAGCCACCGCGCCCGGCCCCAACAGTGGCTATTACAATAAACATAAAGTGTGTCAAAGCAAACGGGACTTATCCATTTGTTGTTTGCATTACTCTAAAAATCTGGTCCTCAATTATTCAAAAACAGCAACCAATTGTAGCACTTCTTCTAACTACAATGTAATAAAAGTTTCCATCTATAAAATAGGTATCTACTTTTAAAAAATGAAATAAAATGTATCAAGAATACCTATTTTATGTGTGTCTGGACACCTTCAATTGACATATTTTGTTGAAGGAGACAGGTGGCAAGACAATCTGAGAAAGTGCAGCTCAGCTTTATGGAAAATGCTTTTACCTTGTTATAGGGACCTTTGGATACAGAGTTCACAACCTAGTAGGGAAATTTTTGCAACCATATTCAAAAGACAGGCCATCCTGAACCTTCATATTGTTATGTACTTAATCTGCCTGGAGAAGGTACTGTTAAACTGTTATAAAACGTGACATAATGTTCTGACATTCTCTTTAAGAGGAATATCAAAACTGGGTGGCCAGCAAGCAGCTGTTTGAGTGAGGGCAGCTACCTAGAAGCTGGCTCTCTAAGAGCACAAACTTGAACGCTGTCTCAAATAGCTATTTTGGCATCTACTCTTATTGATACTAAATGAATAATTCTTTTTTTCACATGATTGAAATCTGAACAGAACCCAAAGTCTGAAAACACAAGACCTTTCTCTACAAGCAAAACTATAAGGAACCATATGGGGTCTTAGGAACTATAAGGAGAGCTATGCTGTATTTGGAGAATATGATATAAACAATTAATTAAATTGAGGTAACATTTACCGCATATTCAGTATATGCTCAATGCAGATGTTAACAATTTTTTTTTCTAAAGAGATGGTATAGATTTTAGGCTTTGGGAGTATGAAGTCTCTTGCAACTTTTCACTCTGCTGATGTAATGTGAAAACAGCCACAGAAAATATTACTTCAAAAAGTATGCAGCTGTGTTCTAATAGAACTTTATTTACAAAAATGGGTGACTGTCCAGGTTTGGCCCAGGGGTCATTTAAACCCCTGTGCTGAGGTTTGGGCGTTTTTAGGAGCTCCTTCTGACTGATCTACTTAGAGTAGGGTAATTGGAAGAAGTGAGAGCATCTGAGAAAACAGGTTGATTAAGAACTTGTTTGAAACACAGGCCCCAGCAAGAACCAAGGATTAGTTTGGCAGACTTCAGTGTTGATGGTGAAATGGAAATGGACAGTATTTGATGGATTTAAGAGCTATTTAAGTGGTAGACAGCGGCCTTTTATGGTGGCAGCTAGCTCGATGCTAGAGAGCACTGAGCCAAGGCATCATGCCCTGCATGGCCCAGATTAGCAAACAATACAGTCAGGATGGCTAAAGGTGACCCCAAGAAACCAAAGGGTAAGATGTCTGCCTATGCTTTCTTTGTGCAGATGTGCAGAGAAGAACATAAAATGAAAAACCCAGAGGTCCCTGTCAATTTAGCAGAATTTTTCAAGAAGTGCTCTGAGAGGTAAAAGACAGTGTCTGGGAAAGATAAGTCTAAATCTGATAAAATGGCAAAGGCAGTAAAAGTAGGCTCTGACGGGGAAATGAATGATTATGACCAGCTCAGGCAAGAAGAAAGCCTCAAAGGTCTCAAAAAGGCCGCCATCTGGATTCTTTCTGTTCTGTTCAGAAGTCCACTTCAAGGTCAAATCTGCAAATCCTGGCATCGGTGGCAAAAAGCCGGGTGAGATGTGAAATCACTTAAGTGACAGGAAGAAGCAGCCTGACATCACTAAGGTGGAGAAGCTTAGAGAGGCTGAGAAGGATGCTGCTGACAGTAAGTGTAAAGAAGAGTTTGATGGCTCAAAGCCCCCTGCTAAATTTGCCTGGAAGAGGAAGTTGGAGAAGATGTGGAGGACAAAGAGCAAGGGGAGGAAGAGGATGAACAAAAAAACCTATTTTATCTCTCTCATTGTGAATACCTTAGAGGAGGGGAGTACTGTAACTGACACACCTATTTGAGAAATATCTATTGGCCTCACTGGATTCAATGAAAAAATCTGATCAGAGGGCCGGGCGCGGTGGCTCACGCCTGTAATCCCAGCACTTTGGGAGGCCGAGGAGGGTGGATCACGAGGTCATGAGATCGAGACCAACCTGGTCAAAATGGTGAAACCCCGTCTCTACTAAAGATACAAAAAATTAGCTGGGCATGGTGGCGCGTGCCTGTAATCCCAGCTACTTGGGAGGCTGAGGCAGGAGAATTGCCTGAACCCAGGAGGCAGAGGTTGCGGTGAGCCGAGATTGCGCCATTGCACTCCAGCCTGGGTAACAAGAGCGAAACTCCGTCTCAAAAAAAAAAAAATCTGATCAGAATCATATTGCAGTTTTTCAAAGTGGTCTCGAAATTGAGAGTGGTTTACCTCAAGTGGCTGTGGGTGTCTGGAGCATCCTGAAACTATGTCAAGGTTATATGTATTTTCAACCATTTTTAAAAACAAAAAGGCAACCTTGTGTTTTCTTTACTCTGTACACTTTGCTGTTTGTGTGATAAGGCATTTAAAGGTGTTTCTGGCATTTAAAAACATGTGTATGATGATGTTTACTATATGGCTACGGGCTAGAAATCCTGAGGTGTCAACTGTACATATATATCGTTTGTGAAAAGAACAAAATACAGACAAACTCCTGAGGCTCCTGGCTTCGTGTTGAGGCTGTAGGGGATGAGGGCTTTTGGAGAAGCTGGAGCTCTGTGCATGCACTGTGACGCTGGACCTGCTGCCACTGCAATGGGTATCCATTTAGCTTTGGTTGTCTTGTTTCTGTATATAGTAACAGAGTATTCTGCTGCCATTCTTTGCTCTGGACCGAAGGTGTCAGCTGGCATGAAAATTGTTTGGATTTTTTTTTTAGTTAAGTGCAGTCATTTTGAAACTTTTTTTTTTGAGACAAGGTGTTGCTCTGTCACCCAGGCTGGAGCATGATCATAGCTCACTGCAGCCTCAACCTCCCAGGCTCAAGGGATCATTTCACCTTAGCCTGCCAGGCAGCTGAGGCCACAGGTGCACATAACTACACTCAGCTAATTAAAAAAAATCACTATGGAGATGAGAGTCTCACTATGTAGCCCAGGCTTGTCTTGAACTCCCAGGTCCAAGTGGTCTTCCCACCTCAGCCTCCCAATGTCCTGGGATTACCATGATGAGCCATCATACCCACTGAAACTTTGTTCTTAAACAAACTGCAGAGCTGTTCATTGACAGCAAAGGGAAGAGCCACTGCATCAAAGTTCAAGAAGCTTTGTGCTTAAACATAATTTGCATTATTTTTTTCATGTTTAGAATGCTTAAGTTAATAAACAGTAAAGTTAAATAAACAGTTCTGCATTTTAAAGAATAAGTGGTAGACTATATAGAACTCAGTAACAGATTGACTATATGATCCTGTAGATGTGTCCTGGATGGCACCTAGGCTTTTGGCATGAGGAACTAGGCAGATGTTGCTTCCTTTATTGAGTCAGCAAACACTGGAGGAAGCCAGGTTTTGGGCAGAAGGACATGAATTCAATTGCAGACATACTGCATTTCAGATGCATGTGAGACATTGATATGGAACTTTTGAGTAGGCAGTTGAATTAATATACACGTTTGGAGCTCAGAAGAGGAAGTTTAGCTAGAAATATATAGAAGCTATTTGCATTTAGTTGAAAATTTTAGGCATAGGAATAGGTGTGTGAGGCTGGAAAGGGCATAGGATCAAGTTAGAAGAAATTACAATATTTAAAGATTACTTAGAAAAAAAAAACTCATTTTATGAGACCAACATCATCCTGATACCAAAACCTGGCAGAGACTCTACAAGAAAAGAAAACTTCAGGCCAATATCCATGATGAACATAGATGCAAAAATCTTCAATAAAATACTGGCAAGCTGATTGCAATGGCACATCAAAAA
>CM052648.1:182636718-182650598 GCA_028533165.1 Leontopithecus rosalia
CTCACCGCAACCTCCGCCTCCTGGGTTCAGGCAATTCTCCTGCCTCAGCCTCCCGAGTAGCTGGGATTACAGGCACGCGCCACCATGCCCAGCTAATTTTTTGTATCTTTAGTAGAGACGGGGTTTCACCATGTTGACCAGGATGGTCTCGATCTGTTGACCTCGTGATCCACCCGCCTCGGCCTCCCAAAGTGCTGGGGAGAAGGCAGATTCAATGATCTAATTGTACATTTAAATTGTATCTTATACATACAAAATACAGATCTATCTATCTATCTATACATACACACATGCACTAAGGCATATTCTATACACTAGTTCTTACAAAAATGCAAATACCATGCAAACCAAAGAAAGATTATCTTTTATTTTACTTGACCATTACCAAGCATTGTTTTGCATTTAAGAAAATCACATCTTTGATGGCTTCCTCATAAATGGTGCCTGAATAGCCAACGCAACACACCTCCATCAATCTGCATTTGTAACTGTTGGATACATAGTGATTCCACCTAAGACACATACATATGGCATCATTGTGTCTTATGTGGATACGCTTGAGAATTCACATGCTGAAATACATATATTTTAAATTTGGAACTATCTCCTACAATATCTTCTTTACATTGTCTTAAGATATTACATTACAGTTAAAAAAATAAGACTATAAGCAGGTGATATTGTCTATGAATTTCATGCCAAAATAGTAAAGGGACAGTCTCAAACGTTTGCTGTATAAAGTGTATTTGAGGCCTGATAGGGTTGAGAACCACTCGGCTACAGTAAGTAAAAACAGCTCTCAAGATATTTATCATAGGTGAATCATTATATCTAAAAAGTTATAGATATTTCTATTAATGGTGGTCTATATTTTTAAAAGTTAAGAAATATAAAAGCTATAGACAGCTGTAATTTGGTTCTAAAGGCTATGAAATTCACTTTCATTGCTGTGTTTCCAAGCTTGTCCCAGGTAAGAAACGCAAACATTTTATCCAATGTCAGACACACAAATTCAGACAGTTAATTCTGGGAGCTAATGAAAGGTCATTAAGGGCACCATACAAGCAGTGGTATTTTCCTGCAGAGAAGTTAAAGATTTGTATAACAGCAATAGCTTCTGGTATCTGCTAATCTGAAACATGACTACATAATATTCTTTTAAAGAAAACGTTTGAGTGACCAACCTTATTATCAAAATTGTATAGACAACCAATGTACAATAAATATAAAATTCTGACTACCCCCCAAAAGCAGATGAACTTCAATGTTATTCTATAAAGTTGTTACTATGTATGATGCCACCTTCAATACAACCCAAGTCAAAGAACAGTTCAATAAAACTATTTCACAAAACAAAAGCCCAAATTGAGTTCTAAAAAATTATCCTAAAATAAGGAAAATTCATCAGTTATTAGTATATATTAAACATGTATATACATGACATATGTGTGGTAAATTTACGTATATAAATGTATAGATATGTATAAGAATGTACATACATATACATATATCAGTTTTATTGTGTATTAAATACACATGTACATACGTATATACATACATAATTCATGTTTCACATAGGTATGTAAGTATATAATATGTAAAATCATTTATAAAAAATATATGTATATGTACATTCAGAAGAAAATTGTTCTTTTTTTTTGAGATGGAGTTTCGCTCTTGTTGCCCAGGCTGGAGTACAGTGGTGCAATCTGGAGTGCAATGGGGTAATCTTAGCTCACTGCAACCTCTGCCTCTTGGGTTCAGGCAATTCTCCTGCCTCAGCCTCCTGAGTAGCTGGGATTACAGGTGCCTGCCACCATCCCCAGCTAATATTTTGTATTTAGACAGTGTTTCACTATGTTGGCCAGGCTGGTCTTAAACTCCTGACCTCAGGTGATTCACCCACCTCAGCCTCCCAAATTGCTGGTATTACAGGCATCACCCACCATGTCCGGCCCCCCCAAAAATCTTTAAAATAAATTTTATGTTATACATTTTGTTATTCACTGTTATATGGCAAGGTATAGGTACTGATATTTTTTAAACACATAGCAACTTTCTTATAGGACATTTATTCACATGAACTTGTGGATAAAATATGGGCACAAATGTGGTTTCAAATAAGTTCATGCCTGCATTTATCATAATACTTGCCCTTGGGATAACACTCTTTATGTGTGTAAACCCACACACATGCACACATATATTCATCTATAAATTATTTTCTCTCCGAGTCAAAATATGAGCAAAAAATAATTAAAAAGTCATCTTAGCATTTGGGATTTATTAGGAATTCAAATATTTGATAAATGTAGGAGTCAATGACAAATCATATTTTGTGAAAAAGAGACACAACTTTAAAATAATCTAGTTTAATGGAATTATTCAGGCACTGGAGTGCAGTAATTTATAAAATTGTGCTATAGTATCCTGAAAATGTTATTTAATTTGCCTGTATCATAGTAGTAAAAACAAAACTAGCTGGACTTTTCTTTGTAACATGAACAGCATCATTAATAGCATCACCAAATAGCACCATTAGGCCCACCTTGGAATAAAAGGGACCTAATGATGTTATGTTTGGGGAGTAAAGACTATTGTTCCTGAAAAGACTCTTGGGGTTCCATCACAGTGATAGAGCCTCTGAATTCAACATAACTAGATTGAATACCATCTTAGAGTGATTTTTTTTTCATTTCTCTGGAATAAAATTTCCTTATAAGTGTCTATGAGAGCTTCTCTCCAGCCTAACATAGCACACTAAATTCAAAAACCGGAATAAGTGGAGAAGATAATACGAAAAACAAAAAGGGCAGGGATGGTGCAAGAAAAAGAACAAGAATAAAATGAAGAAAAGTATGGACTATAACCTTATTCTCTCAGTTCACTCCAGATGGAGCATCACTTTTAGTGGACTGGCCACCAATGCTGAGCACAAATTATATTCTTTGATCAGTTTCTGGACATGATCACTACTCATTCCCATTTTGATCACTGAAAAGAATTAGAGTTGCATCAGTAATTTAACTTATTTGCATCAGTACTTTAACTTATTTCTTGAGCAAATCCACAAACTCATAAACACTCCTCCAGCTGCTGATTCTGTTGAGTAGAATTTTCTACTAAAGTAGAAAGGCTCAGTGGCCTCCTAACATTACAATATTTCCTGGAATTGGATGAAGACTACTCACTTTGAATATTCTCTCTGAAAGCTAAAAGGTATCAAAGCAACATAATACACGTATCTATTTACTTCCTTCTATTAAGTAGAACTTTTTTAGATTATATGTGCATTTTGCTGTGTTGAGCTCTTAATTAAAACATTATTTCTCTCACCTAACATTTTATAATTTGAAAAAAAAATGCTCTGGGTAGGTACGATTCCCTGACCCTCAAGCCAAGGAAAACAATTGCTCTGTATATACAACTTCTATAACGGGAAAAGTCTACTTAATTTGTATCACTTGGAAAAAAAAAGACGTGAGTGGAAAGGAAGTGGCTGGAATTGCAGATTTAAATAGAGGCTGGTTGGGAAGATTGTTACATGCTGCCACGTCAGAGAGATATTTTAATGATTTGAGCTTACAGTTTTACTTTTAATAACTTCCACAATAACATGTCATTGAAGTAAGAATGCTGGATTCCCAGGCCCTCAACAGGGTTGTATATGGTACAGAAATGATATTATTCTGCATAACACTAGTAGAGCCCAGAAATGATTTGTGTCTGGGTGGATAATGCAATGCTTGAAAGGTTGGAGCAGCTGAAGAGATGCAAATAATAGCTAATAAGCAAGAAATATACTATATATTGTTATCCTACACAGGGTTTAGCTCTGTGCTTTTGTCCAGGAGGTACAATATATGTTTATGGAATGAGAAAACTAATGAATACACATTTCCCAAAAAGTAGCCAATAGCAACTTATAGCTCAAATGATTTGCAGTGTTAAGTAATTGAAAAAGATAAATCCATTTATTGTAACTCACATGCATCTGTGAATCTATTAAATACCCTTCTGTTTTCTCTCTCTCTTTCCTATTCCTTCTGCTTTCCTTCTCACTTTTTTCTTTTCTTTCTTCCATGTTCCTTTTTCTGTGCTTCTGTACTTATACCATTTCTCCATTTGCTAATCATCATTTAGAAATAAATTTATGCATTATTTTTAATCTAATAAAAATTATATTATGCTCAATTTTAAAACTCTGAATTAATATTTGCCATATCTTTAAAAATTACAATAGTAAATTCGTTTGTGATTTCTTAATAAATTATAAGAAATACTGTCTTCACCTTCAATTCAAGGAATGACAAGACAGCTTTTGCTAACAAAACTAAAATGAGCTATTAGTAATGAAACTATGGCTTGGGAGTTATAATTTGACATCTCTCTCTTATTGGATAGTCATGGTTCTAAAACACACCTGCTATTTATTGGAAATTACTGCTGAGAGATAGGAGTCCCAGTAGATAAGAGATGGAGCTAACGCATTACTTTAGAAATTTTTTCAGGTAAAGACTTTAAGCATATATTAAATGAGGTTGGCAATGTCTAGATATGAAACAGAAAAAACTGTAAATTATGCTTCGTAAACTTTATTAATATATAAAACACTCTTAAAATATAGTAATTCGGTGCATAATATAATTTCCAATTTTCTATATCATGTGAGAAATATATTTTAAGTCCTCGTGTGCGGCTCCTGAATACTCCGCTGTTAAATTCATTTTACTCTCTTCCACTCTAATTAGTTCCCAAGATGCAGTCAACATTTGAACGCATGCTTTTAAATCTCCGGGAGTTCTTAACTTTTGATAAATTGGGGAAATGATCCAGTACTATGTCACTTTAATATATGTCTTATATTAAGAGTGTGACAGCAAAACTTATTTTTTCACAATTCAAACAATAATTTTTACCTGTTTTTATACATTTTACAGTAAAATAATATGTCAAGATAAGTTGAAAAACATGTACATACTTAGAAAAATACTTTATGTAGAGAAAAATAATTTTGATTCCAGAAATTTATTTTTGTTTTCAGAACACATTATTAAAAATCTTTAACCTTATTCCTTTTTACTAATGGCCAGTAACTACAGTGGCAGTCAATAGTCTCATGTCCTATCTGCAGATGTTATCACACTGCCTGGCTGTCCCAGGTACAGGCTATAGAGAGTTTATCATAAAATCTAAAACCAGCAAAACTCACAATAGTTAAATGGGACTCCATTTTGCTGCTTCACTAAACAGTTATATTAGTATTAAAGTGCACAGTGGGCTATTACCAATTGACAGGACACAAGCTGGCAGACTTCAGCAGGTAAAGAGACAAATAGAAAAACAGCAACCAGCTCACCACATTTTCCCACTCTGGATTTAGGGCAAAAGATCTAGTCAGAGTGCATAGCTGATTAAAGGATTTATCATGTAACAGAGCATGAAACAGCTTTGTATAGGACTCCTCAATTTTGCAGTTTCTAAATACTGTATAGATTAACTCATGTCTAATGGGTTATGGGGTCGATTGATAGATGTCAACCCAACAAACAGAGCCAGCTATCCAGTAAACTAATTTTGTTCTCAAAACCACCCTGTAAGATTTTTTTCCAATTATAATTCACATCTTTTTATGGAAGAGTCTCCCCAAGGTCACACAACTAGATAATTAGCTAGTGAATTGGAAGAGTTTGGATTTGAATCAAGATTTTGACATCTTAATCATTTTTGCATTCCTATAGTATTTACAGATTAGTGGCTTTTAGTCCTTGTACACAATTTTACGAAAACACCATCTGAAAACTCCTAATTCATCATTACCTCCCAAATGTACATATTAGAATAGTCATAGATCCATCCTTCCCATCATTTACATCAAGAGAATAATACCATAGTTCGCATTACACTCTATTCAATGCATTAGATGAAGCCTGCTTAGTGGGCAATCTAATGCTGATGACCGTATCACTGCTACATGTCATGCTGTTTAGAGATCTCCTGCTTCACTGACATGCAAGACTGGAAGACTCTGTCCCTGCCAGTCTTCTGCATCACTTACTCCCTCTCTTATCTTGCCTTTGTGTAATCTCTGTCTTACTCTTCTTGGCATTCCAAACCTGAGAGGACATTTTTGACATCAATAACCAACCCTCAAGGGAACTCTTTCTTTAGGCTGATTCACAATCCATTCCTACAGCAAGGAAGGCCTTTAGTTTCCTAAATATTCTGCTTTTTCAAATATTTCTGATTGTCTTGGATTTTCAAAGAAATCCTGGATTCCTGTTCTTTTCATAAGATGCCACAGGCAAAAAATGGAAAAGCATGGGTCTTAACTTGGGTATGACACTTAATCTTTATGAGTTTCACTTATTTTTTTAAAAAAGACTTAATTTTTAGAGCAGTTTTAGATCACAGCCAAATTGAGAGAAACGCATGAAGATTTTCCGTATACATGCTGCTCCCCCTATACATACATCCTCTCCTTTTATTGACATTCCTCACTGGATGGTGCATTTGCTACAATCGATAAAACTGAACTGACAAATTATAATCACCCAAAGTCTATCCCTTACATTAGGGTTTACTCTTGATGTTGCACATTCCAGGGGTCTGGGAAAATGTATACTGACATATATCCACTATTATAGTATCACACAGAATATCTTCAATGAACTGAAAAAATCCTCTGTGCTTCACTGACTTATTTCTCCCTCCTGACAACCCCTGGCCACCATGGATCTTTTTACTCTCTGTATCATTGTGCTCTTTCCAGAATGTCATATAGCAAAATCATGCAGTATGTAGCCCTTTCAGAGTGGCCTATTTCAATTAGTAATATGCACCTGACATTCTTCCATGTTTTTATGGCTTGATAAGTCACTTCCTTTTAGTGCCGAATAATACCCCATCATCTGGATGTGCCACTTATTTATCCATGCACACAATGAAGCACATATTGGTTGCTTCCATGTTTTGGGAATTATGTATAAAGCCGTTATAAACATCTCTGTGCAATTTTTATGTGTGTACACGTTTTCAATTCCTTTGCATAGAAACCAGGGACATGATTGGTGGACTGCTTGATCAGCAACATTATGTTTAGTTTTGAAAGAAACTGCCAAGCTGTCTTTCAGAGTTGCTGTAAAATTTTACATCCTAACCAACAATGACTGAGAGTTCCTGTTGCTCTGCAACATTTGATATTGATAGTGTTATAGATTTTGACTGTTCTAATAGGTGTGTAGTGGTAGCTAATTGTTGTTTGACTGTAGCTAATTGTTGTTTGACTGAGCATCACTGGTTCATCTGTAACAAGAAAGAACTGGCCTAAATATTTATCTTGTAGGTATAAAGTTTGAAGGTCTCTAACAAGTAATTTGGTAAGGCTTAAATTACACAGTGAAAGATGAACAAGTACATTTTATTATTTAATTTCCTAAAATGAAGGGTGATGTGAAAAAGAATCCCAGAAACTGTCATATCTGATTTCAAAGAATTTATCACAAAACAGAAGACTTCTGCCAAGCTACTTCAAATTACAGCTAAGTTCCCTCATCTATTAAAAAAAAAGAGATGAAAAGATGCCATTCTTTCCTATTAGATGTGAGATAGCATTCTAAATTATTTAAAGATGTTACAGGATTGGAAACTTTAAATTATTACTCATATAATCGGTTAATTGCTAAATTTTAGACCTCAGAGAATTTTTGATGCAGATGTTCTTAATCTGAGGGCCACAGACCCCCAAGCTGTGAGTGAACGGGGTTCAGAGGAAGTGCAAACTAAAGTCAGATATAATAAATCTTTATGTTCTCTAATATCTTATTAAACCTTAGCATTTCTTTCAATTATAGGCATAAGCAACAAATGACAGTGATATTGCCAAAGTCTAACATTTTGTTATCCATGAACTTTATATTTTATATATTTAGTTGTTGCAGAGATCTCAAATATTTATGATCATCACCACTTAGATTTGCCACTAGATTTTATTTAATGTGTTCATTTCAAAAAGCACATATATCACTAAATATTTTTATATTTTTAAAACTGTATCTCAATGTAATTGCTTTCCTTAGCAATCCTATACTTTTGTGCATTTCAAAATGTTTTCTTTAAATGTTGAAGTCAAGGACTTAAGCAGACTGCCAAAGAGGTGAAGTTTATGGCAAAAGCATTCCTTGTGTACAGGTGATAAGAGATGGTGACATCCTTACAGTAGCACATGGAGGTAGCCAAAGAATCTTTACCTGCATCCAGATCTCCTGAATTTTAAACCAATGTGCTTTCCACCATGCCATGCCTTCTCTCCAACTCACTGCTATGGTCTGAGTGTGTCCTCCAAAGATCCCATGTTGAAACTTAATGGCCACTGTGATAATTTTTAAAAGTGGGGATTTTAGGAGGTTATTACTGAGGACTGAGCCCTCATAGATAGAATTAGGGCTCTAGTAAAAGGGCTTGAGGGGGTAGGTTGGCTCTCCCTAGCCTTCTGCCATGTGAGGACACAGTATTTGTTTGGTACTTTTGACCCACTCTACCATTAGAGGATGCAGCAAGAAGCCTTCACCAGACACCAAATGCCAGTGGCTTGATCTTGAACTTCTCAGCCCCTAGAACTGAAAAAACTGAATTTCTGTTCTTCAATTACCCAGTCTCAGGTATTTTATTATAGTAGTACAAACAGATGAAGACACTCACCATTTACAACGCCCTTGGTATCTGAACCTCAAACAGCATATGAGCAGGGAAAAAAAGTATTTCAAATTGACTCAGTACGAACTGTTCCAGAAACAGATGTATTTAAAATTAAAATAAAGGCATCAGATATTTTGAATTGCATTACCTCTAAAGGAAGAGTTTATGTAGGTAAACTCCTTCAGAACACTCTGTTCTCAGAGACAGTTGCTACTAAAACCATATTAACGACATGCCTTTGATAGGGAATTTGAGGAACCAAAACAATCAGTAGGCTTAATGTAAATGGCCACTGAGCAGTACAAACAAATATTTTAAAGGGCAAACAACCTAGTACTGACATAACTAAGGAAAGTATTTACTAAACAGATTATTTCCATGTCATAAGCTATTGGATGAAATTATGGACGGTTCCACTTATTCAGAGGGGAAATCAAGTTACTCTTGCAGGTTCAACAAGTGGACAGACAATTATTATTTGCTACAAAAAGCATAGTCTCCAGAGCAAAAGCATCTGCATCTCCTGAGTGTTGGTTAGAAATGCAAAAACTCAGTTCCCACCCCACAACTATTGAATCAGAATCCCATTTTAACTAGATCCCAAGGTGATTAATGTGCACATTACAGTTTAAGAAACCTCCAAAAACACTGGAGCTGAAAAGAAAAAGTTGGGATATGGGTAAAAGACTGCAGAAAGAGAATGTAACTGAAAAGCATGTGAAATGAAATTAACTGCAAAAGCAGTTATGTGACCTTAAAAATATATCTTCACAATTTTTAACAGCTTACAGTTTAATTCTATACCATAAAATGTACATTTTAAGGGTAAAATTCAATGAGTTTTAATAAAATTATACAATCATGCTATAACACATTGTTTTAGAACACTTCCATCATTCTTAAAAATTCCTCTTTGCCTCTTTGTAGCCAATCCTCACTTTTATCCCTGCCCCCAAGTGACTGCTGACATGGTTTCTGAGTCTATGATTGTGTCTTTTGTGGACATTTCATATAAATGGAATCATATAGTATTTAGTGTTTCATGCTGGGCTTCTTCCACCTAGCATAATGTTTTTGAGGTAAACCTTAGGGATCAGTGAGTAAGCATTTTATTCTGTGGATATGCCACATTTTATTCATCCATTCATCAAGTGACAGATATTCGGGTTGTTTCCAGTGTTGGGATTACTATGAATAATACAGCCATAAACATTTGCATCTAAGTCTTTGTATTTCCACAATGGCTTTGAAAAGTATTAATTAGCAATCAGATTTACAAGTGACATGTAAATAAAATAAAAGTAAACAACAATAAAAGACCCAAAGAGACTTATTAGTACCCCTGATGATTATTCTGGTAACATGCATATCTGTGCCAACAAAGTGGGCATCTATGCAGGCACAGAGGGAGCCTCGTGCTATCAAGTGAAAGGAAGAATGTTGTTCTGCATTCCACAAGAGGGTTAGAGGAAGAGTGATTGTGGAATTACAGAATACTTACTGGATACTGTATACTGACATCTGAGCTGGTGGAAAGAAATAAAAGATGAAGTTACAGTAAGCATCCATTTTTTTGTAAATTTCAATAACTGGACAACTGGACTGGTATGGGAGAAGTTAAGTGGAGGGTGGAGTGCATGATTAAGCCTGGGAAACAAATGACAGGCAGAGGAGGAAAGGCATTCAAGAGGTACTGTTAAGATGAAAGGCTTACTCAGAGTGGTCAAGTATTAGGTCTTTAAAGAATGCTCATCGCCTGGGCAATATGGTAACTCCAAAGGGCCAATCACAGAAACCCTCCAACAGCTTGTTGATGCCTGCCTGGAATTCTTTGATGAGGCTTCAGCTACCAGGTACTTCAGGCTCCCCTTAACCTTATGTTTTAAGAAGCTCTGAAAAGAAGAGGAGGGTGAAGGGCAGATTGGAGATATTTGGCAAAAGGCAGTATAAATGAAGCTAAGTGATGGCTTCGTTGTACTTCACCACAGTCAGCATCACTAGTGACTGCCTCCCTTTCAGTGACTTAAAAGGGATCTCCTACTCAGCTCACCCAAGGTTGCTAACCAGTTGCAGCTGGAAGAGGATGGTGTAGCCACTGAGATCGTAATGTTATCTTCTTGATAAAGTGTAGTTTATAAGTTGAATAGTTTATAACTACTCAAATTTTGAAGTTGAATAGTTTATAACTATTCAAATTTTGAAGCTGAATAGTTACTTCTTTATAAAATGTTTCTCCTAAACTTTAAAAAGTTACTTTATCAAGAAGTAACTGCGTGGTTCTGAGAGCCTGACTGGGCAAAAGTCAAGAATGACATGAAGGAGAAACTGAGGAGTGTAGTGCTGACAAGTGGGTGATGGGTTACGAGCAAGAGAAAGAATAACCCCTCTTAGCCTGAGAAAAGGAGAAATTCATCTGAATTAACATTCAAATTCAAACTTTGATTATTTTTGGCAATTACACTGCATGTTCTCACTCATAAGTGCGTGTTAAACTGTGAGAACACATGGACACAGGGAGAGGAACGTCACACACAGGAGCCTGTCAGGGGGTGAGGGAAGTAGGGCAGGGATAGCAGGGGTTGGGGGGATTGAGGAGGGAGAGCATTAGGAGAGATACCTAATGTAGATGCTGGGGTGACGGATGCAGCAAACCACCAAGGCACATGTAACAAACCTGCATGTTCGGCACATGTACCCCAGAACGTAAACCATAATTTTAAAAAAAGGTGGCTTACCTGAAATCTAAAGGGAGATTTAAGGCTTAAATGTATTATTTAATGTTTACCTCTCTACATTTTGGAACTTCTTGCTCTCCCTCCCCTGCCAACATGGTGAAAGAGAAGGATTAAAAATTCACCTAAAAGTGAAATTATTCAATTGACTGACAAATAACAAAATAGCAACTTATTCCCTAAAATATAATTACCTGGGTCACTGTTTTGATTTGTGATTTAATAAAACAAAATCATATGAAAAGCCCTATAGCTACAAAAAGCTGAAAAAATTACACATCATAAGCAATAATTTACATAGACTGGATACAAAAAGTTCAGCTCATCTTATCATGACTTTTGCATATTTTAATAAAAAATGTGGGCCGGGCATGGTGGCTCATGCCTGTTACCTCAGCACTTTGGGAGGCCGAGGCGGGCGGATCACCTGAGGCAGGACTTCAAGACCAGCCTGGCCAACATGGTGAAGCTCTGTCTCTACTAAAAATTCAAAAAATTAGCTGGGCGTGGTGGCAGGCACCTGTAATCCCAGCTCCTTGGGAGGCTGAATCGCTTGAACTCAGGAGATGGAGGGTGCAGTAAGTCAAGATTGCGCCAATGCACTCCAGCCTGGGCAACAAGAGCAAAATTCCACCTCATAAAATAAAAATAAAAAATATGCTTTTAAAATACTTTATTAACCCTGTTATGGCCTCATGCATAATTACATAGACAGCTGATGATAAAATTCTGGGTTAAATGAAGGAGAAATCTAAAATATTGTTATAATATTTATTTTATCAGAAAATAAAAGTTTTGGCAGAAAATAAAATCAGATGCAAGTAAATTTAAAAATCATTATCACTTTATTTCTACAAAAGAAAGATACTCGCTGTTACCAGTAGGAAATTTTCTCTATTGTAATGTTAAGCATAATTGTTACTTTGCTAAGCTCTAGTTTAAAAAATTCAATTTTGGCTAATTTTTTAAAATCAATTTCAGGCAGGCTTTGAAAGCTAAGTAAAACAATTTTTTATTCTTTCAAAACAAACATTTCAGGCCACATCTCACCTGCCAGTTCCACTCCTCCTTAAGTAATTTTGTGAGAGGACTAACAGAGCACTCTTGGATTGTTCTGAAAACTTAAGTAATTTCCAAAAGTCTATATAAGTTAATCTACCATTATAATCTCCCAGGATCATGGGGCCTGGTTTCTCAATGAGCATCCAGAATACGAGAATGCTCAGGCTATACCTCCTTTATTTTATAATCATTACTCAAGAAAACTTCCCTCTTTTTTCCTGTGTTTTTCTCTTCAGTACATAGATATGAAGTTTGTCTTACAATTAATTAACAAAGAATCTTTGAAATACCTGAAGCAGCAAGAAATAAAACCCTGGATAAATCTTAAATACAAAATTTGCTCTAAAATGTAAATACTGATTATTTTTGAGAATTACCTTCAAATAAAAAAGTGGCAGATTATTCAGAAAAGCAAAGCACAAACAGTCAAGCTGCATTTTTCCTTTCTGTCCAATATACCTTCAGGTACACAATTTCATCATCTCTAACACTATTACTTGGTTTTGCAATATATTCTTTGAAAAGGCACTCAAATTAGTCTTTTCTTTTTCTTTTTTTATTGCATTTTAGGTTTTGGGGTACATGTGAAAAACATGCAAGATAGTTGCGTAGGTACACACGTGGCAGTGTGATTTGCTGCCTTCCCCCCCTTCACCCACATCTGTTTCTCCCCATGCTATCCCTCCCCAGCTCCCCCCTACTGTCCCTCCCCTATTCCCCCCAACAGACCCCAGTGTGTAGTGTTCCCCTCCCTGTGTCCATGTGTTCTCATTGTTCATCACCCACCCATGAGTGAGAACATGCGGTATTTCATTTTCTGTTCTTGTCTCAGTTTGCTGTGAATGATGTTCTCCAGATTCATCCATGTCCCTACAAAGGACACGAACTCATCGTTTTTGATTGCTGCATGATATTCCATGGTGTACATGTGCCACATTTTAGTCTTTTATTTTTCATTTTAATTCACTTTTTCCCTTTTACTGGTGAAAAGTTGGAGAAATAAAGAAGTTACATTTAGCCTCTGGAGTTCTGGGTGAAGGCACTGTACTGAGTGACACTGCCTGACTTTCTTCTCCGGACCTCGTCAGCACTCAGGGTGCCGCCAGGATCTGGCTGCTGCATGAGTTTATACAAAACAGAGAAAATGTGTGAAATTTTCCTAGCAGTAGCAATAGTCTGAGAAACATTTCTTTTTTTTTTTTTTTTTTTTTGAGACGGAGTTTCGCTCTTGTTGCCCAGGCTGGAGTGCAATGGCGCGATCTCGGCTCACCGCAACCTCCGCCTCCTGGGTTCAGGCAATTCTCCTGCCTCAGCCTCCCAAGTAGCTGGGATTACAGGCACACGCCACCACGCCCAGCTAATTTTTTGTATCTTTAGTAGAGACGGGGT
>CM052648.1:182650698-182690040 GCA_028533165.1 Leontopithecus rosalia
AGAAACATTTCTATCCTTTGACTAGAGGATTGTCAGTTATGATTCTGATGATCAAAACAAGAGAAAAATACAGATTGTAAAAATAGTAGTTACTGTGTACAACTGTGTACAAGAGAAGCAATCTAAACAAATTGTACGCCATCTCACTTTTCTTCCCTCTCTCACTTATCCACTCAGTGCAGATGCATCTATCGAGTGCTTACTATACACCTGGAACTGTATGAAAGACTCTTGGAAAGTCAAGGTGGCTAAGACACAAACCACAATTTGGAGATTTCTCCCCCAGTGATACACCTGCAGACACATGAAACCTTCAGAAGCTCAGTGAAGCTTGAAGCCACTAAGAATATTCTGTGTCATACTGTCAGGAATGAAGATTCGTTTTTGCTTCTCTTGTTATTTTCTTGAAACTTCTTTAGGTGGAAATATTTCTAGACCAAACTTATACTCAGAAATTCTGATAAAGAAATCATTCTCAAGCATACTATATATCTTGCCATCACTTTTGTCTCTTTTAAAGGACTTGAGCTTGGATGCCTGCCAGAACAGGTCCTCCCCAAGCCATGTAGGATATTTCGGGTAGTAGGCTCCCTCCTAGCTTCTGCTAATCCTCCAGCTTTCTAGTAATTGTGAAAGGCCGTTGAAAAATACGTATATATGTGCTATAGTCAACTGAAGCCAGATTGAAACCAATGGGGATTATTTGCACAATCATAACATAAATTTGAAATTCTTGTGGTTTGGGGGGGTAATACAACTATATGCTTTAGTGTTTGGATGGTTTGGAGAACTCTATTAATAGATATTAATAGGTATCTCAGGCAGAATTACAACCTGTCAGTAATGTTTCCCAGTGAATTACATTTCTAATGATTCCAAAATGGTTTATAAGCCTTCAGTGAGTAACACAACTTAACTAACTCAAGATAAACAAAGGTCTATTTTACCAAAGGAAGCAGAGCACAAACATTTGGCAATAATCCCTACACAGAGCTAAGCCCACCTAATATGATTTAATAATAGGATTTTCAGTTTTCCTATTTTCCCCAACATCCGTTCATCTACGCATTACTCATCCATTACTCCTGGTGAAAAATTACTTCTTTATTTGTTCTCTTCCCTTATTGTGAAGCCTACCCCCCAGGTGGCAACCTGAGTCCTCTTGAACCAATTTAAAAAAGAAAAACTGCGACATCCATTTGTTGAGCATTTACTATATACCAAGTGCTTTGTACCCATTCAATCATCATAATCAGCTTACTAGATAGGGATTGTTTATCCCGAATTTAGAGTAGAGAAAACTAAAGCTCAGAGAACTTAGAGAAGTCACTAATACCTCAGAATACTTAAATTAATTCATGTCTTAAAAATTAATTTGTGAGAAATTAAATCATCTAAAGAATGGTAGCAAGAAAAGATGGAAAGGGTAAGGAGAGAGAAACAGTCAAGATTATTTTCTTTATAAGGAAGTTATTTTTCATATGAAAAATCAGATATACTCAACTGAAAGTCCCAGAATGTGGCCTGGATTAATTCAGAGATCCCTATGATAACCAGGTCAGCAGTGGGGCATCTTGCACCGAAGTTGGGTTCACAAACTCAGTGTGAATAGGAGAGAGATTGAAGCTTTAATAAGGAGATAGCTGTCTTCCATTATGTTCTACATATCAACAATGTAAAAGTAAATGTAAATTGCAAATAAATGAAAAGGAATTATGTGGCACTATTTTGGTACTTAATATTTAAGAATGTGAAGTTGAATTTTTCAAGTTATTTCAAAATAACTTCATCATCAATCACCAGCTTGGTTTTATTTCAGGCATCAGAAAAGAAAGTATTTCATCTTTTCTAGCACTGATACTCATTCATTCCCAAAGTTATTACACTATGGATTTTTAGACTAGTTTTGAAGGTACATGATAAAGCAAGTACATGTCTTATGATAAGAGAGAAAACATGTCTTTTTGTCTTCTGTCTTGGGACTCTAAATCCTCACAATTGCACAGGCATGCACTTCACCCTCCGACGTTGAGGGCATCCCTGATATATGTGACTGAAAGATATTTCAGGGAACAGGCTGTGTGATTAGGAAAAAGGATGGTACATGAGACTCAACATTACCTTCATCATTTTTGTCATCTAAGATCCACGAGCTTTTGGAAAATCAGCTTTCCTTGCTATTTCTTGGCTGACAGCAGGTAAAAAGATTTAAGATGAGAATTAATTACACTGATATAATGCTACCAAGGGAGATGCCTATGGGAGTTGCTCATCAGCCCCAAAGGATATAAAATGTCAGAGAAACAGTGGCAGCAGTATATCAATGAACCAAATGTTTCTGATGCTTGACAAAACACATTATAGCAATAAATGATGTTGTATTCTGTAATGAGATTGTACAAGAAGAAAAAGAAACACTTCTCAGCAGATATACTACTTGAAGCAAGATTTCTTCATGTATATCACCAATAGTGAATAGATTCATTTTGTATAATTTTAATAATTTTGCAATTAAGAGTGATGGACAACTGATTAAAATGAAATAAACATTGGTTGATAAAATTAAAATTGTGAAATCAGGCTAAAATGAACATATCCAAGATGAAAACTAGCCTTTACATTCAGGTTGTGTTTCTGGGCTGAATATGTGCAGCAAAGTCATAATAAACATTTAAGAAGAAAAGTTAATTTTAATTAAAGAAATATCATGTTTCTCCTATAAAAGCTTATCAAAATACAATCACACACACACACACATATATATATACACACACACATTTTCCTTTATGTAGCTAGTATCTATGGCTATGCAAGGGGAATTGTGAAAAGCAAATTTGAAAGTGCTTTTTTAGGCTATGATTATATCCCCTTTTTCTGCTTTAGTGAAGTATAACTTACACATATTAAAGTGCCCAAGTATTAAGTTTATAGCTGCAGCTACAGTATTCGCCCACAGAACGCACACACCGATACCACATCCGTAAATAAAACATGTTTAGCACTGTAGCTTCACTTGTGGTTCCTTTTAGTCTACAGTTTCTCCCCAGAGGTAACCACTATTCTGACTTCTATCATAGAAGATTAGATTTTGCTTGATTTTAAATTTCACATATATTGATCATTCAGCATTTATTCTTTTGTGTCTGGCTTCTTTTGCTCCTCGTTATGTCTGCGAGATCCACCTGAGTTCTTGTGTGCATCAATAGTGTGTGAGTTTCACTGCTGTGTGGTATTCTATAGTATGAATATGTTATAATTTATTTATCCATTCTACTACTGATGGAAATTTCAATTGTTTGGGTCTAGGAGCCATTATTCATAGTGCTGTTATTAACATTATTTGCACATGAATTTTTAGTAGAAACATTCATCTCTCTTGGCTATATACCCAGGAGTGGACATTCTATGTTTTAATGCGTAAGTATGTTTAACATTAGATTTTCCCAAAATGTTTTCCTAAATGGGTATACCAACTGACATCCCAACAGGAATACATGAGAGTTCTTGCTATTCTGCAACATCACCAACACTAAGTATTCTCAGCCATTTTAATTGTAGCAATTCTAGTGGGAGTAGAATGCTATCACTTTGTGATATTTTAATAAGTAATGATGCTGAGCAGCTTTTTATAAATTTATTGGCTATTTGCATATATCCTTTTGTGGAGTGCTATTTATTTGCCCATTTTTAAGTAATCTGTCAGTCTCGTTTCTTGCTTCATAGGAATGCTTTAAATATTCTGGGCATGAGTTCCTTGTCAGATAAAAGCACACAGATATCTTCTTTCCACTCTCATGATGCCATCTTGTAATGAACAGTTCTGAATTTTAAGAAAGTTCAGTTGATCACTTATTTTTTAAATGGGTAATATACTATAAGAAATATACTTAATGTACCGAGAAAGCTGTCTACTCTCTGGTTACTGAGATAGTCATTTGTATTGTCTTTTAGAGGCTTTTCGTTTATTTTACTTTTTGCATTTAAGTTCCCACTTCAAATTTGTATAAACACATAATAGGACGTAGGGATTATGGCTCCCTTCTTTCCCACATAGATATACTATTGATTAAGCACCTTTTTATTGCAAAGGCCATTCCATGCCCACTGAATTGCAGGAAGACTTTACCATAATTCAGGAAAACATATTTGTCTTTTCTAATATTAAATTTTCCTATACTTGTACCAAAAGCACAAACTGTCTTAAGGCAACATCAGCTCATAGTAAATCTTGAGATCTGTTAGTGCAAGTCCTTCAAATTGCTTCTTCAATAACACAGACATTTCCATGTAAATTTTAAAGTCAGCTTGTAAATTTCTACCAAAAGAAAAAAAAACCTGCTGGGATTTTGACATGGATCCTAATAAATCTTTAATTTGAAGAGATATAACGTCTTAACAGTATTGCGTCTTCCAATTCATGACGATGGCATGTTTGTACATATACATGGAGTGCGTTTGATATTTTGATAGGAGCATGCATTGCTTAATGATCAAATCAGGGTCAACTGAAATATTCCTCAAACCTCAAACATTAATCTTCTTCTTTTGCATTGGGAACATTTCAGACCCACTCTTCTAGTTATTTCAAAGTACACAATAAATTATTTTAAGTATGGTCACCATATTATGATACTAATAACTGGATTTAAATCCCACTACTTAACTATATGTTTGTATCTATTAATTAACCTTTCTTCATCTTTTCCTCCACAACTACCTTTCCAGCCAGTGGTAACCACCATTCTACTTTCCACCTACATTAGATTTTTTTTTAAAGCTCCTACACACTTGTGTCAACATGTGATATTTGGGTTTCTGTGCAGGATTATTTTCCTTAACATAGTGTAGTATGTGCCAACATTTCATTTCTTTTTATGGCTAGATGATACTTCATTGCATCATACTACATTTTGTGCATCCATTTATCCTTTCACAGACATTTGCATTGTTTTCACCTTTTGGCAATTATGAGTGAAGCTGCTATCAACATTTGTATACAAGTTTTTGTGTGGATATGTGTTTGCATTTCTTTTGGCAAAAGTCTAGGAGTGGAATTGCTGGGTTATATGGCAATTCTACATTTCATTGAGGAATTGACAGACTGTTTTCAAAGCAACTGTTCTTCATGCTATTATTCTACTCTCTCTCTCTGTGTATATAGATATGAACAAAATAGTATATTTTGTATATATATTATAAATATATATAATATATATTTTGTACATATATTCATATATTTATATATACACATGTATCTTTATATATATATCAAATAGTATATGTATTTAGTACATATAATTGTCAGAAATATATTATAAATCCTATATGCTGTTGTTACTCTTGTTTCTCTTAAATAATCAATAATTGATTATAATATTTATGCATACATTTAACATATCTGGTGTTCCACATAATACTATGCTCTGTTATATGCTTACATTTGGTGATAAATTTATTTTGAAGAATTTCCTAATATACCTTGTAGTGAGCTACTAGTGAAGAATTCACTCGGATATTATTTGTCCAAAGTATTTAAAATTTAATTTTGAGGGATATTTTTGCTTGTTATAGAATTACAGACTGACTTCCGTTTTAACACTTTAGTGATGACTTTCTTTTGTTTTCTTCAGGATTTATACTTTCTATTGTAAGGTCAACTTAAATTGTATTATTCATCCTTTGCAATTTTTTGTTTGCCTTTAGAAATTCTTATTTGCTTGGCTTTCAACAGTTTGAATACAGTAGGCTGATACTTAATTTGTGTGTGTGTTGGGTGGGTGTGGGTGTGTGTGAGCACACACACGCTTACCCTTCTCGGGGTTCTCTGAGCTTGTGAATCACACTTCTGCTGTAAGTTTTTTTCACTAACTTGCTCAGTGATAGACTCTTCATTGATTACTTCTCCGTTCTTTCTCTCCTTTCTTGAGATGATGTCACTATTTTTATTTGGTTTTTAAAATTACTATGCCATTTTCATCTAAGGTAAACAAATATTTGATATTAAAACCAAAATGATTGGAGAATTGAGATATGATTTTTGATAAAAATTATCTTTGGTCTTAGTGCAGGTTTCCTGACACACAGCTCCTAAAATCCTTGAAATCTCCAAAATGATGTCCTTTTATGCGCAGTTGAGATGACTGATGGTTGAAGCCTCCTGTAGAGTCTTAAGACAGGAGCTGGTTGCCAGGGGAACCAACCACGTGATTTGAGGATTTCAGCTTTCGGCCTTATTCCTAACCTCCAACTGAGGAGAGGGGCTGAATTGATCCCCAGTAATTTTAATCAATCATGCCTGCGAAATGAAGCCTCCATGAAAATTCAAAAGGTCAGTGTTTGGAGAGCTTCCAGGTTGTTGGGTACATCCCAATGTCAGGATGGTAGCATGCCCCAACTCCGCAGGGACCGAAGCTCCTGTGCTTGAGAACCTTCTGAAATGCACCCTATGCATCTCTTCATTTGGCTTTAACTTGTATCCTTTAAAAATGCCATTTGTAATAAATCAGTCATAGTTAGTAAAACATTTCCTTGAGTTCTGCAAGCCACTCTAGCAAATGATGGAACCTGAAGAAGAGGTGGGAAGTCGCAATTTATAGCTGGTCGGTCAGCAGCTCCAGAGGCCTGGACTTGCAATTAGCATCTAAAGCAGGAGGGAGTCTTGTGGGACTGAACCCTTAACCTGTGAGATCTGACACTAACTCCAGGCAGAGAGTGTCTGAATTGAATTGAATTATAGGTCTCCCCACTGGTGTCCAATGGGGAGTTGAGGTGCGTGAAGAAAATCACATCTGATGTCAAAAGTAAAGATTCTTGAGATTACAGTAAGAGAAGAAGTAAGAGAAGAAATAATTTGTTTCTTCCTATTACTTAAGGATTTCAATACAATCCTGATCCTGAGTCTGTAACTTTTACTGAACTGCTATTCTTGAAATAGGCGGGCTATTAAAAAATACCATTAATTTTAATCTCTACATTTTCAGTCTTTGCCAATTATTAAGAAATCTAGAATAGACTTTGATACCGCCTATCTTACCGGATATTATGGTATAATACTCTCATCACTATAGTTAGTGCTACAGAAAAATCCACTCTGATATGAAGCATGCATCCTGAGTCAGATTTTGAGGTGTAAATATCATCATAATATATTATTTGACAAACAAAATATAAACTATAAATAAATATTTATGCATTATCCACAAAACCTAAAGTCGATGGGGCAGGTGCTATTAAAATAAATTGAGATTCAAGTGCCTCAAGCTATTTGTAAGGTGGGCATGCATTTAATTTGAGACAGTTCCACTCAAGACATAAATCACATTAGAAGTATCCCATGAGAATTTTAAGGGGGTAGAATTTGATATTTACTGATATAAAGTTTTAAAAAATAAGAATCATATTACATATATCCCTAAAAGATAATACAAGGAGTTCTCTAACCTTGGTTTATTAAGACCATGTCAATCTGTTATGCAGTCTTTGTCATATATTTGTAAGATACATCCTGTTTACCAAATTAAGATTTGGTTTATATACAAATACATATCTGTGTAATTTATATCTTTCATTTTTGCCTTTTGAAAGGAAGTAAAATAGAAATTATACATTTCAAAAATTAGAATTTCCTTTCTCACAGTTAAAACATGTAGCCATAAATATATTCACCTTTTAGTCTTTTCCTTTCTACCATTCTCTCAGTGTTTCCATACATAAATACTCTTTCATCACGAAAACCCTCCTGATCCACAGGAACACCTCACAATAAAGCTTTATCCTTAGGCACATTCTACAAAAATTTACAAGGCTGAGTATAATTTGATTCACTTGTCTCATCCCATCACTAAATACTCACATTGACAGTAATCAAATTTTGAGTAGCCAGATCATAAATAGATAACCAATGAAATTGTTCTCACAGTTAAATCTCAAATTTTATTGGTCAATTAATATTGACTTCAGAGAATTCATCACCCCAAACTTCCCATATCCCAAAGCTCTCAATTTGCTTTTCGTGAAAATGTAGGATGTGGAATGGAAAGCACACAGGACCATTTTTGATTTGTTTCTAATTAAAATAAATAGAAATGTCTTCTATTCTTATATAGTAAAATCTATTAATTAGTAGTTGGACCTAAAATGGTATACATAATTTGATGCCAGACAAATAATCTACATTTAGTCTACATTTAAAAATAAGTATGAAATTTTTGTGTAACAGAGTCATCTGCAAATATTTGCAATATGTATAATTCTCATGTATTGAGAATTGAATTGAATGATGCAGAGTAGTGCTCACTGTGGCTCTTCTGACACGTAAGACTTCAAAGTATTTAGCTTATGAAATAACCAATGGCCTCGGTAGTCACAGCAACAACTACTAGATAAAGACACTACAGGTACAGAGGTAACTTAATCTTGTGAACGTTTATTAAAACAGTAAATCTTACTGTGTAGGAAGTAAAAGTATATACTTATATGTTAATTTACATCCTTAAGAACATGACAGCTTCCAGGTAGATGAGAAAGAAATTTCTATTTTTGTCAATATGTAATATAATCATACATAGAAATCTCACTTTTAAATGCAAACTTTTAGAGAGTTAATGTTCAGAGTAGACATCATATTTTGAAAATGGATTTTGTATAGCACTAGCAATTAATCTTCTTTATATTTAAAATGCACATAGCTTGGTGTTATTGACAAAACAGTTACCAGAGGTAGTATATTGCCAAATATTCACTTCTTAAATAATGTAAGGATAATAAAATGTTATATAACCTCCCACTGTTCCCATTGTTCAGTATTCCAAAATAAATGTGAGTTTTTATATTTATATTTTAAAGTATAGTGTATCATTCTTATTTAAACCAATCTAAGATTTATTTTTCATTAATTTCCTTTTAAATGTCTTTTATACTTATTTACTTCAAGAAAGAGTAAGTCTATTCATAAGGCATATATAAAAATACCTGTGAAAGCATGAGCTAAAATTCAGTATTACAATTAATTTTGTGGTTTATTATAAAGAAATGTTTGACAACTAAAACAAAGTTTTATTCACCCTAGACAACCCAGATTGTCTGTAAGGTTAAGACTATTCATGGAAAGCATAATTATGGAACATTAAATTATTCACTGCTCACTTAGTTGAAGTAAAACCAAAGCACAGATTTTCACTTTAGTTTCATTAATTGAATCAATCCAACATCGATCTTTACCACCGTAAGACATCTTTAACTACTCAGAGTCATTAACCTAAATTATTAGAGGTGAATTTAAGCAAGTCATCTTCAAATGTGGCTAACTTCTTTAAAAAAATGTGGGACACTGCTATGCTCACTTTAGGTATGTCAAGATATAAATTTCAGGGTCATGTCTGAATTATTATGAAATCAATTACTTTAATCTCCCAAGTATAAGTCATCCAAATAAGTTATTTATACATTACAAATAAAAACACACATATGTATCTTACATATGCACACACACACACACAGAGACACGCACACACGTGGATATTGTGCTGACTCTTTTAAAAAGAACAAGACCCATGAATAGATGAGTCACAATTCCTGTAATGAAATAACTGAACTACCTATTGCAAGTCAATTTGTAGACCCCAATATGTCCAAAATGCCAATAAGTTTCTTCTACATGACTAAGTCAATAAAGTGCAGGGAAATAATGAGCAGTAGGACTGCTCATTGAGAATTGAATATGCACACTGGATCCTGCCTCCAAGTCACAAAATGAACATGCTCATCCCTGGTAACTACTTCTATGACCACATGGTAATCATTAATCATCAAACAATGATAGAGCTATTTCAAATACTTTAAAAATAAAAGACTTTTTTTTTTTGCAAGGAAATGAGAGAAAGCATGCCTTGTACTGCTTCTGAGTTTACCTGATAATCAATGTTGTCATGATGAAGTTTCCACATTGAAGGTTGAATGGGCATCCTGTATTCTTAGCATTCATACAGCACTGAGTTCCACATATCCACAGGGCCAGCATTTATGGTTAGATTAGATCAGTACTAACCATGCTCTCCCAAATGAATGAGTTTAATCCATGGATGAATTCAATTCCATACATGCTCTAATTTTATTCCAAGTATCCTTTCTGGGTTGAGATAAAAATATCTCTTGCTTTAAAAAAGAAGGAACATATTTTAAAAAAAAACTCTACTGATTTGCTGTGGCTGCATTTTTTTATATATGTACTCAGGGATGGAAAGCAAAGATAACTAACTACCTCCACCCTAGTTCTCTCACACCTTTCCTGTCTTCTCATTAGAATCTCATTACCAATGTCACACTAGGTGTTAGGTACCGCTGGTAGCAAACAAAGTCAAGGTCAGGGAAACTCATTTGTGGTTTCTGCCCCTCAGGGTCTGTAACTGCTGTGTTTCTGGTCTTTCCAGATTCAAGTTTTTGCTGTTTATCCCTGGGCTGCGAGATACAGCTAATTGCAGGTGAGCACTGACATCCAGGAAAAAGGAAAAGCAGAGTGAAGAAATAGTATTATTCTCATCCAAAAGTCTTTACAGAAAGCACGCATAAAGTTGGGAAAGAAACCAGCTAGCTCACAGCTAGCCTGGTTATACATCCCTGTGGAAGAGGCACCTTTAAAGATGCAGATGTCGAAGAGTAGGGAATATCAACTTTGACTGAATCTGTGTGAAATCAGTTCTATGCATTATCATAATGCGTTATTATAGGTTTCTCCTGAGTTTAATTTACAAAGAAGCAGCAACCACAATAAGAGAATAACAATTGCATAAATCACAGACATTGAAAGCCTGAAAACAGGAGTTTTAATAGTGGTGTAAAAAGTAGTGAATTCCACTGCTTTTGCACCACCTCGGAATACCAGTCACCATTGCCAATCACTCTTTAAAGTGTTCACTGTTCAGCTATTCTGAAGGCATTGGGAACAAATAAGTTTCTACCCTATTTAAAAAATAATAATCGTCATCTACCCTATTTAAAACCCATTTCTAGCATCGTCATCATAAAAAAATGTGTGGTTCATTAGGAAAACTGATGACCCAGGGCTAAAGTAAATAACACGATCTGTTAGAGGTGGAAGAATTTCAGAAATAGCTGCCTTGGTTGCATGACCCCATCAGGGACTCACAGGAGACTCTAGATGATTCTAGTAGATCCTAGTGAATACTAGAGGTTAAAATTTCAAAAGCCTAACAGCATTCCATTAATTTTCACTGTGAGGCAAACTTTACAGCCCACGGTTTAGTCTTCATAGCAAATATATGAGGTGGGCTCTTCACTGCTATGTTTCAGATTCTTTAAACGAGACTCAAAATATTTAAGTGATGCTTCTGCGTATTATAACTTAGAATCAAACCAAGATCAAAACCTTTGATCTTTTCATTGTGGCACAGGCACTGGACAAGAATAGGGTTGGCCGTTATTCCCACCACTTATTCCCTGGGAGACCTTAGGCAGGAGACCGAATCTCCTGAAGCATTAGTTCTCTTGCATGTAAAATGTATATAACAGGACCATACCTGCCTACTGAAGAGAGCTGCAGTGCTTTAAATCAAATAGTGGCTGCAGCAGAAACCTGGGAAAGCACATATGTAGCTCTAGAGAAGTCTCGTAGCAACCATTTTATTTTTTTTCCATATCATCATCATTATCTTGGGAGAGGCTCTTATAGTTATCTTGGGACTGGGAGAGGGGACAGCAATAATAGAGAAATTGTGATGAAGGATAGAAAGAAGGAAAAGCACAGAGTTTATGTCAGCAGCACCTGATATTCTTTCATTTGCCAGGTGCCCTAGGAAGTGCAGGTCTCTGTCAGGCTGGAATTTTACTGCTGCAGCAAATTGTTCCAGTATGAGACATAGAAAACTACATTCAGGAGTTAAATTTAGTTACTGGTTGTACATGGGTTGAGATGCAAATTAACGTGAGGTTAAGAACATCACCTCAAGAAGCGAACTTCCTGCATTTGAACACTGCTTCTACCACCTCCTAGACCTTTGACCCTAAGTAAGTCACTTCCTCTGTCTGTGACTTGTTTTCCTAAATTTTAGGAAATTTTATAATTTTTCCTATATTAACTCCTGTTAGCATTGTAACATAAACTTAGGGGCCTAAAGCAACACCAATTTATCTCATAGTTTTGCAGTTTAGAAGTCTGTCAACAGACTCACTGACTAAAATCAAGGTGTTGGCAGACTTATAGTCCTTTTTACTGGCTCTATAGGGAGAATCCACCTTTTCACCTTTCCAGCTCTAGAGGCTGCCTGTATTCCTTGGTTTGTGGCTCTTCCTCCTTCATCTCTAATGTCAGAAATGGCAGTCAAATCATATTTCATCACACTGATCCTCTTCTGTTTCTCTCTTCTACTTTTAAGTAATCTTGTGATTATATCTGGTCTGCCTAGAGAATTCAGGCTAATCTCATCTCAAGGTCCTTAATTTAATTCAATATGTTATATCCCTTTTGCCACATAAAGTAACATAGTAATAGGGTATGTTCCGGTATCCAAATGCGAACATTTTGGTGGGGACATTATTTTGCCTACCTCACCATCCCATATAATGTTTTGAGGATGAAATGAAACATGTCAGGCACTTAGAAAAGTGCCAGGTGTATAATAAGTATTATTTATGTTAGTTACTATTTATTTATTATTTTTATAGACACAGGGTCTCACTATGTTGCCCAGGCTGGTCTCGCACTCCTGGCCTCAAGCAATCCTCTCACCTTGGCCTCCCAAAATGCTGTAATTATAGGCATGAGATACCACACCCAACCTGTCAGTTACTATTGAATTTTTACCAGAGAGTTATAGGATATTCCATTCAATTGCATATTCTATCATACGTGTCATGAATATTTCCTATTGTAGAAAACCCAGGCTCTACCAGTATCTCTGGATTCAGAAACACTGCAATGTACATTCAGGGAGATTCTGTAGGTCTGAGACCAAACTGCAATCCGAAACCAGTGGAAAGTGAATTTCCCATGGCTTTGGTGCCTCGAGGATTTTCTGAATTTGAGAATTCATTATTCACTTATATAGTAAGCATATACTTTTCTACTGTACCAGACTCTGCAGAGATCTTTGTCTCAATTCACCTGTCAATGAGCTAGAAAGTTGGAGATCAATTCCTGGTTTTAAATAAGACCAATTATCAATGCATCCTGCTGTCAACCTCAAAGAGGCAGAACTGGCCTGTGCTAGAGTAAAATCTAAGATGGCAGAGAAACAGACAGCACATTGGTGCTGATGGAGAAGGACTGGTAGAAATCAGCTACCAATATTGGGCATGAGGGTGCCTGATTGGGGTTTAAAGTAGAATGAATAATGGACAGCAAATACATCAGGTCTTAATCTCTGGAACCAGTAAAGTTTACCATATAAGAATAAAAAAAAGTTTTTTACAGATGCAATTAAGTTAAGCATCTTGGCATCAGGAGATTATCCCGTAGCATCTGGGTAAGAATTAAGTTCCATTACATATGACTCTGTGTAAAAGAGAGGAAAAGAGAGATCCCACATACACAGAAGAGAAGGCACTGTGACCACAGAGGCAGAGATTGAGTGATGTGGCCACAGGCCAAGGGATGCTGGAAACCACCTGAAAACAGGAAACGAAAGGAACAGATTCCTCTCTAAGTGCCCCAGAGGGAGCATGACCCAGCTAGCATCTTGGTTTGAACAGACTGAAACTGATCTCAGACCTCTGGCCTGGAGAAGCATCAACGCATGAGCATCAGTGTCTGCTGTTTTAAGCCATCAAGTTTGTAGTAATCTGTTACTGCAGCCAGGGGAAACTCACACTGGCAGTATTAAAAAGGTGGGGTAAATCAGATGTTTAAAGGGAAGGAACGTCATTAAACCTAGGAAGACGAGCGTGAGTTAGTCACTTCTGAAGAAATTGCAGAGATCAGCCGGACTTGGTGGAGGAGACACGATAACCTGCCTCATGGTTACCATTTTCAACCCCAAGAATTGAGAGAACCCAAGAACAGAGTGGAAGTAAAATCAAGTAGAATTCAGGCAGCAGCTGAGACTGAAATTATCCCTCCCTACCCTACTTCCTTTAACCCTGGCAATGGGACTACTGCTTCATGATAATAATATTATGGAGTGAAAAGGACACACATTTTTAAATGAACAGTAATTAGATAGGAAGACATAAGAATTACTGAGGAAAGGTTTTAGGAGTAGTGTGGGATGAGTTTATATTACAAAATTAAGATAAAAAGAAGGACTTGAGTTATTCATAAAAGGGTTTGGAATCTACATGTTTATAAAGAACTTCCAGTGTTGCCATTCTCCTGTGGTTTTCTCACAAACTCCGGTCAATTGTATGTATATATATACATATATGGAAATAATAAAAACAATTTGCTTGATGTTGGCTAGTTTGCATATAGTTCAAATTCACAACTAATTCTTCATCTCCACAGGTTTGATTGCAATTCAGCATTTTGCCAATTTCCATTAAAATTCAAAGCCTGTTGTTGTGTCTTGTTTAATTGTAGACTTGGGGTAACTAAACTTATGCTTAATGCTGAAGTTAGCAAACCTCCTAAGCTGATGAATGTACTTTGTTATATCCTGACACAAATATCTGAAATTTAATGAAACATTCTACACAAACAAGATCATAACCCTAATTCATACCTAGTACTATTCACAAGAGAACAGCATAGCTGCTTCATTTCTTAAACTAATAATATCATATTCCTCTAGTGATCAAGCAATCACCTCCAAGTGAGACTACAGTAGAGGCTGAAAAAATGTAAAACACAATGGAACTTGAACAGAAATGTCAAAGTGCTCCTAGTAGATTTTGCACTTTGGGTAGGCCATGCTTGTTTGATGCACTCCCTCTGATTTCAGAGGATTCATTTGCTCTATTTTGCTATGGTCTGTTATCAATCCATAGTGTTCATGTCTGAGTCTTTGCACATTTGCATCAAAGCATTGTTATAATCTAAGCACTTGAGCACATGGGTACCTTGAATATGTCTCCTTTTACAAATGAAATGACACATTCCAAATCAAACCATCATCACAGGGATGGAAAATATGTGGTGGTCCATACCTATAGAGAGTCACTACCTGAGAAAAAGATACAAGCTTTTACTTGATTCAGCATTGATTCATTAAATGCAGTCAAAAGATACTTCCAAACACTCACTTAGATGTGCTAAGTGGCCGGTAGTATGTGTTATTATTTTCAACATGAAATAAGAAGGCTGAGTATCATTCTAAAATGGGATTTCAAGGGGAGACCTGGGAAAAGAACTGAGTATTGTTAAATCTCCATTCTCAACAGGATGATCATTTGGGATATAATTCTTCCTTTTCATTGCAGAAAAGTCCAGAAAAAAGAGGTTGGAAAACAGATTGGTGAAGGTACTTAGTCACGCAAAGCCTCCTAGATGTCAATAGTGATAAGCCACAAATAAATGTACATGAATGAGAGTTCATATTTAACCAGCACAAGAGTTATATATAAGGAATAGTGTTAGGGTCCTAAATATTCTGGTTAAGATATTCTGGTGCCATAAGTTTCTCACCAATCTTAACCAAGCCAAAGTAAATATGCTAAATTCTGTAAATATCACTTGTATTTACAGGCCACACATGGACAAGACATAACATATTTGTTGGTTCACAAGAAGAAACAGAGGTTAACTATGATGGCATATGGATATCTGGAAATAAGAGAAAGAATTTTGTAAATCATGGCAAAGCACAGTACTACATTTAAAATCATTTTTGATAAATCTACATTCAACCTCTCTTATTTCAATATAAGTTCAAATTTACTCTTTAGATTGATACATTGGGGTTGGAAATAACCTTTGAAATAATGTAATAATGCTGCTTCTGCTCAGCCTTTTGAGGGTGTGTGTATATGTGTGTGTGTATTTGTGTATGTATGTGTATGTGTGTGTATGTGTTTGTATGTGTGTGTGTATGTGTGTGTGTGTGTGTGTATGTGTGTATGTATGTGTGTGTGTATGTGTGTGTATGTATGTGTGTGTATGTGTGTGTGTATGTGTGTATGTGTGTGTATGTGTGTGTATGTGTGTGTGTGTGTGTGTGACAGGCAGAGTGAGAGAGAGACAGAGACAGAAAGACAGATTTATGTTTCTCTTTTTCAATATCCTATTTCTCACAAACTTGATGACAGTTGCACATTTTTTTTCAATTGTTAATTTTTGCTCACCTCAAGGACAAAAACCACGTTATCTTATTGTTGTTTAAGTCTTCACTTCCCGGAATATGTTTATACACCATTTACAGTGTCTTGCTCTTTTACTTTTCCAATTTTATTGGTTGACTGTATCTTGTTATTGCCAAGATAGCAGGGCCATCCATATGACTTTTTGGTATGAATTCAGTTGTAGCTGAATATCAAGGGTAAAATAGGCACAGAATGGTCCTGTGTCCTAATGTGCATTGCTAAACCCCTACACAGGACATGTGGAGGGGTCTCAGAAACCAGCTCTGTGAGTAAAGTGGAGGGACTAGTGAGATGGAGGTCTCTGGAGAGAATCAGGGCACTGTGCTTGTGACTACCCACCCCTGCCATCAGAGGAATGAATGGATGTGCCTCCCTTACTTTAAAGTCAAGCAGGAAACAAGATTTCAAGAAAACAGAAAGCTTAAGATGTGTTCCTGGATATTCAAGGGCCACAGCAATGCGGTCTGACTGTTGCTAGAAGAAATCTAAAGGCTATGGGCTGCCTGGAAGTATAATGCAAAAGAGAGAGAGGGCTGTGTTGGAAGCCAGTTGTACTTTTAAAAATGGGGGGGTTTGCGTAAACCGGATGCAGAATCCATAATAGTGATAAGCAGAAGAATAGTGACCTGGTGCAGCGATATGTTTCTAAAACAGGCAGTAATTACCCTAATCTGAGGCGACTGATGGTAAGTCAGAACATGACTGTGGCATTAGCACTTTGCTTGTAAAAGACTGAGCAATTTGAAGTCTCCTGTGAGGGAACCGGAGAGAACAAGCTGGTAAATGTGCATCCACCAAGAACAAAAGGCCAAGAGATTATGACTGCTCTAAGTCAAGTAAGATTCTACCTGACTGCATGCACCCATCTTTCCTCCATCCAGAATAGCAGCAGTTATTACAGGTTTCTTGGCAATGACTAGGCAGGCCCAAATTAGATGAAAAAAGCTGTTTTAGTTGCAATACGAATTTGGAATTTAGTGTTATACTGGAACAAAATTTTAAATGTCAGGAAGTTTTGGGGACTGAACAAGCACAAAAAGTAAGGACCTACCTGAGGTAACAACCAAAGGAGTCAGTAATTAGTTTGTAAAGCCAATTGGAGGTGGAGTAGAAGAAGAAGAAGAAGGCGCATTTATAAATTCATCCTTGTAGATCTAACTTGTTTACCAAACTAAATTACAAAAACACAAGTTTGTGTATATTTGTCTTGTATTCATACACCTTACTAGTTCCTAGTTATTGATAAGGATTTTATCTTTTCCAAGTGTATGACAGTATCATATACGATTAAATCTTTAATTTCTAGTGTTCATAATGATTATTTTATTGTCCTACTGCATTAAATAGAACCAGCAAAAGATTTTTGAGAGTTGACAGAAGAGAAATCATGCCTGATTAGTTCACCGTTTTAATGCCACTGGAGTTTGCATTTTATAGTTAATATAATATTTAATGATGATTTTTGTATAGTTCATGTTTATAGACCTCACATTTCAATTTCACCTGTAATTTTTAATTAGAATTGATAGCAAAAATTTATTAGATATTTTCTTGTAGCATCTATGAATATAATGAAAGGAACTGTCTCCTTTATGTTTTTAGTATAACGGGCTACACTGTGTCAAGAACAGTCTACTTAGGCAAGTCACGTTAATTATCTAATCAAGTACTGGAGTTAGTTGCTAATATTTAATTTAAATTTTACAAATGTGACTGGCGTGGTACTGTGTGTGTGTGTGTGTGTGTGTGTGTGTGTGTGTGCCATCTTAGTCATGTTTTGTTAGAATGGCTACCTACATTTTAATATTCTCTAATTATTTTCTCATTATCTGTTAGATTTGCCACTTCTGGTCTGTGAAAAAACAGTCCTGACTAAAAAATGTAGATGTGCCTGAGTTTAAATGTGAGCTCTGTTATGCCCGTCATTACTTGTGTGAACTCTAGGGAACTGCGACCTTCTCTTTTGTCTCAGACTCTTGAAAAGATAAGGTTTGTTGTGAGAACAAAAGGAGAAAATGCATGGAAAGCACTTACAAGAAGATTTGATGCGTAATGCACTGAATAAATGATAGCTATAATCATAAACACTTTTAGGGCATTTGTATATGAAAAGTATATCTAACAACAATAATGTTTTAAAGGCTTTTATATTGATCTTTGAGAAATTCTTCTTTTCAGAAAGACAACTTTTTAAACTCTAAGGTCCCTTAGCTTATACACCCAGGTTTATGGCTAACGAACTCCTAAGTCAAACTTCCTTAAAAATATCGAATGGCAATCACTTTCACAATTTTCAGTTTATCCTGAAATATATTCTGATTGTCCTTGTGATGGTTAATATTGTGTCAATTGATTGGATTGAAGGATGCAAATTATGGTTCCAGGGTACATCTGTGAGTTTGCCAAAGGCTATTAACATTTGAGTCAGTGGTCTGGGAAGGCAGACCCACCCTCAATCTGGGTGGGCACTATCTAATCAGCCTGCCAGTGCAGCCAGAAGAAAAGCAGGCAGAACATGGAAAGACTAAACTAGCTTAGTCTTTTGGCCTACATCTTTCTCCCATGGTGCTGGATGCTTCCTGCCTTGGAATGTTGGACTCCAAGTTCTTCAGCTTTGGGATTTGGACTGGCTTCCTTTCTCCTCAGCTTGCAGACAGCCTATCGTGGACCGCAACTTGTGATTCTATGAGTCAATATTCCTTATTAAATTCCCCTTTATATATACATCTATCATATTAGTTTTGTCCCTTTAGAGAACCTTGACTAATACAGCCCTCAATAGGGACTTCCTCTTACCCTGTTCATATATATATTTTAAAAAAGTCTCATCTGTGACCCTGTGACTTCCTGCAGCCCTCAGTTTTGTTCTGTGATGTTGTTTTTCCCCTAAGAGGTGACCTGAGGACAGAGGGCTCCCCTGTGATTCCCAGCCACTCTTTGGGATGTTTGGCTCCATCCTTAACAAAGATTTTGCCTCAGGCACAGTGATTCATCCTGAAGCCAAAATGTGCACGGGAGTCACTATTCAAACATTAAAATCTATATGTGAAAGAGAATTGATGGTAGAACTGAGTGCTTATGCAAAGAATGTTTCTCACTTGGTAATCACATAACCTTAAAAAAGAAAACTCTTCTAAGGCAAATGTACTTTTTATCCTGTGGTTTTTATAAGGATCTAATATAAATAAGCAAGAAGTTCCAGCACTGTGTAAAGTAGACCAGAAACAAAGTCCTCAAGTAAATCAACTTTGCTATAATATGAGCTTGAACTAGGCAGGTAACTGAGAAAAAATATAAAATCAAAAACCATACACAATTTTTCAAGAGAAGCAACTAGTGCAAATAAGCTATACCTAGTTAAATCGACCAAATAACAAAAAAGTTGATAAGTAATTAGTGCCAAGCAAAGGTTCCAATGAACAGCAGTAATCAATGAGGCAGAAGCTTGTATTAGCCACTTCTTTTACGCCATGTTTTTACCTGCTCTGAGAGCTATAAGTAGATGAAGCCCGGGTATCACTTACAAATATCAAGCAAGATTTCAAAATTCTCAGATTCCCAGACTCCTTCCCCAAACCATTATATCAAATTCATAGGCATCAATATAATTTAAAAGTTGCCCAAGGTGTAGTCAAGGCTAAAATCTACTTCTTTAAATGAACATGAAAGATATGATAATGCAAATGGTGTATCTCTACTTATATCTAGAACATAATAATGTTAACACCCATTTCACTGCACTGTTCTATGTCTGATGAAATATACAATTTTAATATACCCCTCAAAGACCTTTTATGAATTTTAAGTGGAATGTAAAGTTAGGATCTCTTTGATTCCTTCTAGCTGTCATGCCCATGTGAAGTCTAATTTACAGACATACAAATGTGATTCTGAGAAAGTCTTGGATTTTGACTTTAAGGAAAAATAGAATTTAGTATTTGAAGGTGATATTTAGAAATAAAAAGACAGATTGAGTTTGGGCCAATTATGACTCTCATGAAAAAGTAGCACTAGCAGTGCTCCTGGCTTAATAAAGGCAACAGAAAACTGGAAGGGAGGTTTGGGATAGTCTCAAAAAAATGTATATATGTACTTTTTAATTTTTGTGGGTTAAATAGTAGGTGTATATATTTATGGGGTACAGGAGATGCTTTGATACAGGCATCATGTAATACATAATAACCACATCACCGAAAATGAGGTATAATTCAAATATAGAGTTTCCTTATAGATTATATCTATGGTGTTTTTCCAGTTGCTCTTTTTGTTGCAGAAATTGAATTATAGTTAATGGAATATTTGAGAAAGCCATAGATTAATGATACATCATTTTGAAGATCACACCAGGTACAGACTCAACATGAAGAAAATGTGAGGCATCCTCTATGCTGTGAAAACCAAATTAGAAGTCTATTTTCACTCCATGGATGTCTCTGCCTAAAGAAATAAGGCTGGAACCTACTCTCCTGAACAGAGCTAGGAGAAAATAAAATCAATTTTACTCAGGAAGAAGGGCTGATATGCTTTTGTGACCCTTTAACACCAGCAGTTTAATAAATACTTGTGATTCAATGCCCAGTGAGGATATTATTGAAGGAAAAACAAGTCTCAATCTCTTCTTAGCAAATGAGAAATATTTTGAAATATAAATACCAGTTCAATTAATTCTAATGTAAAATGGATACCTGCTGATATTTCAAATATGCTGTTATAAAGGAAATACTAAGTACATTTATTTTAAAAGGATTCTAAATTTGTTTTCAATTATAAACTAATTTTCAGTTCTTCTAGCCTATTCTATCAAATTCACAAAAATTATTGTGGCCATTTTATATATGTTATTTTCCCCCATTTAAAATACATTATGAAAACCAACTCATAATTTCTCATAGCTTACTTTTTATTTCAAGACAACTTTTTCTTATTTCTCAGTTACTTAAAATAGGTATATTTAGTGTCAGTTATTTTATTTCCTTCAGTAATATATAGATAACTCCTTTATCCACTAACATAATTATTAATATATACTTTATAGTAATTTGACTAGCTCCATTATATAACTTTGATAGCTACAAGATTCATATTTATGAACTGATAGTTTAAAGGTATTCAGGAGAATCCACTAATAAAATTATTAATATATACTTTATAGTAATTTGACTGGCCCTATTCTATAACTTTGATAGCTACAAGATTCATATTTATAAATTTATAGTTAAAAGGTATTAAGAAGAATAGTATTGAAATAACACTGAAAGAAATCATAGATTGAAGTCAAAGGCACTGCCACTTGCATTTAAATCATTCAAGCAGTGTTGTAAATGTAATATTTTGTGCCTGTATAACAACCAAATTGTTGCAACACACAGGTCAGCGTGCATACATAACAGAGCCCTTTCCCCTAAAATGACATGCTTTCTTCTTATCATAACCTTAGCTATTCAAACCTATTTATATTTAGGGAAAATCAAGAATATGTGTTTTTATAATGTAATAATAAATAGTCCAATTGAGTTCAGTAGTTTTAAACTTTCTATGTCTACATAAACTTGTACCAAGATATCATTGTCAGGCCAATTATCCTCTAGGTCTCCTTGTAATGAGGAGTTTACACTGTCAAGTGTGGAATATTTATAATCTCAAGTGTGGAGCCTAAGTGGAAATGTCCTCCTTGGTAAATATAATGGATTAATTATATTGTCCTTTGTGGAACCTATGAAACTAGGGAAGTTCAATTTTTGCATCCCCTTGGTATTTGGGATGAAAACTAATACTTCTGTCATTGGTAGTAGTTATTCTTTGATTTAAGAATATCTTAAGAGGCACATACAATAAGGAGATAAAAATTAAAAAGCTATTTAAATTTCTTACTTTATTATTTTTTCTCATTGCATGATGTTTCCACTCTGAATACATTGTAAACATGGCATAAGGAGATAGTGGTTTACCAGGAAATCACCCAATTGGCCACTGACTGAACTGAAAAAAATAATCTCTATATACTCTTATGCTGGGTTCCAGGTCAGAAATCGGTACTGATTTTTTGTCCAGTGTCTAAACTGCTTACCAAGTCAAAGAAACTTTGAGTTAGGCTAAGTTAAATTGTAACAATAATAGGCATTTTCCCAAAATAATTTACTAGTAAGCACATATATCATTTACTATTGAGAATGCATAATGCAAAAGTCTATTATAGTAAACTCAAACAAATTCAGTATCATCTCACAGAAGTCATAAAACCTATGACTAGCAAGAACAGCATTCAGAGGTAGAAAGCAGTTGCCAGCATTGACTGAACACTGCAATGGTAATAGTCACTAGGAAATCAGTGGTTGACCTTACAGCAGTTGCTGGGTGGCCGGGTGTCTTTCAGTAGGACACACAAACTGTCTTTTTGTTAATGTTCTCTCTGAATCATGCCTCAGATTTTCTGTTGGACCAGTGAGCTGTTTTGATCATCGTGTCCACAAATTATAAATGCAAGACTTTCTGCTTCTTTCAGCATTCCTCGCCCCTCCCACCTTTTCCACTGCAGCGCCCCCCGAGCTCACCTTGCGTGCACGTGAAAAGAATACTCACTCACTATAATCATTTATGTGAATCACCTAATTACCATGCAGGATATGACTCATTTGCATGTAATTAAATGTATTCAGCTTTAAAATATTTTAAATTTTCTTTGTCGACGTGTTATGATCTATTCACGGTCACTCAGCTATAGAATTAACTGCTCATTTGGTGTGGTTTTGGGCTTACGGTTAACCTTTGCTGAAGTATCTTAGATACAGGTAATAGAAAAAAAGCAATTAAGCTTTGTCGGGTGCCAAGTGTCTCCTGTTCTTTTCCCAGTATTCTCCTCTGCCCTCAGAAAGCAGGCATCAGTGGTTGCTATCACATCCTCATTTCACCTTTGTGCCTCTTCTCGCTTCCTCTGCTCTTTACCTTAATAACACATCTAGGACTTCCCTCCCTTAGGCACATTAGCAGTCCTTTTTATAAGGTCAAGCTTCACTAGTCAGTGTTATTACCTGTACAATATTAGTTTTAAAAATGGTAAATGGAGCAATAAAGATCCTCTTCAACACAGAAGCCCACAGGGCCTGAGTGCTATGGCTTCAACAGGTCAAATTCAGAGGATTGGTGAATACACGTGAGGACCACGAGGAAGCCAAAAGGTGTGTGCCACTGGACACGTGGGTAGGAATGTTCAGACTACTCTGAGAAAACCAAGGGACTGTAGAAAGAGTCTTGTTTTAGTGCAAAGAATAATGGTAAGAGGAAAGAAGACAGTTGAGGAGAGGGAGCGAACAGAGGTCAAGTCGGCAAATCTGACCAGCATGACACAGAAAGAAGGGAGCATCACTAAGCATGTTCCATCACAGTTTTAGTCTTTTGCCTGAAGCATTTTCGTCACATTATGCATGCCAATCCCCAAATTACTTATAAAAATAATTTCAAATATCATCATAACTAGAGTGGCTATATAACATATCCTCCAAGCTGGGACACCTTTGAGGATAAAAGACAGTGCTATTAATATTTATACCAGAACAACTTGTGTGAAGCAGAACTGTCCCGGCCAAACTAGGACAAATGATCATCCTAACGACTGTTGATCTACATGGAAACATGCACAAGACTGAGGCTTTCAACAACAAATATGTATTAAGCACCTGTAGTGTGGCTGAGTGGATATTAGAGTTGCATATGTAATGAGGGGTGACCCGGTTCTAAAATTAGCAAGGCAGAAGTTAAATGTAGTCAAAAATATTCTTGAGCACTTCTTAAGCCTATAAAATTTTTGAAGATTAATGTATCATTTTAACACAGGTAACAGATCTAGTTTTTCCTCTAGCATTAAACCAATCAACCTCTGCCCCCACCTCACTGTATTTCAGAAGAAGTAGGAGACACGCATTTAGGGGATGATGTGTATTACAATTTCATATGGTTACATCGACTCTACAGCAAAGCGTAGTCACTGTGCAAGAGATCCATAGAGCTGAGTCTGACAGGGGAGGGCAGGTCAATGCCTCCCACTGATGCTCACTCTGGGCACATACTCAGATGTTCTGCCACCATTCATTAGTAGATATTTCAAGTCTGTATGAGTGGTTGACTTTGAGTAACTTATGCATATTGTGATGCTAATTTCAAAATTAAAATATATACTTAACTTGAGTAGTTAACTCTACTTATAGGAAAAATACTGGAACATAAACAAATCCTTATATCATAAGGAACACAAGGATTATGTAACTAGATATAGGTACTAGGAAGAAGTAATGACTACATCTGCTTCTGGGGAATCAGTGAACATGGGCATTGCAATCTATGGCCAATGAATAGAAGTTTTCCTGACAGTGATTGCATGAATGGTGGCTTGGGGAGAGAGAGGTGAGCATATTGAAAGACAGTGAAATGCATGTAAAAAGAGGTCTGTAACACTCTGTGGGATTTACAGTAAGAACATGAGACATGCAAGTAGAACAAATACTGTCAGTTTTCTGTATCTTTCATTTTCAATTATGAGAAAGAAAGAACCCTACTAGGAGACATAAAATTAATCCACAGTGTCATACTGTAAAGGCCTTGTATGGACAACATAGAAAAATGATTATTTAAATGAAATGTGTTAAATGACAGAGTTCTTTTCAAAGACATAAGCCCTTTCAACTACAAAAAGGCTTTTTGTGTGTCTGTCTTCTATATATTGCCACAAACATCAGGACACACACTGAAGCCTCTAAAATGAAACAGTCCTAAAATAATGAAAAATACATCTTTGCATTGCCAGCAACTGGGGGGTTTCCTAAAACTAGGAAGACCAGATAATGAAAGAGTAGGGTCATCAGTGATTTTTGAGATTATACTACTTCAACATAGTCCCACTGTTCAAAAACACGTTTGTTATGCTCTCAACCTCACAACAAGACATCACTCCTTGAAGCTCACTTGAAGACCATGCATAAGAGCATCACCTTCCGTAGAAACCTTTTTGCTTTGAAGCCCTCAATAATAAAGGACATATATTTAAAGCCTGTTTATCATAATAGCCATATAATTTCAGGATTTAGCATCTTATTTAACCATATTTAATTCTACTTTACAGTTCTCTTACAGTATGGCTGAACTTCTTTTTTTTCTAAATCCTTTGCCTTTATCCTTTTATCCCTTGCAGAATAGAACCACCAATTTTATAATATATGATACTGAGGGCTTAGCATGGGCAGTGCAGTTTTCCCATTTTATATTTCCCAAATATTCAGTGATAAAATAACTACATACATTCTTAATGTACATTTTCACTGATATTCAGGAAAATATAACTTCCCTATATCACATACAGCTATTTGCTTAGGAAAAATGTCTATAGGGATACATGTGTTCTTGAACCAATCAACCAGGAGCAAAGAGTTATGATGCAGAGTTTAGAAGACGACACTGCAAATGGCAGAAAATAGCACTCCCATGTCCCCTGACACTGTAGAAATTTACAGGTATGGATTTAAGTCCAGAAAATGTTTCATTTCAGTTGATTGTCTCTGGTACTTGGTAGAATAATAATAAATCCCCATGATCTGTTTTAGATGTAGACTCTCAGCCTAGAAGGACTTGTCCTCCAAGATATAAATCAGCATGACATGCCTTTGTTAGTACTTTGCAAATGTCAGGTAATGTCAGCAACTCAGAAAATAGACAATAATAAAATATGCCTTCATTGGTGAAGCCAAATTTCCTGAATAATTACATTTTAGGTGATATTTAGAAATGTGCTGTGTTTTTCAATAATTGCCACAACAGTGATCACCGTCTATGTTTGCATGTCAGAAGCATTTCTAATCCTAGACCACAAATGTTTTGCTTAATAAGTCTTTATATACACAGACCTTACAAAACAACAGAACAGTTCTGATCTGATACGAAAACTTGGGGAGCAATTCTTCTAGTTATAACAGCTGGATAGGGAGAATGTCTGCTTTCATGGAAAAGAACAGACTTCTAAAGTGGCCATTTACAAAGGCAAACGTAAAGGTGAATGATTAACTTGAAAATATCCAGTGGCAGAAACTGATTATGACTTGGGACTAGTGGGGGAGGCACAACATGGAGACAGGAAAACACAGAGATACAACAGTGAAGGCATGCTGAGAGGGACAGGAAAAATAAAATGAAGTGTAAGAGAGAAAGAGAAGGTGACAGATAAAAGGGTAATTAGGAGATAATCACAGATTTGCAAACAAATGCCTATAAGCAAATAAAGAATGGCACCAGAGGCACTAATGAGGTACTGTAACATGTTAGGAGTGTTTGAAGAACAGGAAAAGTCATTCTTTGTTTTGAGATGCAGTGGGATTAGGGACAGTGGGACAGGAATGAATGGCTTCATAGATGATGTTGACAGACAGCTTTGAATTCCAGAGAAAAGAGTCGTGACTTTCCTTTGCAGGGGTTGGGTGGTGTCAGAACTCAGTGCATACAAATATAATCATAAGTATAGTGAGCATATCTGGTCAAAGTGCCAATAATCTGGCCATTATGCAACTATTCATTTCCAATATTTTTCCACATTGTTCACTCAAAGTCCAATGGACTGTTACTGTCATAGAAATTGAGTCTGATGTATTTGCCAAATGTACACAATTCATTAATGGTGCTACCACGATACCTAACATTAAAGTTCTAAAAATATTTATAATTAGTGGAGGCTTGAGATAAAGAAATACTAATGTCTACCAATGAAATGAACTGAGTTAAATGTAAATTCCTGGACACTTGCATCCTCCCAATCCTAAACCAGGAGTCAAAACCCTGAATAGACCAATAACAAGGTCAGAAGCTGAGGCAGCAATTGAGAGCCTACCATTCAAAAAAAGCCCAGGTCCAGATGGGTTCACAGCAGAATCTACCAGATATACAAAGAGGAGCTGGTACCATTCCTTCTGAAACTATTCCAAACAATCCAAAAGAGGGAATCCTTCCCAAATCATTTTATGAGACCAACATCATCCTGATACCAAAACCCAGCAGAGACTTAGCAAGAAAGGAAAACTTCAGGCCAATATCCGTGATGAACATCGATGCAAAAAAATTCAATAAAATACTGGCAAACCGATTGCAACAGCACATCAAAAAGCTTATCCACCACGATCAAGTAGGCTTCATCCCGGGGACACAAGGCTGGTTCAACATACACAAGTCTATAAATGTAATTCACCACATAAACAGAACCAAAGACAAAAGCCACATGATTATCTCAATTGATGCAGAGAAGGCCTTTGACAAAATTCAACAGCCCTTTATGCTAAAACCCCTCAATAAACTCGGTATTGATGGAACGTATTTCAAAACAATAAAAGCTATTTATGACAAACCAACAGCCAATAACATACTGAATGGGCAAAAACTGGAAGCATTCCCTTTGAAATCTGGCACTAGACAATGATGCCCTCTCTCACTACTCCTATTCAACATAATATTGGAAGTTCTAGCCAGAGCAATCAGGCAAGAAAAAGAAATAAAGGGTTTTCAAATAGAAAAGGAGGAGGTCAAATTTTCTCTATTTGCAGACGACATGATTGTATATTTAGAAGACACCATCAGCACAGCACAAATCTCCTGAAACTGATAAGCACCTTCAGCAGTCTCAGGATACAAAATCACAAGCATTTCTATACACCAATAACAGACTAAAAGAGAGCCAAATCAAGAACGAACTGCCATTCACAATTGCTACAAAGAGAACAAAATACCTAGGAATACAACTAACAAGGAACGTAAAGGACCTCTTCAAGGAGAACTACAAACCAGTGCACGACAAAATAAGAGAGGACACAAACAGATGGAGAAACATTCCATGCTCTTGGTTAGGAAGAATCAGTATCATGAAAATGGTCATACTGCCCAAAGTAATTTATAGATTCGACACTGTCCCCATCAAGCTACCAATGACCTTCTTCACAGAACTGGATAAAAAAACACCTTAAACTTCATATGGAACCAAAAGGGATCCTGCATAGCCAAGTCAATTCTAAGCAAAAAGAACAAAGTGGGAGGCATCACACTACTGGACTTCAAACTATACTACAAGGCTACAGTAATCAAAACAGCATGGTACTGGTACCAAAACAGAGATATAGACCAACGGAACAGAACAGAGGCCTTGGAGGCAAGACCACACATCTACAACCATCTGATCTTTGACAAACCTGACAAAAACAAGAAATGGGGAAAGAATTCCCTGTTTATTAAATAGTGTTGGCAAAACTGGCTACCCATGTGCAGAAAGCAGAAACTGGATCCCTTCCTGATACCTTACACTAAAATTTAGATGGATTAAAGACTTAAACATAAGACCTAACATCATAAAAACCCTAGAAGAAAACTTAAGCAAAACCATTTAGGACATAGGAGTAGGCAAGGACTTCATGACCAAAACACCAAAAGCATTGGCAACAAAAGCCAAAATAGACAAATGGGACCTGATCAAACTCCACAGCTTCTGCACAGCAAAAGAAACAGTCACTAGAGTGAATCGGCAACCAACAGAATGTGAAAAAAATTTTGCAATCTACCCCTCTGACAAAGGGCTAATATCCAGAATCTACAAAGAACTAAAAAAGATTTACGAGAAAAAAAACAAACAAGCCCATTCAAAAGTGGGCAAAGGATATGAACAGACACTTTACAAAAGAAGACATACATGAGGCCAACAAACATATGAAAGAATGTTCATCATCACTGGTCATTAGAGAAATACAAATCAAAACTACATTGAGATACCATCTCATGCCAGTTAGAATGGTGTTCATTAAAAAATCTGGAGACAACAGATGCTGGAGAGGATGTGGAGAAATAGGAACACTTTTACACTGTTGGTGGGAATGTAATTTAGTCCAACCATTGTGGAAGACAGCGTGGCAATTCCTCAAGGAATTTCTAAACATTTCTAAAAATAGAAATTCCATTTGACCCAGCAATCCCATTAATGGGTATATATCCAAAAGATTATAAATTGTTCTGCTGTAAGGACACATGCACACAAATGTTCACTGCGACACTGTTTGCAATAGCAAAGACCTGGAACCAAGCCAAATGCCCATCGATGATAGACTGGACGGGGAAAATGTGGCACATATACACATGATGGAATACTATGCAGCCATAAAAAATGATGAGTTTGTGTCCTTTGTAGGGACATGGATGAACCTGGAAACCGTCATCCTCAGCAAACTGACACAAGAACAGAAAATCAAACACCATATGTTCTCACTCATAGGTGGGTGTTGAACAATGAGAATACATGAACACAGGGAGGGGAGCATCACACACTGGGGTCTGTCAGTGGAGGAATAGGGGAGGGACAGTGGGGGGTGGGGAGCTGGGGAGAGATAGCATGGGGAGAAATACCAGATACAGGTGATGGTGAGGAAGGCAGCAAATCAAAGTGCCATGTGTGTACCTATGCAACAGTCTTTCATGTTCTTCACATGTACCCCAAAACCTAAAATGCAATTTAAAAAAATAATAGTAATAAAAGGAAGAGAAAATAAAAAATATTTTGACCACAAAACTCCAGATTATTTTTTCCCATGGGCATGTCACTTTGTTAAATGGAATACTACATTAAAAAATTATTCCATCTTTTTCTAAAAAGTCATTAGTCTTTACCCAGAAATCCCATTACTGGGCATTTACCCAAAGGATTATAAATCATTCTATTATAAGAACACATGCACACGTATGTTTGTTGTGGCACTGTTTACGATAGCAAAGACCTGGAACCAACCCAAATGCCCATCAATGATAGACTGAACAAGAAAATGTGGCATATATATATACCACGGAATACTACACAGCCATAAAAAATGAGTTTGTGTCCTTTGTAGAGACGTGGATGAATCTAGAAACCATCATTCTCAGCAAACTGACACAAGAACAGAAAACCAAACACTGCATGTTTTCACTCATAGGCAGGTGATGAACAATGAGAACACGTGGGCACAGGCAAGGGAACAACACTCACTGGGCTAGGAAGGCTGGTGGAAGGGAGGAATGGGGGGGACAGCAGGTGGTGGGGGATGATGGAGAGGGATAACACCGGGAAAAATGCTTGATGTAGGCGACGGGTGGGTGCAGGAGGGTGGAGACAGCAAACCACCATGGCATGTCTATACCTATGCAACAATCCTGCAGAATGCAGGATGTGCACATGTACCCCAGAAACCAAAGTACAATTAAACAAAAAAAGTCAGTAGCCTTTATGAAACTTGGAAAACCAGAAAAATTTGTGAATTACTTGGCAGCATGTCAGCATATTAAGAGCCACTAAAACTGCAGATATTTTACAGCAACATAAAACGACTCTTTCTCTGGAATGGAAGGCATGCAGTCTATATTGACTACAACATCAATTCGCTGCATTTTTGCCTACTCTTGAATGTTCCACTCTTCTCTGTTGAAATTTAATCTCCTTGATTTCTCCAGTGGTGCTGGGGCTAAGATGGAGCATGAAAAGGGTGGGCACATAGGATGACCTCAGCATGGCCAAACTGATCTTAAAATTCAGATTTCTCCCCGATGGGATGATATAACTTATGTCTATGTCTACATACTAAGATGGCCAGAGTGACTGTTTCAGAATTTATTATATCAATGTTTTTAGCCCTGGCCAAGTCCTCTCTAAAGGCATCCAGGTAAGTGTAAGTTCATGGCTTCAAAAGTGTATGGGAAATTGTGTTCATTCAGCAGAGAATGAAAATGAGCATTACAAAAGAATTATGTCGGAAGACAGAAGGGCTTAGAGGAGCCAATTCTGGCAGGTGGACTTTTCATAGTCAATTAATCAGGAGAAGAAGTCATGCAGTATAATGGAAAATGATCCGAATTCTCTTTTTGCCTTTTCCACTGGGTCATTGATAAATTCCTCATCCTTTTTAACCCTCAGATTTTTCATACCTCAATTGAAGAAGTTCAAACATTTGATCTGTGTTTCTTTCCATTCTAAAATTCAACACTTCTACCCAGCCAGCTCTGAGACAGAACAAAAGAAAATGACCTCCCTGGAAAACAGTACTAGAATTTAGGTTAGAAATAAAGAAGAAACACTCAACCTGGGTTGAGAAAGTTAGTGAAACTATCCCTGTCTCTGGAGATCTTTACGAAGAATCTGTAGTTTTACATGCCTGGGGTCACTGTCAGTGATCGCGGCCTCTGATTGAAGGCAGTTGAATGCCTATCAAAACCCTCCTAGCTATAGTCCACTGAGACTCTCCATCTGTGTCAACTTTCTCTTCCTCCCTTATATGAGCTATAGGAGAATTTTAGGTGTTAACATTAAGCATAACTTACCACTTTTTTCTCTGAATCAGAAATGAGAACAAATGTAGTAGATAGTAAACTAGTGAATTTCAAAAATGAGACAACTGCCTCTTTCCTTTTGTTATGAACATGATCAGGTGCATGTTTCTGATTAAGCATGTCTGTATAAATAGACAAAAACATGATAATTAGCCAGGTACTGGAGTGACTGATGGAAATCAGGTTTCTGTTGAAAACTCCATGCCATACTCTATGAATTGAATAAAAAAAACATTTAAGCCCTTTCAGAGAAACTCCAATTCTTGTTAATACATCTTCAAATCCACAGAGTTATCCTTAGGCTTCACCTTAAGAAGAATCTCTCTTTAATGGAGTCCTGTATAATAAAAAGCAGAATTCAGTTGATCTTAGACTGAAGAAATCCAATGAAACTTAAAGCCTATTGAAAACATTAAGACATTTTCCAATCACAAGAAACACTTAACAGAGCATGTAAAGTACAAAGAACGGAGGGAAAGAAAATTATGATTAAAATGTAGTCTACCTTGCTTTTAGTAGAGTAATAGAAACAATCAGTAGTAAATGTGGTAGGAAAACAGGTCTATTTTTCAAAGCAAGCAGGGAACTCTCATTCTTATTAAGAACTTTTAAAATGGTTTAGACAGTTAGAAAATTACATTAATGTTCTAAACTTAACATATTTCATTTTGGGAGGCAACCATTTTATAACTCTTGAAAGATTTATAATCACATTTTTAAAATGTATTTTTTATTGTACTTTAGGTTCTGGGATACACGTGCAGATCAGATAGGACTGTTGCATAGATACATACATGGCATTGTGATTTGCTGCCCCTGTCACCTGTATCTGGCATTTCTCCCCATATTATCCCTCCCTGACCTCCCTGTCCCCCGCTGTACCTCCCCTAGTTCCCTCAACAGACTGCAGTATGTGATGCTTCCCTCCCTGTGTCCATGTGTTCTCACTGTTCAACACCCACCTATGAGTGGGAATATCTGGTGTTTGATTTTCTGTTCTTGTGTCAGTTTGCTGAGAATGATGGTTTCCAGATTCATCCATGTCCCTACAAAGGACATGAACTCATAATTTTTTATGGCTGCATAGCATTCCATGGTGTATATGTGCCACATTTTCCTTGTCCAGTCTATCATCAATGGGCATTTGGGTTGGTTCCAGGTCTTTGCTATTTTAAACAGCAATGAACATATGTGTGTATGGTCATTATAATGGAACGGTTACAATCATTTGGACATTTTTTAAAAATCAAGGAAATAAAGCATATTTAATACACAGAAATTCATATTATGCCATTTTATCTTTTCATCAACCCTGTCAAGACATACACTTTACCTTTTAGACTACTGAATAAGTAGATCCTTAAAGAGTACTAAAGGTTGACCAAAGGAGAAATAAAAAAGTAGTTAAAATGTAAGAGTAATCTTATATACCATCAGAATTACAACATAACTTTATAGACTCCTACTCCAGTTGCCTTTCCATTGCATTTCCATTTAATAAAATGCCAAGTTTCAAAAACCTAAAAATGTATAATGTAATAATTTAGTACAGAAAACCAGAGGAAGGAGGTGGCTAAAGAAATGACTGACTGCCAAGCGTGACACCTTCCTTCAGTGAGAACAAGATTTAGATTTGTTGTATATTTTAGAGATGATTGGCAAATCCAGGAACTATAGGTGGTGTTTCCAGCCACCAGATAACAGGAAAAGAGAGATTACAAAAATGAAGTCATTCTGGGCTGGAATAATAAACTAATTTTTAAATGGTTTGAGAAAATAGTACTAATATAAACCCAAACGGAGAGAGAGGGGAAGAGAAGGAAGGAGAGGTGTTTGTGAATGTGGTAAAACAATTAGTGACCCTCTCTGAAGGGTTTACAAGTGTTATTTTCCATATTTTTACAACTTTTCTGTAAATTTGAGGATACATAAAAATAAAAAAAAATCTTTTTGGAATTTAAAGAAACTCACAGAAAAAATCTTCTCAACGTTAGTAGTTTCTTTACTTTGCAAACTAACCTGAAAAAGTAAAGATGTTGGTATAAATAAAAAAAACGGCATATTGGACTTGTATTTTTCTTTGACTTCCTCTCTTGTTTTTAGTATCTTCTGTCCTCCTTTAGTCTTTTCCTTCCTTGCTCAGTTCTTCCAGCCTGTATTTTAAACTAGGACATTTTCGTAGTGCTGATTATTTGAATGTGACATGTGCTACCAGTTAGAATCTTTCTGTCTGTGTGTGGAGAAACATATTAACACATCTATACTTTTAACAAATTGCAGCTTTGAGAAGCTTATGCTGACTCCTGACATATGTTCAGCATCTAGAGTGGGAAAAGGGGGTTTTCTGAGGACTATAAGGTACACAAAATCACCATAAGCAATCTGAAACCAAATGCTAACAAATAACAGAATCGGGAGGTGTTTGCTTATCGTTTTATGTAAACAGAGGAACATTTTGTTTTACTACACTAACTCCCTAGTTTTCTTCCATTAATTTTCATAAACATGTACAGGTGCTTGTGCACAAAAAGTAGGAATGTCTCCAACTTAAACTTCTTCACATTTTCCTTCTCTAGGCTCAGGGGCCCTGATATGGAAGAGGTCAGATATTTATGCTTATTTTGTTCTATCAACAAAACTTTAATGATCTTTACATAAAAGATATGACTTACCTATGCAATCAAATTTAGATAAATAGGAGGAAACATGATTATTAAACAATGACAAACCTAGATCTAAGAAAGACATGGTTAAGAGAGAGATACATGCCTCAGCAGAGTTTAGGTATATTCTGGCCAAGCTTTCTGTTAGGGATGGTGTAGGATTCCATGCCCGATCACTACAAGGTTGAAAGGCAATTAAGTTCCTGGAAATGATCTTCCTGGATGTCAGGAGCACCAGGTCAAACTCTAGCTCTCCCTCTAATTAATTGAGTGAACTTGGGAAACTCATTCAGCTACTCTGCGATATCCACCAGCATGCAAGGAAGATGTGAGATAAGGCTACCACCGAAGCTCTGACAACGGTAGGCCATTTTTGTTTTTTGTGGTTTTTTTTGAGACAAAGTTTCACTCTTTTTGCACAGGCTAGAGTACAATGGCACAATCTTGGCTCACTGCAACCTCCACCACCAAGGTTCAAGTGATTCTCTTGCCTCAGCCTCCTGAGTAGCTGACACTATAGGCTCACACCACCATGCCAGGCTAATTTTTTTTTAATTTTTAGTAGAGATGGGGTTTCACCATGTTGGCAAGGATGGTCTCTATCTTTTGACATAATGATCCGCCTGCCTTGGCCTCCCAAAGTGTCGGGATTACAGGCATGAGCCACTGCACCTGGCCAAGTTCGAATTTTTTTTATAAATGTGGTTCCTTAATGAAGAAAGAAAGAAAAAATCATGAGATTTGTAAGAAGCAAATATGAGAGAGGGAAAGGAGGGCAGGAAGAAAAGGAAGGGTGAAATAACCCATTATCCAAATGTAATGTAGTAAGCAAAATAAATTCAAACTCAAGTGGATGTCATGTTGAAGTGTTCTGGCTGGGTGCAGTGGCTCTCACCTGTAATCCCAGCACTCTGGCAGGACAAGATGGATGGATTATTTGAGGACAGGAGTTTGAGCCCAGCCTGGCCAACACAGTGAAACTCTGCCTAAAAATACTAAAAAGAATTAGTCAGGCGTGGTGGCAGGTACCTGTAGTCCCAGCTACTCAGGAGGCTGTGACAGGGGAATCACTTTAACCCAGGAGATGGAGGTTGCAGTGAGTTGAGATTGCATCATTGCCCTCCAGCCTGGGCAACAGAGCAAGACTCTGTCTCAAAAGAAAAAAGAAAAAAATGTGTGTGTGTGTGTGTGTGTGTGTGTGTGTGTGTGTGTGTGTGTGTTCTATATCTGGAACTACAGCCTGATAGATTTTAGCTCAATCTGAAATGCTAAGTCATGAGAATAATTTTACCTTTCTTCATTTTTTACTTGCAACTTTCTGACCAAAACAGTTTAATTTATTCGGTCATTTGTTTCAATGTTTTTGAGTCCCTGAGATGCAGAAGGTGTTACATGTCATTTGTGAGGAAAAGGAAGTGAAATAAGATGTGCATTATGGATTGAACTGTGTTTCCCTAAAAGACATCAAACTCCTAACTTCTAGTAGCTATAAACGAATGTGACTGTGTTCAGAGGTAGAGTCTTCAACATGGGTTGAGATGTTACAGTACTCAGAACCATGCTTGACATTTAGCACTCATTTTAATTAAGTTAAAATGAGCTTTTACAGTGGGCTTTAATCTAATATGTCTGGTGTCTTTATGAAGAGGGACGATGAACACAGAGACAGAGGCCCAGAGGGAGATTTACCTAGTTCTGAAGGATCTGTCATGTGATCAAGACAGCAAGGTCAGGATGGTGCTTCTACCAGTCAAGGGATGCCTAAGATTGTCAGCAAACTCAGTATGGGAAAGGTATGGGCCAGATTTCTCCCTCCAAGCCCTCAGAAGGAACCAACCCTGCTGAGGCATCAATCTCGGGCTTCTGACCTCAATAACTATGAGATGAGATTTCGGTCAGTGAAGACACCAGGTTTGCGGTACTCTGTTACTGCTGTCCTAGCAAACTCCTACAACCAGTCACTTGCATTTAAGCAGTTTACCATCTAAGACAAGGAAATAATATGAAATTTAAAAATTATCAAGTGATGTTCTATTGCAACTGATTTAAGAGAGGTTTAAACAAGGCAGTTCAAGAGAAAGGGACTTCCACCTATCTCTGCCTTCTCATCCCCTTTCCTGCCTCGCCTTTCTCTCCTCCTCCTTTTTGTCTTCATCACTACTAACTTTTAAGAGCCCTTGCTGAGTGTCAAGCATAATTCTGAGTACTATAATCTTTTAACCCACTCAATAGTCACAATTTAAAGCCATCATTTGAAACCAAAGAAAACTGAGGCACAGAAAATTAAAGTGGCCTCCTGTGGTCACACAGCTTGTAGGTGGTGGACTCAGAGGCTCCATCAGGTCAGCCAAGCCTGGGACTGGGGCACTAAAGGAACGGATTCTGCTTTTCTTTGGATAATCTGCTAGCATATAAAAGACTTTCCCAGAGGAAGATTAGAAGCAAAAATAAAGTAACATTTGAAATTACACAAATGCTACTGAGGTGTCCTTATACTAAAATAATTACATCACAGGCTGGTTGCTATACCTATCCATATCGATGCAATTAGTCAAATGCCAGCCACCAAAACACAGGAGTATTCCAAGAAAAGCTGATGTCAAGAAAATGTGGGTCTATGTATTTCAACCTATTCATATCATTGTAATCCTTTCAATAAGACATTAATACATATCATAATTCCTAATTACCAACAAGCATGACAATATTTCTAATGGTAGAATTTTCAAACAACCTTCCATATTGAAGAATATGGGGTTTTTCTTATGCATAACACTATTTTATCCTTGTCTTGAAAGGGGAAGTTACTTGCTGATAAAAGTCAATGACAAGGCAATGGCAAACAGTAACACCATTTGCATATGTGGGGCTGTCTGCACGGTCATAATACTTGAGTATGGATTTTGGGGTAAGCGCTTTTATACACATACTTTAAGTTTTATGACACTCTGTTAAAGTAGAGGCCTTTGTCAGGACAGAAAATCAGGGCTCAGATATCCACAACTGGCCTAATGACCTACAGGAAGAATGCTTGATGTCATAACTCTTCATTCTGCCCCTATCTGATCCACCTCTCCCGAGATGAGGACCTGCTTTTCCCAACACCACATGCAAATAGATGTTTTGCTCTGTGGATAATAATTTAAATATTTTAAATGCCAGAGGTCTTGGTGTCCTTGATTATATTCATAGGAAAATAACAATTTCATTTAGGTCACTATTTAAATACCCGTAAGTGAAGCAAATTTCACCCTAAATCAATGTCTGTTGAATTAATGACTATGGTAAGAAAATTAATAATTTCTTCAAGGGAATCTTACAGAATTAGGTTGATACTTGGTAAGTGCTATTTATTTAGAATATTTAGGACTTAGGGACACCTCACTTGATGCAGGTATATAAGAGACACAATAAAAGGGATGGTTGCTTAGTCATGTGATCACCTGAGAGTGTGTAGGGAACAGGCAGGATGGGGGCAACAGACATCCAAATAACTCTGGGAGATGTGTAGGATACCCAATCTTGGCCAGCCACCTTGTTTCTCTCATTCTATTTCCACGATGACCTTTATGTCATCCCACTGTCTATTCTGGTTCATGGGGAAGTATCTGACCTCTTCACCCCATTGGGAATGGCAAGGAAAGGGACTGGTAGTCATCAAAAGAAGCAACTTTGACACTAGCCTATAACCAGCAAATTTTCTCTTCCTACTGAAAGCAATAATAATATACATATCTGATAAATCTGCACAAAATATTTTAATGTATCATTTATTTATTTATTTTAGTTAGAGACAGGGCCTTGCTGTGCCTCCCAGACTGGAGTGCAGTGGCATGATCATGGCTCACTGTAACCTCTGATGGCTGTGCTCATATGATCCTCCTTAGCCTCCCAAATAGCTAGGACTAAAGGTGCACACCACCACATTTGGATAATTTTTTTAAAATGTTATTTTTTGTAGAGACAGGGTCTTACTGTGTTTCCCAGGATGGTCTGAAGCTCCTGTCCTCAAGTGATCCTCCTGCCTTAGCCTCCTAAAGCACTGGGATTACAGGCATGAGCCACTGTGCATGGCCCATATAAATATTTTAAATGTTCCCACACATTATAGCCCTCACTACTAATCACTTTGGAGGCTAAAAAAAAAATTCACCCCTCCAAAAAAGAAACACTGAACATTATCCATTTTTATTTTTAAAATGTTTAATGCAAATGAATGATAACCCCACAAAATTCAGGTTATAGAGTTGGACGCAGCATGTGAAAATTTTAGATATATATATAAATGGTGTTTCTCACAATTTATGGATTGGTTCTATAAATTCCAAATTCAAATTTTTGCCATAACCAGAATCTTGAAATGAGCAAAACACGTTAGTACAGCAAAGAAGTATCTGACATGGACAAGGCTGAGGAAAAGTCCTTGGTTATTAAGTTAATTACATCTCAACATATAAATATGTTTAGTATCAACAGTATCTTTTTAAAAACTATTCCTTGGAAAATGTATCTTGGCACTATCTTACAGTTCATCTTTTCTCACTTTCAGGCCCATTATTTGGTGATTTAAAATTACTTCAAATTATAGTAGAGGAACTAAGAAATCCAAATATCTAGAGTTTTAAAATCTTAATTCAAACTTTAGGCAGCCTTTTTAAAAAACTGCCTTTCAAGACTTCCAGGCAAATGGCCAATGACAACATTTTAACTGTCCGAAAATTTGATGGCTGAATAAAAATTTGAATTTTACTAGCAAATGAGAAACAGCTAAACTGTTGCTTCTAGAAAGGAAACTGTGAGAAGATGGAGAGGTGAAAGGAAAAAGCTAGACCCAGCAGAGAGAGGATAGCTAACATCTCCTTCCAATTCCATATTCTTTTTTTTTTTTTTAATTTTTATTGCATTTTAGGTTTTGGGGTACATGTGCAGAACATGCAAGATAGTTGCATAGGTACACACGTGGCAGTGTGTTTTGCTGCCTTCTGCCCCCTCACCCATATTTGGCATTTCTCCCCATGCCATCCCTCCCCTGCTCCCCCCCCCGCTGTCCCTCCCCTATTTCCCCCAATAG
>CM052648.1:182690140-182759947 GCA_028533165.1 Leontopithecus rosalia
TATTGTTTTTGATTGCTGCATAATATTCCATGGTGTATATGTGCCACATTTTTCCATATTCTTAAGTAAGGTTTTAAATCAGCAACAGAGGCTGCATGTACCCCAGGGAACATGCAGGAAGGGCTACAATTCAGGATGTCCCTTCTCTGCACCATCCCTCCCCCAATTTCCATTTACTAGTTTTCCATCATGTCACTGGGAGGAATAGAACTGCTATTCCTTAAAGTTGTTTGTCTATTTTTAAATGTTTATGATATGCATGTACTATCATGATAGAAATTAAACATATTTAAGATGTCATTATTAAAACAATGGAATAATTCAAAAATTATTACACAGGATCCAATGGGTGGCAAGGTAACCATAACATCTCAGTGACAATATCTTAAACATAGTGGAAAAAAAAATTACAGACTGAGAGTCAAGTATTCGTTGTGTCTATTTTAACTCCTCATCAAAAGAAAAGGATTCTCTATTACTTTTATTTCAAACTCGTTATACGACCTCACAATTATTGCATGCATTGATGGCTCTGTTTTGATTTCAGTCTCAAATATCTTTGCACAACCATCATATTTGCTGAATCACTATTATATGGTATGAGATAAAAATGCTCATTCAAACTATTGTACAGTGCAGTCCTATTGAGATATGTTCCATTGTGCAAGCAAACACAATGTTAGAAATTATTACATGTAACTGCATTTGCAGATAGCTCACAGATACTCAAACTGTGAGTAAAATTTAGAAGAATCATGTGTTTGGATGTAATCTTTATTTGAGATTATAGCAAGTATGTATACTCATTCATACATAAATATAAATGTCCATTGCTGTTATCAAAATTTTAGTCCCCTAAGATTTCTGAGTGATCCCAAAGTATACAAGAGAATAGGAACAGCATTCATTAACTCCCACTAAAGTGATGTTTCATCACTGAGGTTTCTCTGTGGTATAAGAACTGTCAGAGAGAGGAGAATACTGCTGAGGGCACTATACCCACCCGGCTTACTGCACAGCTGGTGAAATTCTAACTTGTTCCTCATGGGTACATGATGAACATGGTGATGACTGCTGACATAGTATAATGAATTTCCAACATTCTGCCAGAATGTAATCACAATATCTGAAGATTAAACAAAACCTAATGGAGTGTTTTATGTATTTCTTGGAAAGCATTTCAAATGCCATCATCGTGTTGTAAAATGTCATTCAGAATTCTCAAGGTCACTCAGTGGCCCAAATGCTTAAATAAGTGCTGGTCCTATTGCCAGCTATCATCATTCAATCTTTTGAGCTGGGCACTTTCTCTTCCCATGATACCTGTCCACCTATCAATTCCACTCTGTAGCCTGCCTAAGAAACGAATTCTAGAAGTCATTTGCCTTTGAAGAGTTAAAAATATCAGAAGTTGTGAATTATAGATCTTACACAATAGCCCTAAGGATGAATTTTATTTTCATAGCCTCCACAAATGAGTGTGCAAGAAAGTACCTAAAGTGTAACAAAGAGAAAAATGCCTATGAGTATATGTCAGAATAACAAATTTTACATGTGTACTTTTTTCATTGTGTAGGAAAGGCTATGTCTTAGTAGATCATGATTATATATTAATTGTACACAAATGCACACATACACACCACACACTTCATAAACGAATTCTACTTTCCTCTAGTAGTAACACACTTATGTATTCTGCATTCACCCCTTCAGGTTATAGACTTACCTTTAACAAACTCACTTTGAAGTGACATTAACAATAGTAATTTCTTCATATATTAACAATATCTTTGGGCTTTGGGTTTTCTGCCTTTGCACAACCTGGGCTTTACGTTTTCATCTTCAACTTGCTGTTCTTAATGTCACCACTTCACATAATTAAGAATGCAATATCACTTTTTAAAAGTCAGAACTGTTTTAAAGTATCAAATGCTTCTAGGTAAAAAAAACTTACATCAATAGAAAATGCAATTAGACATTGAACAGAATGGTTAAGTTCATTTTAACATTCTACCACTGTATAAATTAGTATACACCAATCATTTCCCAGACATACAATGTTTCAGCAGACCCATGGGCAAGTTTCTTTGGAATGTTTGATGATTGAAATTAAGTCCTGCTATGTGCCACATTCAGCAGTATTTCCTAGTCACTATTAGAAACGTAACATTAATGAAGTTATTATTCATAAACTTTTAAAATAACATCATATTTTGGACCTGATAGTTTATGCTTTGATAAGTCTGAGGGATTTCTAATTGGCTTGAAGGACTGAACATCAAGCATAAAGTAAAATGAAGACTGGATTTTGTGGCTCAGAGAACCAGAATATAATTGAACATACTTTGCATTTAAACAACTATGTATTGCTGACACAGTTTTCTTTTCTTTTTATGGTGGTGGTGGTTGTTATTTCATGAATGATGCAAAAAAATTAATAACTTTGTATGCATTCAAATTCCTACAAAGTGGTTTTTTTTTAGAACACAAGAAACCCTTGCCAACATAATTCTCCTGTCTATCCACTTCAATGTACAAGCCTTCTTGTGTAATATAATTTAAAATTAAATCAAATGAAGTTTCGTTGCTACTTATCCTAGGTATAGGCTTGGGTTTGTTAACTCAATAAAACAGTCTTTCAAATGACACAAATGGCATTAGGAAACTAGCTAAACCATTTATGGCACTATGAAAAATTTTCTTAATAATTTCTATGATTGCCTGTTGGTTGATTTATAGCAATAAATGCCCACCAGAGAAGCAAGGAAAGACCTAAAATCGACACCCTATCATCAAAATCAAAAGAGCTAGAGGAGCAAGATAAAAAAAACTCAAAAGCTAGCAGAAGACAAAAAATAAGATCAGAGCAGAACTGAAAGAGATAGAGACAAAAAATTATTCAAAAAATCAATAAATCGAGGAGCTAGATTTTTGAAAAGATGAACAAAATAGACTGCTAACCAGATTAATAAAAAAGAAAAGGGAGAGGAATCAAATAGATGTAATAAAAAAACATTAAAAGGGATATCACCAGTGACGCCACAGAAATACAAACTGCAATCAGAGATTACTACACACAACTCTATCCACATAAAGCAGTAAACCTGGAAGAAATTGATAAATTCCTGGACACTGGTACCCTCCCAAGCCTAAACCAGCAAGAAGCTGAAACCCTGAACAGACTAATAAGAAGGGCTGAAGTTGAGGCAGCAATTAATAGCCTACCAACCAAAAAAAGCTCAGGTTGTTCACAGCCGAATTCTACCAGATATACAAAGAGGAGCTGGTACCACTCCTTCTGAAACTATTCCAAACAATACTAAAAAAGGGAATCCTTCCCAAATCATTTTATGAGACCATTATCATCCAGATACCAAAACCCGACAGAGACTCAACAAGAAAAGAAAACTTCAGGCCAAGGTCCATGATGAACATAGATGCAAAAATCTTCAATAAAATACTCGCAAACCAATTGCAACAGCACATCAAAAGGCTTATCCATCATGATCAAGTAGGCTTCATTCCAGGGATGCAAGGCTGGTTCAACATATGCAAGTCTCTAAACGTAATCCACCACATAAACAGAACTAAAGACAAAAACCACATGATTATCTCAATTGATGCAGAGAGGGCCTTCAACAAAATTCAACAGCGCTTTATGCTAAAAATTCCCAATAAACTAAGTATCAAAGGAACACATCTCAAAATAATAAAAGCTATTTACAACAAATCCACAGCCAATAACATACTGAATGCGCAAAAACTGGAAGCATTCCCTTTGAAATCTGGCACTAGACAAGGATTCCCTCTCTCACCACTCCTATTCAATATAGTACTGGAAGTTCTAGCCAGAGAAATCAGGCAAGAAAAAAAAAAGGAGTATTCAATTAGGAAAAGAGGAAGTCAAATTGTCTCTATTTGTAGATGATATAATTGTATATTTAGAAGACCCTATCATCTCAACCCAAAATCTCCTTAAACTGATAAGCAACATCAGCAAAGTCTCAGGATACAAAATCAATGTACAGAAATCACAAGCGTTCCTATATACCAATAACAGACTTAAAGAGAGTCAAATAAAAAATGAACTGCCATTCACAATTGCGACAAACTGAATAAAATACCTAGGAATACAATTAAGAAGGAACGCAAAGGACCTCTTCAAGGGGAACTACAAACCACTGCTCAAGGAAATAAGAGAGGATGCAAACAAATGGAGAAACATTCCATGCTCATGGTTAGGAAGTATCAATATCACGAAAATGACCATAATTCCCAAAGTAATGTATAGATTCAACATTATCCCCATCAAGCTACCAATGACCTTTTTCACAGAACTGGAAAAAAAACACCTTAAACGTCATATGGAACCAAAAGAGAGCCTGCATAGGCAAGACAATCCTAAGCAAAAAGAACAAAGCTGGAGGCATCACGCTACCTGATTTGAAACTATACTACAAAGATACAGTAATCAAAACAGCATGGTACTTGTACCAAAACAGAGATATAGACCAATGGAACAGAACAGAGGCTTCAGAGGCAATGCCACACATCTACAACCATCTGATCTTTGACAAACCTGACAAAAACAAGCAATGGGGAAAGGTTTCCCTGTTTAATAAATGGTGTTGACAAAACTGGCTAGCAGTGTGCAGAAAGCAGAAACTGGACCCCTTCCTGACACCTTACACTAAAATTAACTCTAGGTGGATTAAAGACTTAAACATAAGACCTAACATCATAAAAACCCTATAAGAAAACCTAGGCAAAACCATTCAGGACATAGGCATAGGCAAGGACTTCATGACTAAAATACCAAAAGCATTGGCAACAAAAGCCAAAATAGACAAATGGGACCTAATTAAACTCCAGAGCTTCTGCACAGCAAAAAACAAACAAACAAACAAACAAACAAAAAAAACATTAGAGTGAACCAGCAACCAATAGAATGCGAAAAAATTTTTGCAATCTACACATATAACAAAGGGCTAATATCCAGAACCTGCAAAAAATTAAAACAGATTTACAAGAAAAAACAAACCCACTCAAAAGTGGGAGAAGGTTAGGAACAGACACTTTTCAAAAGAAGACATATATGAGACCAACAAACATATGAAAAAACACTCATCATCACTGACTATTCGAGAAATGCAAATCAAAACCACATTGAGATAACACCTCATGCCAGTTAGAATGGTGATCATTAAAAACCTGGAGACAACAGATGCTGGAGAGGATGTGGAGAAACAGGAACACTTTTACACAATTGATGGGAGTATAAACTAGTTCAACCACTGTGGAAGACAGTGAGGCAATTCCTCAAGGATCTAGAAATAGAAATTCTACTTGACCCAGCAATCCCATTACTGGGTATATACCCAAAGGATTATAAATCATTCTATTATAACATGCACATGTATGTTCATAGCAGCACTGTTTACAATAGCAAAGACCTGGAACCAACCCAAATGCCCATCCATGATAGACTGGCAAGGAAAATGTGGCACATATACACCACAGAATACTATGCAGCCATAAAAAATGATGAGTACATGTCCTTTGGAGGGACATGGATGAATCTGGAAACCATCATTCTCAACAAACTGACACAAGAGCAGAAAATCAAACACCATATGTTCTCACTCATAGGTGGGCATTGAACAATGAGAACACATGGACACAGGGAGGGGAGTATCACACACTGGGGTCTGTTGAGGGGGACCAAGGGAGGGACAGTGGAGGGTGGGGAGGTCAGGGAGGTTTAACATGGGGAGAAATGCCAGATTTGGGTGACAGGGGGATGGAGGCAGCAAACCACACTGCCATGTGTGTACCTATGCAATGATCCTGCATGATCTACACATGTACCTCAGAAACTAAAGTACAATAAAAATAAATAATTTTCATTTTAATATGATATTTCAAGTTAGAGTTTATTTCTCCATAGATATAAAAGGAATGCCTCTTATTTCATCCCTAGGTAAAAATTGTTTTGACAACTTTTGAATAGTTAAAAAAGTTGATTTTTCCATTATTAATAGATTTCTCATTGATAATTTTGAAATACAGTGTAGAAGTTAGGCATATGGCTACCAATAAACGGTAGGCAGAGTTATCCAACAGGCAATATCTATTTATTAATATACACCAAGAGAAAGAATTTTATTCAATAATTACTACTGATAATTTTTAATACAATGCTTCCATTACTTCTATTAATAACCACTTATTGTTATAAAACAGGAAGCGAAATGTTAAATGATAATATTTAATAATGTGACAGATGCCATGACTTCTTCCAGAGTTGCATAATTTTGTTATAATTATTATACCATTTAACACAACAGTAAGAATATGAGCACATTTTGATTACAAAGAAGGCACTTGCAAATAAATTTGCATCTTGGCATTGTAAGCACTTTACCTGACTTCTAATAAAACAGTTGTTTCTCATAACAAAAAACTATATAACTCTCAATGTAATATGTCATCATGTCACAATTTTATTCTTCATTACCTATAAGCAAGAAAGATATTGATTTCTTCAAAGCTATGTCTGAAATACAGCCTAGGAATCCAATACTGTTGAATCGTAACACAGTATTGCTTACCATGGAAAATAATTTGCTGTGGCAGGTGTCTCTTATGCAAATGGTCTAAAGTGTAGGTAATAGAAACAGTATTATAAAAAGGTCCATAGTTGAAAGGCAGATGAGTTAGTTAGATGTTTACATTAATGGGGAGTCATTAAGTATCAACTCTTTGTCATTGTTTCCTCATGAAGGGTCCACACAGTTAATTTATTCCATAACATCACCAAATGTTTTTCTCATGGAATAAACCAATATTCACCATTTATCAGGTTAGCACCATTAGACACTAGTGTTCAGTCTAAAAGTAAAGTAGAATAATGTTTCCTTTTTGCCCACAAAATGATTTCTGCTAAATAGCTAGGAGCCAGGATGAATGAATAAAATACATCCATCCACCTTGTCAGAGAATAAAAATCTAGTTATGCCTAAGCCTCACAAAAGTATGTTCCTATTCAGTCTCTACCTCAATTGGAACAGCAAATAGCAACTAATTATGATGCTCTTATATGGGCTGGGACATGATTATTAACATGTGACTCATGTCTCTTTATTTAATATAGTGGAGTGGTCAAATCTTAAAACCAACATCTAACCCTGGACAAAACTCTTCAGAGATCTAATATGTTCCTGCTGAAAAGAACACTGTGTACACATTCCATGAAATTGCATTCCAGACTGGATGAGTTTTCTTAAAACCAACAACCAGCATTCAGTTGTGGGGGTCGCCCCTGCAAGAGGCTAACAACTTGGCCTCTGCCATTAGGTGAGCTTGACTCCTTACACATTTTCCCTGGCTGGAGGCTGCCAAGCTATGAGCGAGAGGAAATTAAGAAGAGAATGAAAGAGGAAATTGAGAATGATTAAGCAGGACACTATCCTCAGCTTTCTTGGCCGATGAGATAATGGCCAGGTGAACGCTGAACTGAGTAATTGGGTGTTGTGTTCCCCTTTCTGGCTCCTGATCTAAGACTTTCTTTACCAGGCATTGTTTCAGCCTAGTAACCTCCCCTGCGGTCCTTGTATCTCGCAGATGCACAGTTTACTGCTGAGCTTGTGACTTCTAGTTAATTAAAGATTGTTATCCAAGTTACTGATTGTTCTGACAATATCGATTATCAGCATCACCTATTTCCCATTGATCTTTTAAATTAGTATTTGTTCCCTTTGACAGTTCCTCAGAATCATCCCCCAAGGAATTTTCTGTTCCTTTTATTGTTTGAGTAATGATCTGCATTGAGGTAATGATGTTAAAGAAAAAAGTATATAAGGAAACCTACTGCACAAATAAAATTGCTGTATGGGCACAGCCCATCCAGTCCTCCAGACTCCTCCTCTCTCTGTCTCCTTTCTTTCCACACCCTCTTCCAGGTTTGGGACCCTCTCGCTGGACGAGATTCCTGGGCTCACATTCAGTTCACAACATTCAGTGAAACCCTAAATAGCACAGAACACAATATGTCTTTCCATAATGCAGTGAAGTCAGACTTAAAATGGACTGTTCATGGAACTCACATCTGTAGAAACTCCTTAAGGTCCCAGAGACTGCAGTTGTATCTACCATTCTCACCATTATTTTTCTATGAGCCCTAGCATATGTTAGATCAATTCCTGTTGACAGGTAATATTAGAATCAGAATGTAGCCAGTATTTTCAGCTAAATAAATGAAAACTATTATTTCAATAGTTTATAGTTTTAAAACTATAATTTTAAAATCAATAGACACAAACAGCATAAAAAGGAAAAAACAATAGAAGTTACTGAGTTATTTTGCCAATTTTTAGTATACGATGTGTGAAGAAAAAGGGCCTTTTTGATAAGCAAGTTCTTTCTCTGGAAAAAAAGAAAAATAGTTTTTTCACATTTTGGTAAATTTCTAAAATAAATTATTTTTCTTATTAATTCCAAAGTGATTAAGAAATTGGATTACTGGAGCTGCATTGAGGAACGGAGAGAAATACTCAATATCTGTTCAGAGCCAAGAGTTCTCAGAATGCATAACAGACAGCTCCCACACACTCTCCCTCCCAGAAGTAGTAAGAAGAATAATTATCTAAAAGGAATATAAAATGAAAATAAGTTAATTCAACTTGGATAGATGGTATATTGAGATTTCAGTCATGAGTTCTCTCACATGTGTATATAATTTTTAAAGATGGACAATTTTGCTTCAAATTTTAATAGCTATTAATTGTTGTTTCAATGTTAAAGTTGATTTGTCATTTACTGTATGATATATTGGCCTTTTTGGCATTTATGTAGTTTGTTGCCTTTTTTGTAATATGGAGAGTGAAAACAAAGAGACAACATATATTCCAATATCGTTTCATTGATTGTTTTAGGACTTCACGTTTTAGATAATCTTTGAAACTTCTTACATATAAAAATTATTTTCACCATCTACCACCTACTATGTACCCTCCACAAATTTATAAGTAACCAAAATTGAAAATATTTTGATCAATATAAATGTCATTACTTTTTACAATAATTCATAAAGTTTAACCCCCCACCCCAGAGAAAATCAGGATAAAAATGTAAACTGCGGTAACATTTATGATTTTCTTCTTTGATGCTAAAAGAAAATATAAAACCAAAACACTTTTTATTTAATTATTCTTGCACTTTAAGTTCTGAGATACATGTGCAGAACATGCAGGTTTGTTACATAGGTATACACATGCCATAGTGGTTTGCTATACCATCAACCCATCATCTACATTAGGTATTTCTCCTAATGCTATCCATCCCTTATCCCCCTACCCCCGCCCTCGACAGGCCCCAGTGTGTGCTGGGCCCCTCCCTGTGTCCATGTGTTCTCATTGTACAACTCCCACTTATGAGTGAGAACATGTGGTGTTTGGTTTTCTGTTCTGTGTTAGTTTGCTGAGAATGATGGGTTCCAAATTCATCCACATCCCTGCAAAGAACATGAACTAATTTTTATGGCTGTATAGTATTCCATGGTGGAATATATATGCCACATTTTCTTTATCCAGTCTGTTATTGATAGGCATTTGGGTTGTTTCCAAGTCTTTGCTATTGTGAACAGTGCTGCAATATACATATGTGTGCCTGTGTCTTGATAGTAGAATAATTATAATCCTTTGAGTATATACCCAGTAATGGGATTGCTGGGTCAAATGGTATTTCTGGTTCTAGATGCTTGAGGAATAGCCACACTGTCTTCCACAATGGTTGAACTAACTTAAACTCCCACCAACAGTGTAAAAGTGCTCCTATTCCTCCACATCCTCTCCAGCATCTGCTGTTTCCTGACTTTCTAACGATTGCCATTCTAACTGGCATGAGATGGTATCTCAATGTGGTATTGATTTGCTTTTCTCTAATGACAAGTGATGATGAGCTTTTTTTCATATGTTTGTTGGCTGCATAAATGTATTCTTTTGAGAAGCATCTGTTCATATCCTTTGCCCACTTTTTGATTTTTTTTTTGTAGATTTGTTTAATTTCTTTTTAGATTCTGGATATTAGCCCTTTGTCAGATGGATAGGTTGTAAATTTTTTTTCCCATTCTGTAGGTTGCCTGTTCACTCTGATGATAGTTTCTTTTGCTGTGCAAAAGCTCTTTAATTAGGTCCCATTTGTCAATTTTGGCTTTTGTTGCCATTGCTTTCAGTGTTTTAGTCATGAAGTCTTTGCCCATGCCTATGTCCTGAATGGTATTGCTTAGGTATTCTTCTAGGGTCTTTATGGTTTTAGGTCTTACATTTAAGTCTTTAATCCATCTTGAGTTAATTTTTGTATAAGTTGTAAGGAAGGGGTCCAGTTTCAGTTTTCTGCATATGGCTAGCCAGTTTTCCCAACACTATTTATTAAATAGGGAATTATTTCCCCACTGCTTGTTTTTGTCAGGTTTGTCAAAGATTAAATGGTTGCAAACGTAATGCTGTTTCTGAGACCTCTTTTCTGTTCCATTGCTCTATAGATCTGTTTTGGTACTAGTACCATGCTGTTTTGGTTATTGTAGTCTTGTAGTATAGTTTGAATTCAGGTAGCATGATGCCTCCAGCTTTGTTCTTTTTTGCTTAGGATTCTCTTGGCTATACAGGCTCTTTTTTGGTTCCATATGAAATTTAAATAGTTTTTTTCTAATTCTGTGAAGAAAATTAATGGTACCTTGATGGGGATAGCATTGAATCTATAAATTACTTTGGGCATTATGTCCATTCGTTTTCACAATATTGATTCTTCCTATCCATGAGCATATAATATTTTTCCATTTGTGTTCTCCCTTATTTCCTTGAGTGGTGGTTTGTAGTTCTCTTTGAAGAGGTTCTTCACATCCCTTGTAAATTGTATTCCTAGATATTTTATTCTCTTTTTAGCAATTGTGAATGGGAGTTCACTCATGATTTGGCTCTCTATTATTGGTATATAGGAATGCTTGGAATTTTTGCACATTGATTTTGTATCCTGAGACTTTGCTAAAGTTGCTTACTGAAGTATTTTGCATCATTTTATGAATATGCAGAAATAATAAAGTTCTTTCTCTAATTATAATTGTTAATACTCTTGCTTTAAAACGTTGAAGTTTAAGTGGTAGCAATATTTACTAAAAATTAGGGTTTATTTTTTCTTCCCTGAGATTCTCTTAAGTTAAAGATGATATCACCAGTCACCTCATTAATGCAAATATGGCATTAGAATGCAGGCCTTGAATATCTCCCTCTGTGTCTGTGGATTTATCATGCTCTTTCAGCAAGGTGGTGTGTAAATAAGTACTTTTCTGCAATTCTAACTTGAGAAATAGACATATCTTCTTTGCTGACACTGAATATTCTTCAGTGGAAAAATAAGTGATGTGCACAGTAAATTTCATAAACATGTGGCCACCTGAGGAATAAATTAATAAAATATACTGTGAAAATTGGTTCCACCTTAACAATAATTAATCAACTACAGATTAAAAACTTCCTACCTAGCTGTCACTAATGAGGAAATGGGGCAAATATTTTCATGGAATCACAGAGTTTGAGAAGAGATAGAAGTTTTAGAATTCATCTAGTCAAAGTGTCTGTTTTCTATTGGACTTTCAGGTTTTGTGTTTCAATTTTAAACCACAATTTTTTACCTTATCTATAAAGTCTTGGCACATGTAGTACAATAGCTGACAATGGAAGGAGTGCAATAAATGCTTGCTGAAAGAGCAGATAAATACATTCATTAATATGCACTTTCATACCAAGAGCTCCGCTCCTTGGCATATATTTAAGTTATGAGTAATTATACTAAGTAGAATGGTTTTCCATATATTTCTTGCAAACCCTTTTGTTAGTAGATGTATGTGTTTAATATTTGTTAAGTAGGTCGTACGGTTTTGGCTGTAGTTAGGAAACATGTATTATGATGGGCGCATATGGGAATAACTGTCCACACAGGACATAGAGAACAAGCCACTTCTGTGTCTCACTGAGCACCTTGATGTAACTGCTGATCACCTCCGGAAGGAGAAAGACATCTCCTGTAATACAGAAATGGAACTTGGGTGAAAATCTCTGCTTAGATACAAACAGAATGAAGCCTCGGAGAAAACAGAAGGCTAGGGAAAGGAAGCAATTTAGTAAACATAGTTATATCTACTTCTATCGGTAGTTTTTAAATCTAAAATGCAACCATTCCTGAAGCAATCCAGGCTGGTTGACATCGACAACAACCTGCTCCAATAGGATGCTCTTGTCCTGCCCTTCAGCTCAGCAGCCACCTGCCAACCCTGTTGTTGATGGTCTCAGGCTGATTCCTCCCTTGAGCTTTACATGGTGTAGACTACATTTCTTTTTCAGGATTGCAAACCAACCATTATTGGTTGGAAATTTAATGTCTTGCTTTGTTTCTATCTTTTCTTATTTCATTTTCTCAAGCCTCAGCAGAAGTCTTGTCTTTCCCTATATCATCTTGGTGCTTGAAGAGATACTTCATGTCCTTTTCTTTCCACAGACTAAGAGGAATGACAACAACCAGTTTTCTCTGTGCACTCCCCAAAGGCCAACTCATCTGGTTAATGGAAAAGGTGAGCTCTGCGTATGGTCATGGGTCATGTCATTCTGCTTCCTTCAAGGGCCTTGAACTGAGCTAGAGATCTATACGTCATGATAATAGTAATGACAATAATCAATGGTAGATATAAAAGCAGGTAGTTGCAAAGTCATGATTGGTGGGAAAGTAGTTTAGACTTTGTTTAGCAAAGAGTACTCTCCTTCAGTCCCCAGCACTAGACATGCCTGGGACATGTATTCAAAATTATGAATCCATTTTTGTTTTTTAGAGACAGAGTCTCACTCCGTTTTCAAGGCTGGAGTGCAGTGGTGTGATCACAACTCACTGCAGCCTGGAACTCCCGGGCTCAAGCTATCTCCCCACCTCAGCCTCCTAAAGCACTGGGATTACAGGCATGAGCCACTGTGCTGACCCTCAAAATTATGATTCTTGAGGCATGTTGAAAATACATAATTGGAGTCTTGGATTCTGTTTTGTTAATATCTAAGATGAGGCCATTTGCAAAACCATTTTAATAAATCTTATAGATGTTGATGTTTGTGAACCACTATGAGAGGATCTGAAGCCCTGATATTCCCTTCATATATTATTAGCATCAATTTTATAGAAATACAAGTTTTGAATTTAGTTCAGCTTGTCTTCTGCTTTATTATCCAGTATCAAAAAGTAACCATGCAGATTCTATATACCACACACTGAGGTCTATTGGGGGAAATAGGGGAGGGTCAGCGGGGAGGGGGGAGCGGGGGAGGGATGGCATGGGGAGAAATGCCAAATATGGGTGAAGGGGCAGAAGGCAGCAAAACACACTGCCATGTGTGTACCTATGCAACTATCTTGCATGTTCTGCACATGTACCCCAAAACCTAAAATGCAATAAAATTTTTTTTTAAAAAAAGAATCAAAATACATTAGAAAGATTTCTCAAGACTTCATGCTATTTAGTAAACTTCTTTATAATATCAAACTTTATGATGATGTCACTGACTCCATGTATTCATCTTTGTCTCACATGCAGGAAGAACAGAAAACAACTGTCATCTGTCACAGAATGATTCTATCTGCACACCTTTCCCAAGATGGCCCTGAGACGTGATCCTTCTAGGGTAAATGAGCTTCATCATCATCTAATAGTTATTTCATGACCGTAATCCACTTGGATATCCCATGGGCAACCTAAGCAGGTCCCTAACCAAATCCTAACCAAATACAGCATCTTTCTCCATCCAATCACCCTGTCCTGCTTCTGAGCTTTGTTTTCTTAGTGAAAAGCATCACAGTTCACCTAGTTCTAAGCTAGTCTTACCAGGTGAACTGTGACTGTGCTGTCTCCATACCCAGACAACCATGAAGTTCTTTCCACAATTCATCAGAAAACACTTTAAAATAGCTCTCATTTTTTCCAGCCCCTTAATTCAGGGGTTGCAGAAACCGGTGTCTGTAGGCACATAAACAAAGTCAGCATATGCATAGAAACAAAGGGAGCCTGTGTGTGGTGTCTCCTTTCTAAAATAAAGGAGTAGTTACCATGTGCCCGCAGTGGAATGCGTATCTCACCTAAAGGCATTCAGAAACCCTTCCCCCCACAACATACACACATTATCCAAAAATAAGCCAAGAAAACAAAATGGCAAATGTGTAGTTTTCAAGCCCTATTTAGTTTGCTTTGTTAAATCATGTTTTCAGTATCCTCATTTGGATGCTTGCAGATTTTTAGATGCCTTGGATATCCCTTTCCACTCATTCTCACTGTCACTTGTGAAATCCTCTGGAAGTTAACTATGACCATAGAGGGGTTTTTTTGGTTTGTTTTTTGTTTTGCCTGAAACTCACATGAACTAAGCATAGCCATTGCTCTAGAATAGGACTGTAGGGAAGGGGAAATAGGTGAATGTGGCTAAGGTGCTAGAGAAGGTACGGTAATTTTGGTGTGGTAGGAAACTGGGGTGGCTTTAAGAGGAATGGTTTTGTTTTTTCCACACCATGACAGAAAGTTAGAATCAGGAGTCAGAGGGATTCCAGAAACACGATGGAGTGAGTGGAAAACAGGGTCTCCCTTTCTCTTCCTGTGATGGGTTTTCTTCATTTCCTTCCTTTTTCATCCTCCCATCCTTTCTCCTTTCTCTTTTCTCTTTTCTTTCCACAATGCTGCCAAAGCATCTGACCGCTGCCGCTCTATTATCTCCTTTTCTTTATGTTTATCTTTTTTTCTCTTCTTTTTCTCAGGCTTTCAGTATCTTTTTCACTCTCCACTCCAATGTCTTTCTTTATATTCCATAAAATGTCCCTGGAATCTGGATAGTATCAAAGTATATTTATTTTTGTTGCCCACCTTCAACCTAACAAATAAAAAAATGGATGTTCCATAATTTCTCTTGTCTAGAAGATGATTTATAATTAGTTACATGTAGTTTCTTAAATTCTTTTTTATTCCAGTTAGTGACTGTAGGTAGAAAATGGCATTCTTGGACATAACCAATTGCATTCTGTGTACCAATATTCAATGTCATGGGAATTACATGAATGCTGGATGTTGAAATTATCATTAAGGGGAAAATTAGCTGAAGTATCTTACTTGCTTTATTATTACTATAAATTATCTTAGCCAAGATACCAAGAAAGGATAATGGCCATTTCAACCTGGCAGATAGATCCAACTGAACTGTCGTGAGAAAGGAGTCACAGAAAAGCTTAATGAAAAAAATATTTCTAAAGCATAACAAGTACAGCTTTAAAGTATGTGCAAATGTTAAAACTGTTATTTAACATTTTATTAATATAAACAGAAACACTTAGAATCATGTGATATGTGTATATATAACTTAAGGTACATAATTCCAATGAAACATACACATACATATAAGAATTATATTCATGTTTATGTGTATATATATATATATATATATATATATATTCCCCAAAAGTGTAGATATTGTTTGTGCAGAAAAACATGCATAGTTTCACAGACTGTTATAATAACTAGAGATATTAATAATCATCTCAACTTTAATACACTTTTTATGATAAAGAAACCAACCTATTCAGAGAGATGATGAATGAAAGATGAAGAACAGAAGAATTTCCATTATTGAAGAGGCACTTGTGTGTAACTAGATGAAGTTGGTATAGCCTTGCCTCAGTGCTCCCAGGGAGAATGAAAGGCTCTTCCCCACGTGAGCAACCCTCAAATGCTGCCAAGGCCCTTGGTTTGCCTGCAAGGAATGCTGATGGCCAGTGAGGGTCACTGAAGCTCAGTTTATTTGATTAGGCATATGCCCTGCCTGGTAGCAGCGAAAACAACAATAAAAAAACAAAAATCCTAGGGGAGGAGGACTAGGAAGGCTTGCCAACACCTGGGTAAATAGTGGACTTTTGTATGAGAATAGGCATGTAAAGTGTTATTCAGAGACAGGACAGGTGCCATGGATGGGCAATGAGTTCACACAATACTCCATGAGTGTATACCTACAGGTGAGGGACATGTATGTCTTTGGGTGTGTAACTCATAGGGAAGAATATAAAGACTCAAAAGGATCCTAGGTATCACACTGATAAAACAGAGTAGTTGTACTTCTATATGCTAAACTTGAGCAATGGACAGAGGAATCAATATCAAGAGGAAAATAACATTGTTCCACCTTGTTTTGTAGAATTATGGATCCTGCAAGAAGATGTACAGTTCATGGAAGGATGAGGTGGGCAGCTCGGATGCTTTCATTTCTGGGTGCCCTTGGAAAGCCAAGGACAGAGAAAAACACAAATCAGGACACATCAGTAAGAGACGCCCGCTGGCACAGAGAAGGGCAGGTGAAACCACCTTTGTAGAAGAGGCTCATTTGAAAACGCTCCTGAAAGATATGTTATCAGAACACTATGTTAAGTAGAGTAATAAGACTTTGAGAACCTTGAAAATGCTTATTGAGGAATACATAGCATTTATCTTGCTTTCCTTGATTAAAGAATATTCATACATACATATTCATCCTGTACTGATAGGTAGGAAAGGGGAGGCCAGCCCAAAGAGGTGACCAGTCCTTATTCTAGAAATTCTGGGTTGTTGCATAAGTGAAGAAATATGCTGATCTGCTTTCAAACTTCTGTAAACTTCAGCTCAGTGGTAGAAAAGTCAGAAGATCCAAATATTGAATTTCAGTGCCTGAGTAGACCATTTGCTGATTTTCACCAATTCCGTTCTCAACACCTTGGTCTAACGTTCTCACCTTCTCCCCAGAGACCACTGCAGCAATGCTTGTCATGTAGTGGTTGTCCATGGCTGAAATAGTAACTTTAGAATCAAGGGCAAAAGTGAGAGAGGGTGATCCCCACAAACTGTTAATTCTTTGGCCTCCCATTAGACCCACTGAACTAAAATATCTAGAGGGTGATCCAAGGAATATGCACTTTTCTTGGCTTTCCAGGTAATTCACTTGAGCCCTAATATTTGCAAAACATGGTAGTAGTATATCTTCCTGGTTTAGAAAAGGGATTATCTTCCTCTCTACTTATACAATCTGGTTAAGAGACTCAGGTGAGCTGCTAATTTCAGGAGACCAGCACTTACTGACTGCCCAGATGCCTGCACCTAGATCATGGAGCATTTACAGCACCAGGAGGAAAATAATGTTCTCATAAATGCCAGCCTGTGAAAAACAGCAGTAATGAATCTTTATGTATTTTATGAAAAATTAACTTATTATTCAGAAAAATTAATCAGACTAAAACCAGAATTCTAAACCCTACAATTATCTTGAGGCTTCAAGAGAAATCCTGTAATCTGACAGATGAGGGCACAGACCAGGAGAGATTGGGAAGTTTTAACACAGGTATTGGCTGTCAGATTCGGGACCCAGGCGTTCTGAATAAAGCCCAGGGATGTATTCAGCGTATCATCAGTCTCTTTTCCGTCCTTTTCTTCCCCATCTTTCTTATGCTAGAAACACATTCTCACTTCAACAATCCTTTATCACTGCTCTGATGATGAGTGATGCTTTTCCTTCCATTCCCAGTTTTTTCTTATTGTTTAGAATTTACACTCCAAACCCTGGCTTTCTCTGGAGGATTTTCTTAGTCTTTCGAAGTCACAGGTTCAGAAAACAAACAAGCAAACAAAAAACCTGACGGCTTCTCTCAGCACTAGAAATAGTTACAGGGGGTGAAAGCACATTTTTGCTCATAAACATCATTTTAAACTGTCTAATTTCTTGGCAGAATTATTACTCTGCCAGGTTCTTTTCTGTGTCCTTGCAGCCCACACTGTACCTTCAATCAAATGGCTTGTATCTGACATTACATCTCTTGTAGCACAATATCAAGTACCATACTGCAATCATTAGGACACAAAAGAAATAACTTTTGTCAGATTGAAGAAAAGATCCCTCAGAGAACAGGTGCCTTTAGCATTGGAAATGGGAACTTACAACTCAGTCAAGTACCTTTTTACTGTCTCCAGAAGGTAGAATTATCTGACACATTAAATATCTTACTCGAATAGCAAAGGGATTATGAGAGTTACTTCCTGAAATAAAAATAGAGGAAGATATACCTCAAGTCAAATCACTGTTGTGATATTTGTTTACCAGAATTCAATTTGGATGACCTGAGCATTTTATTGACAAAATCTAAACCTATGGATCCTCAAAAAATTGATTCCATATTAGACATTAGTTTACACTGCAGAAAAATTATTTTTTTAAAAGTAGGTAAAAGCTTAAAATGGATGACTTCATTTCTTAGATTTAAATCTTCATAAACTTCTTTTTGTAAATCTAAGCTTTTCAAAAATTTACTCATCTTATTTAAAAACTTCTTAACTGGGTTAACAACGTTTGTCATAGCTTTTAAAATTTAAAGCTGTCACCAGGTGCGGTGGCTCATACCTGTAATCCCAGCAGGGAGGCCGAGGCAGGTGGATCACAAGGTCAGGAGTTCAAGACCAGCCTGGCCAACACAGTGAAACCCTTCTCTACTAAAAATACAAAAATTAGCCATGTGTGGTGGTGGGTGCCACCTAGCTACTCGGGAAGCTGAGGCAGGAGAATCGTTTGAACCTGGGAGGCGGAGGTTGCAGTGAGCCGAGACCACCCCATTGCACTCCACCCCAGCAACATAGAAAGACTCCACCTCAAAAAACAAACAACACTTAAAGCTCAAATGTGAAATGCAATAAAGATAAAAAATGTTTAATATCCTTATATAATACCAAATTTTTCCTTGACAAATGTAATTTTCTAAAATTTTAATTTCTACTTAAAAATATTTAAAGGAAACAGATTATGTTTGAAATTATACTTCACAATAATTGCACTGAAATACAGTTTATTCCCTAGGTAACAATTCCCTAAAGATTTTCGTTACATCATAATGTGTTTGCAACTTCTTGTTAGAAAAGGTGTCAGACCATATTATGAAAAAATGTCTGGCACATGAAAGCAGTATAATGAAACAGTTAAAAATATAAGCTAATGAATCACACTAACTATGCTCACATCTTACCTTTTCTATCTACTACCTGAATGTCTTTGGGCAAATTTCTTAAACTCTCTGTGTATCAGTGTCCTCATTTTAATAATATTTGCTTATAAAAGGTTATTGGGAGAATTAAATGAGCTAATACAAGTAAAGTGCTTAGACCAGTGCCAGGCTGGGTGAACTATACACATTATCAGCACTACTGTTATTGTATACGTAGAACTAGTATTCTATAGGACAATAAATTGTTATACTTTAGACTATATTTTTATTTTAGTAGGCTCTCAGTAACAAATTATGAAATAAACGCTTACAGATAAACATTATTTATACTGAAATATTTGACATTCACTTTTTTTTACGTTGAAATAAACAGAGCACTTTACTTAGAAAGTATTAATACAGAGTTGTAATTGCTTTTGGTTTTTATCTAAGTTCTCTTCCCAAAGATGGCTAAGGAGTACAGGGGCCTGGCCTTGGCAGAGGAGATCTTTTAGGGTAGGGGCTGAGAGGACTGTGTCTCTTACCAGACTTTGGGTTCAGAACAAAGAGTCAAGGATGGGAAGAGAAGAAAACCAACATCTGTAAGCCGGAGAATAAAGCCACCAAAGGGAAGGCCTGGAAGCCAAGCCACTGGAGAACCAGAAGGAAGGAGGGAGAGGAAAGAAGGATGCATCTGGTAATAAGCCTGAAATTGTTACCGGACTCACCCTGGGCAAATGCTATCTCCCACAGTGACCTTCATGAGATCTGATTCCTACACGCAGAAACTGTATTTAAAATGCAGGGGACTGGACTTGGCAGTTAATGCATTTCTTGTTTCTATTCCTGCTGCTTAGACAGTACCAAGCATAATCAGTACTTTTATTTTAGGCTAAGACACATACTCAAAATGAAATACCCTACCTTTAAAAAAGAATGGCATACATTTACGACCTCATGACCAAAATAAAAATAAAAAGCAACTCCCTTAGCCGCACAAAGATAAACATTTCAATTTCCCATCATCATATGTATCAGAGTACAGCAATGCGATACAATTATTAACAGAAAGATACAACTAGAAGCTACAGCAGACACTGCATCTAATGATGTTCAAGCCCCTGAAAGATGACTTGGGAGAAAAATAAAGAAACAAAAATAACAGCAAATTTCCAATCAACAAGATTGAGTTGTATCTGAAAATAAGGCATCTCTAGAAAGTGATCTTTTATGTATTTAATGTTTTTCTAAAGGGAGCATGGGGAATTCTAGCCTGATCTTGCTGGCAAACTGCTGCATATTCATCTTGGGCTAGAGAACACAATTTGCATAATGTGGGACCCAGTTCTGTGTGTGTGGGAACACCCTTCAGGGAGCTCAGATTGAAGGCTCAAGAGTAAAAAGAGCCAGCATTTTTGAGCTCACCATGAAGGGTGTCCACAGCTCAGATCTCACTTCCCTGTGATAGGATTTCCCAAATTGACTGAAGTAAATAGATTACATTTTCTGGGAGGCCCCCTGGGGAATGTTTCTGTTTAAGATACACACAACCACATACCAACACACACACACAACCACATACCAACACACACACACACAAACCACATACCAACACACACACACACACACAACCACATACCAACACACACACACACACACACACACACACACACAATATGTGTGTATGTTTACCTATAGAACTCTTTTGTTGGTGGTAATATTTAACAATGACAGTTTTAAAGAATATACATGAGAATGACATGTAAGAGCATATTTTAATGCATTTAAGACTCTATCATTTTTTCTTGAGGCATAATGGAAAGAAGCACCCTTATCTAAGTTTTTATTGCTTAAACCTGTGGCAGAAATAAATTTTAACTACATTATATGCATGAATATGGTACATCTGAGTGCAAATTAGTTGTAAATAGAAAATATTTCAGAAGGGGCCATATGGCTTGAAAAGAGCTCAGCTTCCAATAAATATTACCACAAAACACAGAGACTTGCAAAAAATACACATTTTGATATTATAAGTAGTTATTTTTCAGTAAAATATCTATACAATTTAAACTAATGTTAAAAAAATACACTGCTTTTTTATTTTCTTTTTTTTAGAATTCATATTATTTCTTTTAAAAAGAGTTTTAGGAGAAACTAAGAGAAGTACATTTCCAACTAGAAATATAAAAGATTAGATTCACATGTAAGCTAGATAGTTTTGTTTTTTTAAATCCAGCAAAAGCACTATTTAAGACATAGTATTACGCTTCCTTTAGATATACTCATATTACTAAACACTGATGAAATAGCTTCTACGGCATTCTCTCAAAGATCAAATACTAAGGCAAAAACTGGCAGAATCAATAGACACAGAACTTTCTTTTTGTTATTGCTGCCATTGTTATATGACATGCATTGAACGAATGGCCAAGATCTTTGGCATATTACTTACTGATGGGTAGAGGTAACCTTCTCCATTCATGGCTATATACAAGCCTGTTTTCACACCCTGGATGGCAACAACACGCAGTCCCACTGGTATGAGGTTGAAGAGCGCTGTGAAGATAAACATGGTCTGTCACAATGGGTGGGAAGAAGCAGGGCATAGTGTAATTTTTTCTTTCTATTTTATTTAAGAAACATCATCTTTGCTGATTCTTTCTAAGAAGTTAAATTACTTTAACTTATCTTTTGCTTTTAAATAACTTACATTTTGCAATTAAATAACATATTTCGCTTTATAAGTAAGAAGTTTCTGCTGTGGGTAAAATTAGTACTTCAGTTTCAATCTTTGTTAGCAGTCTTGTTTACAGCATTCTGAAGAAGTGATGTGATAATAAACTGAATCAAGCCTGTAATCATGCCTCTTGAAACATAGTCTCTGACACCATTAGATACCAAAAGAAATCAACTGTGAAGACTGTCCAAGAGCAGAATTTTAAAAGTCCAAGTTGAATGTTGATTCTAACCTTTCACACAGAAGGTGTGATTTGTCATTGCAATGAGGTCAGACCAGAAGTTAAACAGGTGATTCCAAAACTAAATTACTGTTGTAGAACCAACATGATATACTGGCAAAGCCAGGAAAGGATGTGCACCTGCCAACGAGCTAAATTTAGAAAGAACTAATCAAAACTGAATGGCATGCAAATGTCACAGACTACTCAGCTTTCCATGTTTTGTTTCTTCCCTGTTGATAAAGCATTGAAAGCATTTTATATATTTTTGCATAGTGCAGATAGCAACGTTATAGCATTAAAAAAATCTTAATATCCCTTTAACACATTTCCATGCCAGTGTTACGTATTGAATGTTTAGTGGGTGTTCCAGAATCATTCTTGTGTTTTTTTTTTGAGATGACTCTCACTCTGTTGCCCAGGCTGGAATGCAGTGGTGCAGTCTCAACTCACTGCAACCTCCAACTCCCGGGTTCAAGCAATTCTCTGCCTCAGCCTCCTAAGTAGCTGGGACTACAGGCGGCTGCCACCACACCTGGCCACATCATTCTTAAGAATAACTGCTTGATGATTTTGGAAATTTTATTATAGATACATTTATTAGAGAACTATTAATTATTTACAGTGAGGTTATCTGCTCCTACTCAAGTCCTTCTTAACTAATTTTCTAAGCAGGACAGAACAGAAACTGAAAGTACTAAAATAGTGACATAAATGTGTAAGTACAATTCCAACATCGGGCTCTCAGCTGTATTGCACAAAGCTAAATCATTTGAAAAATGTCGGCAATTTGGACTTCATTCCAAGGTTCTAAGTAGTACATAATTAAAAACAAACTTTACAAATTGTGTTCTGTTTAATTCTCAGGGACATGTTTCCTCTTAATAGGGTGAAGAAAATTGCATCCTTTCTTCTGATTATTACATGCTACTGTTCTCAAGATCCCAAGATGTTTGTGCTACACAAGTATTAAAGGAAAACCTCAGGCCAGGGCCATGAATAATTATCACTGGGAGAATACTCGGGGGCATCTATGGTTAGTTGGATATTAGTTTCACTATGTAAAGTAATATCAGATTTTCTGCTATAGGATTTTAGGGGATTATGTTATTCTTATGAAAGAATAAGGTTTTTCCCCTCATTTCCATTATTTAATATTAAATCTGGATGTGGAGTTGTTAAGTATTGGGAGGTATAGCTGGGCTATTGGAAACTCAGTATTCCTTCTTGGTGGGAAATGGCTGTATTCACTCTTGTTTAGAATATCTGAACTGTACCATCTCCCTTACATCTTGAAAGAATGTGCACCATAGAATAATTCCTGATTTATGCAAAAAATTGTAGTGGGAAAACCATAACCATATGCCTGTCCATGCAAGCTCGCTAACCTAATTAATTCAAAGTTAATTATTCTAACTTCTTCTTCTAACTTTCACACACTCTGAATGGTATTTGTAGGTGCCATATATTTGACATAGGCCAGGTAGTATAATTCTAGAAAACAAATAGATCATGAATTCATCAAAATGATGTGGTTGTGGGAAACAGAAAAATTATTCAAGATCGTGTAAAGTGATATTGAAAGAATACTAGTTTTTTTTCCCTTGGATTTTGGTTGGGATCTGAATTATAAAATACAAGGTATCATAATTTACAGAATGAGAGTAGAAAGTGAATGCTTATATACAGTAAAATATGGAGAACCATTCAGAGCTGGCCAAGACGAAACTGTGCTAATTAAAACCACAGAAACCCACATTAATTGAGACATAATTCTATTTCTCTACTCTCTTTGTTTCTTATATAATTATAAGGCAATGTCACAAAGCCTAGGGGAGTAAGAATAATGAAGATGTTTTTGCGACTTTGTTCATTTGTGGAACACTCTAGTTTTTTATATAAGAGTGATTTTCAACTCTGGCCACATATAAAAACCAGCTGTGTTCATAACACAGGATGGCCAGGCTCAACCCCATAGCTACTAAATCCCATAATCTCTGGAAATGGGTTTAGGACATAAGGAATTTTTTTTGAAAAGCTCCTTAAATGGCCCTAATATACAACCAAGGTGAGAACTGCCATCCTAAAGCCTGTGAGTGGTAGCCACTGAGTGATCTAAATACTTTACGTATCAAGTTACCAGGTTGAGAATTTCTAAGGTGAGAGGGACTTCTGAGATTTTAACATTGACATAGTCAATCACAGATTGGTATCTGTAGAGACCTATTCTGCTTGTAGTATCTATTGTCTGTCATAGGAACAATGAAGTTTAAGAGCACAGAAAAAATCCATGGCATCCCCAAAAGCAAACGGGGAAAAGAAAAATCACCCACTAATAAACTACCATTGTTCATGGGGATGCTCACGTTTAGAAGAATTTTAAAGAAGTTATTTAACTGAGAGTGGCAATGAGGTTACCTAGGTGCTCACTTCCTTTTGTGAAAGATCTTTCCATTATTATAGTAGTCAATAATAAGTAATCAACTTGCTACAGCATTTTCTCCACTAGAACCATTTACCCATCAATGATTTTTTTGCTGCTTTTCTTTCCCAGACATCTATAGATCTTAGACTGAAAACCTTGGAGAACAGGGGTGCCAACGTTCGCCTACCAGTGGGCCTTTTTTTTCCTCTTATTAATTCATCCGAAATTTTTAACAAAGGCAGTTTAGCAGGACGGTTCTTTTTCTTATTCTAAATAATTCTATATTTAGTGTGGGAAATGTATTGAACCTAAATCATGAAGATACAGAAGTTGAAGTCTTCAATTTTGTTAGTGACTTTTAGAGTGCTATCTGGGTTAGTTTTAGGTTATTTCTTATTATTTTTCCTAGTTACGAATAACTAACCCATGGTTTGCATTCAGGGAGTTATAAACAAATAGAGACATGTTTATGAATGATTCAAGCATTATTGCATCACCTCCCTCCTCATAACAAAAGAGCTGTACTCTAAGTAGGACATGTCAGCCTTATTAAAGCACATCCTGATTTTAAAAGAAATTTTCAGTGCTTACATTTTTCCTAGGATTCATGAGACTACTGAAATGAACCAGAGAAAAGAAAATGTCTTTAAATTCATCCTAAGAATCCCCATTTTGCAATTTATATAAGTCATAGGACATAAAAATAAATTAGTAATTTCTATTACTTTTATAAATCTGTTACAATTCTGCCAATTTTATTAAATTTTATAGTAATAGATTTGTATACCCTTTTGAGGAGGGAACATTTATTTTACCTTGTGTTTTTCTTTATTTCTTTACAAATGTTGAAATAGTAACAAACTAAACTAACTGGTTTACAGTGTACATGCAATGCAATACAATGTCTCAGAAAGCTGTGGAGCATGCCTTTGCATAGGATTTTGAGTCCCTCAAGCCTAGGCATTATGATTTTCTTCTGACTTGCTTTTAAAGGGGATCCTGTTTCATCTTCCTTCTCAGGACTGTTTCTCACTAGCATTTAGGGTGTCAGAAGAAATTTCAAGACTTGTTCTGAGGTTTTTGCTCCTTCTACCGCAGATAAAGAAGAAAAAAAAATCCATACATTTAGAGAACAGAAGGTGGAGTGTTTTTTAGCATCTCAGCTTTCCAGTTTAGTCTTTAAAATTATTCAGATAACCAGACCTGTACGTATGCATATAATAAATCTGCACTTCTATAATTAGAAAGTACTTATTCACTTCTGAAGCAGTATGCTTTTAAAAGGCAATGTCTAATAGACACTTCTCAAAATGATATTGATTCCTGTCTTTAAAGGTAACTAATTTGTTTGTCATGATAAAAACATATACAAATTTAAAAATCTAGAGAAAAAAACACACAAAACCTTTGTTTGAATGAAATTATTTTTTCTGGTAGTCCAATAAAGCCATTGCTCATGCAACTATAGTGTATGTCCTGTCTTGAAAACTTTTGTCATAAAAGGATGGCATCAGCATTTAGTTTGATGAATCTTTCAGAGTGTCATAGCTCATCTAGTGATCAGAGATATGGAAAACTAGTTTTCATGTTCGAATACTCTCAGGCCAAACAAAATCAGAGAACAATGAAGACATCAGAAATTATGAATCCCTAAACTCTGTGACCTACGCAGCAGTAAGACAGAAGAGACAGAAAATGGCTTTTGTCAACAAATAAGAAAGGAGTTAAAGGGGAAAAGAAACAGAGCAGAGACACATGTATGAGCCTGAACCATAAGAAGCTGACATTTTTTGTTGGTCAAAGATCGTCAAGTACCAAAAATCTTTGAAAGTCCAAACTAATAACAAAAGCTGCACAGATGAATGTGTGGCATAAAATGCCTCCCCTTTCCTCTGTAGCTGAATTGCTTTACCTTCTCTTTTCCTATATCAAAAAGGAAATAAAGCAAAAGTAAACCAATAAACAAATAGAAAAGGAAAATTTTAAAAATAAAAAAGTAATATAAGACACAGAGTAAAGAGGTTAGAAATTGATGAGGAAAATGCAAACACAAAAATTAAAAAGAAATTGAAGAAAAAATAAGAAGTGAAGCAATGCACAAAATATAAAAAGTGAAACACAGCAACTAGAAAAATAACAGTATTTCACATGGCAAAACCACATGTAAAAATATTCTGTTTTATATCACTAACTGCTCTCAGAATCAGTGTTACTGGCAAGTTGATCATTAGATTTTTAAAAAAGGAAGTGCTGAATCTTAAATTGAGCTGATAAAAAAAATATATATAATAAAATAAAAATAAATTTAAAAGGAAGTCCCTTCTTATTTGATTATGTGTATTATTCAAATCCACACTTCTTTTCATGGAATGATGTTTTTATGTGAAGAATAAGAGATACATAAATGAAAAAAATCATATCTACTTTTGATCCACTAATAATGTTTCTTATGGTTAAATATTTCTAATAAAAACAGTTTTGCTTTTTATAACTCCCCCAAATAGTAAAAAGTATGCTATTTTGGAACTAGTATGCTCAATTAAAAAAGAATCAGATGCCAAAGTAAACAGAAAATGCAAGAGCAAAACACAGACAGTTGAATAAGGAGAGACAGCAGACAGAGAAATGTTATACATAAAGAAATAGAAAAAAACTCACAGACATTAATACAATGGAAGATGTGTAGCTTTTTAATTAAAAATTATCAAAGATGCAATTATCTAAAGTAGTTAAACATTTTTGCACAATGAATTCAGAGGTACACAATCTTCATTTTTTTTTGTCTAAGAAAGATACTATTTTTCTTGTTAAATGCAAATAATTTTAAATTATATTTCTAGTATGTAAAAAAAAAAAGCCAAAATGATTCCTTGTAGCTTTTGAATTTTCACAGGCATCATTAAGAACCTCAGGGCCTGATCAAATAATGCATCCAAAGAAAACATGTAATCAATTTTTACCTAAATACAATAGTGTACTTACTTAATTTTTATAATAAGATTAACAGTAATTATCTGGGTTTGACAATTGTTTGAATAAAAAACAAAAATTGGAACACAATTATCTTTAAATCACAGGTTTCTTTGGTTGTCCCATGAATATTTTCATCCACATAATTTAAATAAAATTGTAAATGGCATTCTAGTACGTAATATTTGTAAAGATGAACCAACGTGACCAAACCTTTGCCAATGAATCTTAAAAAGTCATTTAAGTAGCAGTTTATCTTCTACCAAGTGTGTAACTGGCGGCCTGTGGTTGTCACTTACTAGAATTAGTGCTGTCATCCTTGGTTCCGTCGAGAGCTCCATCGGGGTGCATTTGCAAGTAGTAGCCTTGCCTGCAATATAACCTGGTCACTATGCCCTTGAGCTGGGGATCTGAAAGGCAAACATATTTATCAGAAGCCTCACAATGTGTCACCATAGTTTCCTTTTTCTTTCCTGTTTCTTTTTCTTTCTTTTTCAGAAGAGGACATTTTATACAAGTAGCACATTTTATTTTGTCTCCCAGATTCTTCTGTATTTTATCAAACCTGTAGTATACTATTTATAGAAGGTAAAGGAAATGCAGTAGTAAGCCACAGAAACAGGCTGTTTTATAAAACTAGTATATGTATATTTAAATTATTTGTTAAAACCATTAAACTAATTAAACTGTCATTTTAATTATTAGTTTAAATTATAAACTATAAACTAATTAATATAAGCAATATTACCCTTCATGATAGTAGTGCAAGAGTTTTGCCAACTGGTGACTCTCAGAAATTTTATTAAAGGCTTTTTTAGTGGAGTTCTCCTTTTACTTAAATTGACAAGTAATCCCAAAATTAAAAACAAAACGAAACAAAAGATCTGTATTTTAAAAACATTCATACTAATATTTGATACATATTCTTAAGAAAAGCCCCAATTTGGAGAACATCCCTTGATGTTCAAAGGGTCATTCTTACTTCCATGTAAGTATCTGTGGTGCCTGGACATGATCCACAGGAAAATGGAAACTTGTGAGTTCAGGGAGAAACCCAATAAACTCATGCATGTGAGGTCAGCGCTGAGGCAATCAAATAGAGAAATTAGACAATTAAACAGATAAACCCATTAACTTGTATAAATAAAAAGGACAGTCAAATTATACAATATGAAATCTGATTCTCTGTCAGCGGGTACTGAGATAGAGGGCAGTGGAAGTTTATTTAAACAAAAAGGGAAATCATGCAGTAATAGATCCTCATTTGTTGATTCATTGAAAAGACAACCACTCTAGTAATCCAGTGCTTCACAAAGAGCCAGTTGTACCTTTGAAAACAAATATTTGCATAGGGTTTTGCAAAGGCCATCCCCATCTCAGGGACAGATTGGATGTGGGACATCATAATCTTCACCATGGCAACTGGCATTTCTCAGCAACAGCTGAATGGGCCATGCTAATGCAATGGCTGTCAAAACAGCGGGATGTTACTGAGTAATCAAACCTAGCACCTTGTATTCTATAGAAAAAATTGTGGTCTTGCAAATAGGTAAAGACCAAAAAAAAGGCAAAAAAAAAAAATGCTGTTCAAAAACAGACTATTCTTAAGCTCTTTATTAGTCCTGAAGACATTACAAATAATTTCAATATCTATTTCTATGCACATTTTTATAACTGATCATTTGAGACATGACTCCACTGTACACAGATTTGCTTCATAGATGGTATAATATTGGAAAATAGTGCATGAACAGCACAGCTTCACAACATCAGTGTGACTAGCCATATCAGAATATGAAAGGTTTAAAAGACCAGGATTTTAAAAATAAATAAATAGGTGATTATTGGATTGGGTTGCATATGTTCCTTATTCTGTAGTATGTAACTTCCAGAATCACATAATCCTAAGACATGCATACTTGACTGGGCTAAGTACTAAAGACTTCTTTCTCAGTTTGCTGTATTTTATTTATGCTCTTCACTGAGAATAAGTAGCATGGAAAAGAAGAGAACAAAAGCAAAAAGAGTAAAAAATGTAAAAAAAAAGAATAATTTTATATTATTCTCTTAATTGTCAAGAAAAAAATACTGAGATTATTAGTGATTCACAATTTTCTGTAAAACTTTTATGTTCTGACATCACTTATTTCTAAGCAATCTCCTATTTGAGCTACTATGTCTTCTGGAGTTGAATTAACTAGATCAGGCAAGGCAGTGAGAAGCCACCTACACACCCACTCACTCACACCCTCACACTTACACAAACAGAGTCCTTTGGGATTATGCCTCACTTTGGATGAAGGAACACAAATAAAATGTAAAATTATGTTTTTGAGCTCTCCTTTAACGTCAAGAAAATACAAGCAAATTGATTTTGATTTATCTGGTTACATATTGTCAGATGTTTTTCCTTTTTAGAAACCGTAACACCATCGACTTTGTTCTTCTCAGGTGCCAGGCACTGTTAGAAGCATATGCTATTAACTCATTGGATCCTCACCGTGACCTTGCTTAATAGAAGTCCACTTGGATGATAAGAAATCAACACATAGAGAAATTAAGTATTAATAATATGACAAAGGGCACATAACTAGTAAGTCAACAGCTGGAGTCTGAGCACTTGGCTCTGGGCCCTGCCCACTTAACTGCTACCTGATGCAGCCTCTACAAGTGTAACAATTGAACTAAAATGTCTTCAACACTAAACATAAAATGCAAATCAATCTTTTTAAAAAACCAAAGCCAACTTGTATTTTGAAGATGAACCACAACTGTGTCTAAACCCAAATCCTGCTATCCAGAGCTGAATTTGTGATTATAAAGCAGGAACACAAAGGTTAGAAAGGATCAAAAATCTTTAAAAATCTCTTCTAGGATCCATCCCACTTTTCTATTGGCCGCATTTCCAATAACTCTCTGTTCTGTTAAAACCTTACCAAAATTGCTAGTCAGTACCATAAGTTTAAAACAAATGAGTTGCTCAATTCATTTTGATGCATCTTCATAATATCTTTCACTCTTTTTTTTTTCTATTTTCACTGCCAGCCCCCTCATTACCTCTCTTACATGGTCTTCCCACCTGCAGTTTGTCTGTTCAAATCCATCAGATCTGGAAAAACGCGGTGGCTCTTCACTGCCCACTGAATTATGTACACACCTTACCACAGTAAGACCCTATCTTATCTGATGGCTCTGCTCGCTATAGCCCTTACCCATTCCCTGCAAGTAGCTTCAACCTGGTCACTTGGGTTACCTACAAATATTCCATAATTTCCCACATCTATCCTGTTCTCTTAACCTTATCTCTCTCAGATATGGCCGCCTACCTTAAAATGCCCCTGTGCACATCTGAATAGGCACCCACACTCACACACCTTTGTAGTACCTCCTTTCCCTCCTCCTCACTCTCCTTCTATCAACACTTCTACTTCCTCAAGAGTACTTTCCTGAAATCTCAGACGAGGTCCAATTCTTCCTTCAGACAATTTTATGGTATCATAGGTGAATGCGAAGCAATTTATGTGTTCCCATTTAAGTAGATTTTTATGTTATAATATCTAGTTTAACTGAAGTTAGAATTGTTTAGGGGGTGAAATCCCACAGAGATAATATGGATTAGAGATGATACTAATAAAATAAGCAAAAATAAACACCAAACCAATAACAAAGATGAGATTTTTCTCTTACATGGATTATGTGGTTAAAGACAAGTACAAAAACTAGTAATAAAAACAAATGATGAACTACTGAAATCTAACATGGAATCAGGCAAAGGAGTTTGAAAATGTAAAGACAACCTGAAATATTGCTACCATGATTAAAATGAAACCTCAGCCTAAATGCACATAATACCTTCAGATATAAAAGTGTGAAAATGTTACATGTGTGAGACAAATGTGTTACTGTACATGCTCTTTCAATAAACTGATGGAATAAGAAGGCTTGTATGATATGTTTCTAGAAAATGTTAAATATAAGTCCTACAAGAACAGTATTTGTTTTAAATACTGATGTACCCCAAACTCTTACAATACAGGTTCCCAATGAATAAGTGAAAAATGAATAAATAGCTGAAGTCCTGTACTTATATTTTAGCTAGGCATGCAAAAATGCAAAACACTTTTTAACTCATAAAATTATTAGAGTTCTTTATTCTCTTCTAAAACATTTGGGTTCGGAATATCTACTCTGCTTTAGAAAATATAAAAACTTAGTCTCTCTTCTTTGCCTGTCTTAATTCCCCTTTTCCTTCAGTTTTGTCTTTTATTTTCCATTTAGTGTGCCTGATAATTTTACTAAAAATGTTTTGAAGATATTCCATGCAAAAAAACTGATTTCTGATGTTAAAACAGAAATAATGAAAACTAATGTGCATACATATCAAGAAGAAAAGATGTTTCGTAATATATTACCCTTAACACTCAGAACTGAAAGAAATGCAAATCAGCCCAACTGTCTTCAGATTCTGGGGAAAACACCCAACATTTTAAATTAAAACACGCGTTCTCTCAGAATCGGGTTCAATTAAATCAATCACTGTCATAAATGATTTTCATGCAATGTGCAGACTGGTAAAAGAAGAATCAGGATAACCCGTCAAATGGTGTATATATTTTAAATCATGATTTAAATGGAAAAATGTACACTATGACATATGTTTTTCTGTAGCAAATACATTAATGTATATACATCACACAAACTATGTTTATATACACATAAATCTCAGTACTAATTGGTTATCAGTGTAGGTTCCTAAACGTAGGTTCTCTTCTATTAGCTATGGAAAATCACACATTTTTATAGGGTAAAAACAACTTTTGTAATATACATTTTTTTGGCAGAAAAAAAATGTGGCAGATCTAATTAGATTTTGGCACTCCCAGTAGCAGAAAATAGTATTGTGAATAATTTGCTTAAATATATACATTATCATATAATCTAACCACAAAAATAAACCCTGCCCAGGAACTTTTCCAAAGGACTGAGAAAATAAAGGTGGGATAGGGACACTAAGGAAAATGATAGATAAAACTAAAGGCATGTGAAAATTTGCTATCCCTGTTTATCCCTTAAGATTACATTCAATTTTCTTCATGGATTGACCCAGTGCTACCTCGAGAACCCCTTCCCTCTGGGAACCCGGTTCCAGTTACTTCAGAGTGATTCCCCAATTCACAGTCCCAATCCAATGTACTAGTATGTGTGTTAAATTTTAACACTGCTTCCACAGACTAGAAGAGCCCTCCACCACTTCTCTTGTCTATCAGTATCCTATGCCTCCAGGCACTAGAGATAGCATCTTCCATTAAAAACAAACAGGTCAGGCACAAGGTTTATGGCTGTAATCCCAGCACTTTGGAAGGCCAAATCAGCGGAATCACCTGAGGTCACGGAGCTCGAGATCAGTCTTAACAGCATGGAGAAACCCCATCTCTACTAAAAATACAAAATTAGCCGGATGTGGTAGCACGTGCTTGTAATCCCAGTTACTCAGGAAGCTGAGGCAGGAGAATCACTTGAGCTGGGAGGCAGAAGTTGTGTTGAGCCGAGATCACACCATTGCACTCCAGCCTGGGCAACAGGAGCAAATCTCTGTCTCAAAAAAAAAAAAATACCAAACCAGAAAAAAAAAATATATCTCTTGCCCTCAAAGGGTTTGATGTTTACTGAGGAGGGGAGAGAAATTACAATATGGCTTTATGTCAATTAGCCATGTGTTAAATGAGTGGGTTTGAACGTCTTTCTGCTCTGCAAATAAATGACAAAACCCTTGATAATTTGCATATTACTCAAAATAACCTCTCACTGTGCTTTCCACAGAACAGACACTCAAATTATTTATTGAACCAAATTTACTTTGTTTTGTTTTTTAAAGCGTCTATACATAAGTCCTAAATGGTTTTTGAGGCAAAATGCATTTTTTGTATTGTATTTAAGAGTTGGAGAAAAGCGTGCTTGAGCTAAAGATAAATGTAAGTTTCAAAACAGAAATACCAATAATTTTAAGCTTTTTCCCCCAAAACTATTGTAGCTAAAAGATTTCCTCTAGGTAATGTATATTAAGAGAATGACTGTGAGCAAAGACTTTTCTCGGGAAAAGTGTTTGAAGAGATCGTTAAAGGGAAGGGAGACTGGAAGAATCCTGCTTAATGCCTGACCCTTATCTCTGAGGAGCAGCCCTAATAGGAACATCTCAGGATTCCTAGCACATGGTTGAACTCTCACTAGCTCTTTGAATATCCAGTGTATATAAACTACAGAAGGAAGGAAATCTTTGGAACTTACAAAATCACTCTTTCCAACACTATTGTCCAATGAAATTTTCTCATTGCAAAGTTCTAATACAATAGAGGCACATTAGAGCTCTCATGGCCCAAATAATCCAGAAATGGACAATAAAATGGCCAAAATAGCAGATCTATTGTCCCAGCTTGGTTATTCAGCACTTACAAAGATAAATAATTGTATGATAAAACATCGTGTGCTTCGGCCTACTAATTTATTATTTTTAAATTGCAATTATATATTTTAAAATTTAATTTCTAAATATTAATTATATAATTGCAAAATGCAATAATTAGCAAAATTCTTGTGCATATTTAAGTAAGAAAAGTTATGTATCGCTGGGGACGACATTTGGGATCCAAGTCAATCCGTCACTACAATCACATCTGGAAAAAGCTTTCCTGATTTTATAATGTCAGGGATTCCTGGTCTGTGAATGATTCCATTTGCTCCTACCCAGAACACAAGCGCGCAGGCAAAGCAGCTGTGTGCTCTGTCTGGGTGTGCTCGTGTGTCACCCCAGTGATATCTGCGGCATTGACAGATGTGGGTGTTACTCATCTTCAGACTCCTTATTAATATGTCAAGGACACCAAACACTAAAAGACACGGTACTCTGAGGAACTTTTATGTATCCTTCTATTAACACAAACATTAGTAAGGACCTGGCTGCCAGCTGAGAGAGTATTTCCCAGATTATTAAGCAAAGAGCATTTTACATAAGTTTTTAAATGTTATTGTTATCTAAAGAGGGAAATCTGAGACAGTTCAGTTTGTTACCTAAATACTGTTCATTTTTCAATGGTAGATACAGTATTATGTTAAACTTAATTCATAGATTAAACATATTCAGCTAAATCACTACGAAGAATGATTCACTTCTCCTTTCAGAAACTAGAATTGGGATTCCCTAAATGTAAGGAATCTGAAGAACAACTGCTGTTTGATTCATTCACAGAATTTTCCACAGCCAGTTAAACCTATAGCAGACCACATTAATTTGTTCTTCGGCTGTCGTTACATTGTCTGAAATATAGAATTAGTATGACAAAAAGTATGACGTTGAAGAACCAAAGACATCTGTTGAAATTAAAGTGCATTACTATTTAATAAAATTCACAATCAAAAGCCTTTCAGTGAAAGTTATATTGCCATCAGGATGCTGCATTAACCATGAAAACAAGATTTAAATCAGATATGCAGTTTTATCAATTTTCTTCAAATAGTAGAGTAGTAAACTGGGAACTTTATATGAAAAAATATATTTTCTGTTTTTTTTTTTCCATACATTTGCTTTACAGCCAGGAAGCATTTTTTAAAATGTTTTATGTTCAAAAAGAAACAGAGGCAGTGGATGAATTTAAGAAAAAATTGCTCATGACAAGGACTGATCTAGTCTTCCCTCGGAGTTGAGGCTGGTACATATAAGAAGTAACATTTTGGAGCATGTGTATCACTCATCTTGTCTGTTCATGTCTAGAACTATTTAGAGACCTCCACCTAATGGGTAGATAGTTGGAAATGCTAGTGATAAACACTTTAAAGCGATTTCCATTTTAGAAAAGGTTCAAACATCTGAGCTCTGTTCCCTTCTGAGTTTCTTTTCCAGACATTTGTCTTCCAGCTGCTTCTGGAAGAAAATGGGAGTGATGAGAGGTTGTTTTTTTTTTTTCCAATCCTCCCTACAGAATCTCCCAAGCAGCAAGGTAAGGAGAAGAAAAGTGGGGGCATTCAGAGATATCATACCTATGGATCCAAGCATTTTATGTAAGTTTTAACCAGACAGGAAAAACACTGAAACCAGATGTTATGAGCAGAAAGAATGAAAAACATACTCTTGGAAATCAGTATGAAAGTTTCATGAAGGACTGTAGCGTTTAGTCTTGAATTCAGTTGCAACCAGTTACAGGCGTCTCTAAAACCCAATGTTTCTGCATATTTTATCAGCAGGAAGTGGAGCCACTTCACCAATTTTATTTATTAAGACTTACAATTTTAGAAAGGTAGTTTGTAACATCACCCTTAATTAATTTTTTTTTTGAGATGGGGTCTCAATCTGTCGCCAGGCTGGAGTGCAGTGGCATGATCTCGGCTCACTGCTACCTCTGACCTCCCTGGTTCAAGCAATTCTCCTGCCTCAGCCTCCCGAGTAGCTGGGACTACAGATGCATGCCACCATGCCCTGTTAATTTTGTATTTTTTTTTAGTAGATACAGGGTTTCACCATGTTGGCTAGGCTGGTCTCAAACTCCTGACCTCAAGTGATCCACCCAGCTTGGCCTCCCAAAGTGCTTATGGGCGTGAGCCACCATGACTGGCTTATTGTGTATCTACTTAGTCCCAAGAGTTTTACTAGGAGTTGAGAGGAATTTACGGCCAAAGCAGATTGCTGTTAATTGTCTACATCATCAGTAAGCCAAGAGCATGATGTAAGTCCTAAAACAACGAGGCTGTATAAGCAGAAAGGTAATATCCAGTACTAATGATAACAATAGTAAGAATAATAGCTAGAATTTCCTGAGCGTACACTTTGGGCCAGAAATGACTCTAAGTGCTGTTTTTGGAAATACTAACTCACTTAATATGCATAGTGACTTTTTGAGTTACTTAGCATTAGTTTCTTCACATTAACGATAAGGAAATGAGACCGGGTGCAGTGGCTCACGCCTGTAATCCCAGCACTTTGGGAGGCAGAGATTGGTGGATCACCTGAGGTCATGAGTTCATCATCAGCCTGGCCAACATGGTGACACCCCATCTCTACTAAAAGTATAAAAATTAGCGGGGCATGGTGACACCTGCCTGTAGTCCCAGCTACTCGGGAGGCTGAGGCAGGAATCGCTTGAACCTGGAAGGGGGAGGTTGCAGTGAGCCCAGATTGCACCACAGCACTCTAGCCTAGGTGGCAGAGTGAGACTCCACCTCAAGGAAAAAAAAAAAGATAAGGAAATGAAGGCAGAGAGTCACTGTGATTTTTGCAAGAGCAACACAAAAAGGAAATGACAGTGTGAATATGAGGTCCAGCCTCTCATGCTGCCCAGGTACCACTCAGCTCTGCTCCAGGTGGGGATCCCAGTGTTCTCAGACCACCCTGATACAAACACACAATAAAGAGGTGCTGACAGATGAGAGGAAAGTGACGGACAGGGTTGGCCTGAGGAAAACCATGTAAGAAAATGTTTCATCTGAAGAGGGCGAAATATCATTTTTAAAAATATGTGGGGCTGTCATGAAAACGGGAATGGAATTATTTAGTTTTGCTTCAGAAGACAAAATTAGGACAAATAAGTAGAGTGATGCCAAGACGGAACATAATAAGGGCATTGGTTGCTGTTCCTTTGGTCACTGCTACATTCCAGGTGCCTAGAACAGAGCCTGTCATACAGTAGAGCAATAAATACATGATTAATATATGAATAAATAAAAAGGACAACAAAATATCCAATACTCTTAGCTATCCTGTGAAAGAGTCACTTTTCCCACAAAGTAATGTGTTCCCGGGCACTAAAAGTGTTGAAGAAGTTGGATGGTTATTTGCTGCAGGAATTGGGAAGGTAATTGCTGCTTAAAAAAAATTCATGAAAAAAAGCATACTTTATTTAAAAAGTAGAAATTTATTATCATTTGAAAAGGACTACTTTAGTATTTCTGTCTCTCTACCTCATCTTGACCAAACACAAACACGTGTGTGCACACAGACACACGTGTGTGCAGACACACGTGCAGATACACAGACACACACGTGTGCACGCATACAGTGTGTGTGCACGCACACACGTGTGCATGCACATACACACACACGTGCGCGAGCACACAGACACACACATGTGCGCACACACAATCGCATGTGTGCACCCACAGACACATACACATGCGCGCACACACACAATAGGGCACGTGCACACACGTGCGTGCACGCACACACACATACACACACACACACACAGACACATACAAAGTAAAATGCAGAAAACACTGCCCCTTTCTTCTTAGGGGCTGGACCATGAATAATTAGTAAGTGAGGAAGGGTAGACATAAGTAAAGGCATGGAGAGGAGAAAAGGAAACAATTTCTAACTAAATTCTTAAAAGCAAACAGAAAGACCTTGCTTATTAGAGCAAAAGTTTTAAAACATGGAAACCTATCACAGTCAAAAGTTTGAGAATGTTTTGATAATTCATAAAGCAAACTGTGAGATGTGGAGCTACAGGCAGACCAAGACTATTTTAGAGGTAGTTCGAGCTGGAAGAACATTTGCACTACATTATGGATTCTACTTGATTTTCATATTTTTTTTGTATTTCAGTTGTTTTCTTTCCATTTTAATTTGACTCTGTTTCACAAATATAGTTACATAGTCATAGTGTGCTAATTTAACAAGCAATCCCACGGTGTGGACATGCTTTCAGGGTGCAGGGTGGGAGGGAGGAAGAGAAAGAGGCGAGGTGATTCAGAAACAGATCCTCCTTCTGCTTTCCCCCAGCTCTCCCAAATGTACATTTAAGTCCTTCACTTCAATTAGATTTATGGTTTGTAGCTTTGGCATCAGAACCATACTTTTAATTTCTAAAAAAAGAAATAAAATGCAGAGAAAGGCACTACTCAGTATACGTTTTGGCACACTCCTTTAGAAGGACAGAGGTAACCACCGAATTCCTCATCCCTAGGGGTTCTATATTTTTACCTTCACCTTTCTGCTCTGCTCAATACATGAAGTTTTCCTTTACCCAAAGGCATTTTTTGTGTGTAACTGATCTGGCACAGGCCTCCAAACAAAAACTGCAGGGTCCTGGGGAACGATAGGCCAGAGAAACCTGAAGCTGCAGAGAAGGACAAGATCTGGAAAGTTTGCAGCTAGACCTCAGTGAGCCTAGTTTCAAGTATAATGCCAAGAGGAAACTAAAAAGCAAAACATTAAAATACCACACTCAGGAACACCACCTAACTAGTTATGCCCATACCTGTTTTTGTTTTCTTTAATTTTATAATACAGTTGTGCAGGGGATAGAAAATCTAACATTTTAAACCAGTTTTAAAATTTCAGATTAATGCTTCAGGACATGTGTGTGAAAACCAATTAAAAACTCATTTAATTTCAGCTCTATGAAAAGACAACGTTAAGATCCAAATCTACTAGGAAGTGTAAGTTGTTTTCTTCCTTAAAATATTTAGTTTTATGTGGCCATCAGGCTGGATTATATGGAAAACAGGTCAGCACTGAAAAACACTTAATAGTAATTTATATAATGTCACTGGCCAAGGAAGATGATGATCCTTTACAACTAACTGCCTGACTTCAAAATATACTACAAAGCCAGAATAAATAATACTGCACGATACCAGCATAAAACAGACACATAGACCAATGGAACAAAATAGAGAGCCAGAAATGAATCTACACATTCTTGTTCACAAACTCATTTTTGACAAAGCGACCAAGAACACACTTAAGGGAAAGGACACTTTCTTTAAAAATGGTGCTGGGAAAACTGGATATTCATATGCAGAAGCATGAACCTAGATCCCTATCTTTCACTATATTAAAAAATCCACTGAAAATGTATTAAAGATTTAAATGTAAGACCTGAAACTTTAAAACTACTGGAAGAAAACATCAAAGAATTGCTCAGAACATTGGTCTGGGCAAGAATTTTGGGGGCAAGACCTCAAAAATGTAAGCAAGAAAAGCAACTATAAATAAATGGGATTATATCAAGCTGACAAGTTTCTGCACAGCAGAGGAAGCCACCAACAGAGTGACGAGACAACCTACAGAAGGAGAAAATATTTGCCCACTATCCATCTAAACAAGGGATTAATAACCAGAATATCTAAGAAACTTGAACAACTCAATAACAACAAAATAACAAAGATTTTTGTTTAAAGATGGGCAAAGATCTGAATACACATTTCTTTAAAGAAGACATAAAAATGGCCAACAGCTATATTTAAAAAACGCTCAACATCACCAATCATCAGAGAAATGCAAATCAAAACAACAATGAGATACCATCTGATTCCAGTTGACATGGCTATTATCAAAATGAGGGAAATAGCGTACGCTGGGGAGGATGCAGAGAAAGGGGAACACATACACTTTTTGCTGGGCATGTGAATTGGTATAGTCACTATGGAAAACAGTATGGAGGTTTCTCGAAAAATAAAAAATGGAACTATCATATGATCCAGCAATCCCACTGCTGAGTATACATCTAAAAGAAAGGAAGGAAGTATATTTTTAAAAAATCTGCAATCTCATGTTTGTTGTATCACTATTCACAATAGCCAAAACGGCGGGTCAATAGCCATCAATGGATGAATGGATAAAGAAAATGTGGTAATTATATATAATATATATTTATATGTTATATAAATGTACATATATATTATATAAATGTATATATATGTGTATATATATACACATGCATGGACATATATAATGGAATTTATATAATATAAAATGGAATATTATTAAGTCATACAGATGAGTGAAATCCTTTCATTTGCAGCAACATGGATGGAACTGGAGGACCTCATGTTAAGTGAAATAAACTGGGCACAGAAAGACGGGTATCTTATGTTCTTGTGGGAGCTAAAAATGTCGGATTCATGGAGATAGCAGAATGGTGGTTAGCAGGGGCTGGGAAGGAATAGGGGGAAATATTGAAGAAAGGTTGTTTAATGGGCACAAAAACAGTTAGATAGAAGGAATATGGTCTAGTATTTGATAGCACATTAGGGTGACTATAGTGAGCAATAATTTATTGTACATTTTAACATAGCTGGAAGAAAGACTTGGAATGTTCCCCACACAAAGAAAGAATCAATGTCTGGGGCGATGGATATCCTAGTTACCCTGATTTGATCATTACACGTTGTAGTTACATATCTCAATATCACATGTGCCTCAGAAATCTGCACAATCATTACGTATCAAAAAATTAATAATAAAAATGCTTGCTATAGATACAAATCTTAGCATCTGGTCATTTTAATCCAGGTGGTTAATGAAAGGCTTTGGAGAGAAAGTGAGATGAAACTGAGTCAGAGATGGCCAAGATGTGAATGGTGGAATGAAGTACCTTTTTCAGGTAAGGCGATATCCTCCTGGGAGGAATTTCAAAGTCATTTTGAAGACAGATGTGTTTGGATGCTTTGGGGATAATGGTAGGTGAGGCTGATGGCAGCCTGCAGGCAGCTCTGGGCACACATAAATTCAAGCTAAAAGTTTGCACACTGAACATTAGAGAAACAGCAAACCTGTTTTCTCGGCCTTTTCTGAAAAAGCTACCCACTGAAGTCGCATTTTAGAGAACACTGGTAACTGCTGATGGGGACAACCTATGCTTCACACAACAGATGCTTGATAAGAAAAATGTTAAAATTTTAACCTGAATAAGTGCTTGACCTTGTTTCTATATTTCTAATTCTGAAAATTTAAGCTTTTCTGTGGAGAATGGTAGCATTTTCTGTGTGCATATACGTACACATAAACATATATATATATATGTGTGTGTGTGTATGTGTGCATGTGTGTGTAAAATTTAAAGTTTATGCTCAAGAATTGGGAGGCTTTTTAAAAAATTCTATGACTTTAGGTAATTCAATATGATTCCTACTGACAATTCCACAAGGGGTTCATTTAAACAATTTTTAATCAAGCTTACTCTGTTGCTTTATGACAGGATGATATAACAAGATCATTAATAGAAAATAGCAAAGCTTTAAGTCCCTGTCAACATTTTTCTGAAATGCATTCATGCATCGAACATGAGCATCTCCTTGACCAACTCAAAGGCAGACAAGTGTAAAGGACTATGTCTTTTCAAGATTACCTTCTGATAGAGCACAACAAAACATTTCTTCAAAGATACATTTCTACTTACTTGGGTCTGATGGAGTGAAAGCCTCAAAGGGAATATTATTCAATGAATTGTGTCTCCCTAAAACTCATATGTTGAAGTCTTAACGTTCAGAATGAACTACATTTGCAGACAGGGCCCTTAAAGAGATAATTAAGTTATAATGAGGTCATTAGGTTGGGCCTTAGACCAGTATGCCTGGTATTCTTATAGAAGAGTAGACTAGGATCTCAGACAAGTATACATAAAAGCCCACATGGAGACCTAGGGAGAAGACAGCATCTACACACCAAGGAGAGAGGCCTCAGGAGAAATCAAGCATGCTAATGGCTTGATCTTGAACTTGCAGCTTTCAGAACAGTGAGAAAACACATTGGTTATTGAAGCCACCCAGTCTGTGATATTTTGTTAAGGTAGCCCCAACAGACTAATAGAAGAATTGCCAATTAAAAAAATAAAGTTCAACTGCCACATTCACCAATTTAGAGACAAAACAGGCTTCACTTCGGAGGACTAAGCTAATGATGAGAAAAATCTGAGCTGTAATGCGACTCCCAGGATAGATTTTGTCTTTTCTCATTCGCTAAAGTATTCAAAGAGAGGAATTTGATATAAACTCTCTGTCTCAACATTTAAGTATTATGATACGTTTTCTAGATTTTTAAGTTTAAAGGAATTATAGAGCTATTTGATGCGCCTGATTTTAGTAATGTGATATATAAATACGAAAAGAAAATAAGACATATTTATAAACTTACAGCTGAATAAATCTATCCATCTCCACATTGGGAAACAGACTGCAAACCATCAGTCAAAGCAAATGGTCAAGCAGATGTTTTGTCAGGTAAAGCAAAGGTTAAGAAAACTTTACCATGTGCTTTTTAACGTAGAAACTTCTAACATCTATTATTTCCATCTTTAACCTTCCCCATGTAATATATGAAGAAAATCTGAGTCTGAGAACACGCATCACCTGCCTAATGAGAGAGTTGACTCTAATCTCTACATGTTTTGGGCTCTGAGAATACTTTGCAGCGCTGCTTTGCCTAGACTCACGCATTTGTATCATATTCCTCTTTATTCAAATGATTTCCTAGGTCTCCACACCTGTCAAAACACTGCCCTATATCAAGGCTTAGCTTAAATATCCCTATTTATAAAATAGTCTCTATTCTTTCCTGTCAAGAACCAGTCTTTGTGTTCCCTTATTACGATATCTTACCAAACCATCTTTGCTGAGTTCTAAAACTCAATTTATTTAAATGATACAAAAGCAAAACCAAACCAAACCAAAACAAAACAAAAGGTATGGCTCCTTTACACTAACAAATGTAACAGTTAAATTCTGATATAACTTTTGACTTACCCCAGTGCTTTGATACAAGATAGGAATTACTCCTCTGCATATTTCAGAGCCTTGCTGGGGAGGTTTGGGTGCTTTTGTATCATGACTTTCTTTCTTTCCTAACCAGTGCACACTTGTATCCCACCTCCAAGTTAAATTCATGAAAAGCATTTCCTGTCTTAACCTGAGAAGAACATTGTTCTTGGAAAGCAGACTAATGCTGACTGCTCAGGACATGTAAACGCCTGTCTGCTTTGCACTGCAGTGTGCCAGGGAGAACCATTTGCAGCTTCTATTCTTCTAAGTCTCTCCAGGAAATTGAAATCTATAGCTCCTAAGGTCATCCCAGAAAAGCAGAACTTTAAATAAAAATCCTCAGATCTTGGTGAAGACAGAAGAAAATAGGTTACAACAATATGGGGTGTATCAATAATGCTCTACTCTCACACAACCTCCATGTGGGAACAAAATGTTTCCCAGCTGGAGAGCAGAATTTGTGCTTCTGTACATTCATGGAGGCAGACAGGTCAAGGCGTCCTGTAGCTGAGTGTTTCCCTGGCTATGCCACACACAGCAAGACGTCCAGGCCCAGAGCCACATGTTATTCCACTGGCGTCACTCAGACATCTGCAGCACTGACTCCAGGTAAGATGGGATTGGGAGTGGAGGAAGAAAGAACTTGAAGTAGGGGCAGAGGTGGAGCCAGCTGCTCCCTCACCAGCCCCCTGAGTTGGACAAGGTGCCTTATTTTTCAGGAGTCTTTTTTTTCCTCATTGATAAGAAGACCAGGGAATAATGTCTACCTCATCAAGGTAGGATCACTGAGATCTGGTGGATACTAGTTTCATAACTTTTTTCTGGCCTGTAGTAGAGGCTAAGCTGAGATTAAAATGTTTTCTTCTTTCACTATTTATTTTCACTGTACCTTTTACAGGAAACTAAATTTGAATTTGTAACTCACGTCTTCTGTGAACCTGGCAAACATAATACTGAGAGGTGAGTATTTTGTGTGGGAAGACTCACTACCCTGTGCTTTGTGCCTCTTCCTCTACAGGAGCCCCTGCAGTCCAGTTACCTTGCTCCAAATGCCTGGGCCCTCACAATGCACTGGCTTTCCCTCTCTCCAGTTGTGTGGCATATAACCCACTTGCAGATGTGCCCTCTGGAGATGGGTCCTTGTCCCTCAGCATTCAGATAGTGGCATCCCAGAATACTTTGGAGCTGCCAGCTTGCAAAAAGCAACCTAATGCCTGGTAATAATACAAGAATGCGTTCTTCTCTTTCTGGTCCTCATAGTCCGCTCTGTATCTTCCCATATGCAGTCACCATGCTGGTTGTAGTGACAACAGTAATAAGAATGACAGCGATCATTTAGCCATTATTCACTCGTCAAGCATACTACTAAAAATTTTACAAACATTACATGACATCATCCTTTGAAAATCATGCAAATCTATTATTAATGCACTAATTTTATTTATGTAAACACACACATAAATCTATATATATTTATATACATGCATAAATATGCATACACACAATTATATATATATAATTAGAAAATTAACCCAATCAGAAATTTGACAGTGTTCACAGAGTTAGAAAGTTGCAAATGTAGGTTTTTGATCCAAGCTGCTGAATGTAGCAGTAAATAATCACACAGTTTTAATTCCTCCAATCACAGAGAGAACTTCTGATACATGCTTCAGATGCAGAATATCAGAAATAGAGAAAAAGTTGAGAGGTGAGAGCTCTATGTATAAATACAGAAAGTGAGAGTGTGCATGTTAGAGGTAAGAAGATGTCACATAACCAAAGACAAGAGAAGCTATCCAATTACTTGGCAGACTTACAGGAGAATTGATAAGATTATCAATAGCTAATTTTTAAGGTGTCTGGAATTTGCATAGCAAGGAAAATAAAATAGGGAATTGAACACAATGGAATCCAAAGATACAAAAGAAGCATCTTTTTAATTTTTTTATTTAAAAATGTGTCCCTTATCTAAACTCTTTATGTCCTCCTAAAAAATGTACCATATATTACCTAAAAAAATATGAGATGAAGATTTCCATGTAGGTTCCCACTGTACATTCTTTGAAAGGTGTTTTAGAAACAGGAGAAAGTGGGCCTCATCTGTGTTGTTTACCATTTAGCCACATATATTATTTGGGCATTGGAAAGGCCTAGCAAAAGCTAATTAAGATCAAGACATTCTTAACTTGATAATTCTCTTAACAGCAGAGAGGAAATCCCTGTGCCTTGTAATTACATGGGCCATTGAACATGTGAAGTAAAAGGAATTAAACTTGTTATGACTCACTACCGTGTCCCCAAGATACCCCAAACCCAGTGTTACATGGCTAAAGGGAAAATGAATTTGCAGAGAACAGGGAGGTAGTTTGTCCCAAATCCATCCTGAAATCTCCAGGAACAAAATCTAACTTTTGACAGTAGCTGGCCTCCCCACAGTGTGTTGGGAAAATAGTGGGGTTCCGTTGCCAATTAGCTGTGTGGTTCAACGTAAGTCACAGCCTCTCGAATTTCTCTGAAAGATGAACATACCAATATCTTGCCAACTAACAGCCCAGGATGCTGTATGAATCTCCTACATTATTTTAGATAAGCAAAGAGCACTGTCCTGGAATGAGGATGGAAAAAGATGGCCAAGTGTCCAAATCTTAGGAGGTCTGTTAATTATATAAAAAATGAATTGCATCCTAAGAATATTTTAGGTCACTAGATTAAAGCAGGTAGCGTCAAGATCATATGTAGATAGGCGAAGTATTGCTCTGGTCACTGGATGTTGGGGATGATGCATGCAGTTAAGATGCCATACCTGTGACCCTGCAGCAGATGCCAGATCCAGATCCTTTCTCAGAGGCTGGACAGTGACAAGCGAGAGTAATGTAGGAGGCAGGATGGTAGGATTTTAATAGAGGCTTGCTCTCTGCATGGGCTGCCTGCTATTGAAAACCAGTCTCTGCACCTTTTCAAATGGCTATTTCGTATTCAACCTATCATCACCTCTCTGCCCATGATCTCCTCTATCAGTTTTTTCCTGCTTCTGCACTTTGAGCTGCACGAAGTCAGCCCATGTTATACCATCAGAATATTTTGCAGCCACGTGCATTAACCATGTTTTATCGTGATTACGTGTCCATGTGATTGCTTTTCTGTGGTGGAGAGAACAATGGCTCCCTGAAAGCGCCTAAGTTCTTATTTGTTAAGTGTGTGACTATGTTACATGACATGACAAAAGGCCCTTTGCATACAAGATTAGTTAGGGACCTTGGCATGGTGACATGATCCTGGATGATTTGGGTGTTTCCAGTGTAAAAACAGGGTGCTTAAAAGGAGAGTAGAAGGGATATGTGACTATGAACTAACTATCAGAAAAAAATGCAACATTGTTGACTTTGAAGTTCAAGGAAAGTACCAGTTGCCAAGGAATGTAGATGGCCTCTAGAAATGGAAGAACGCAAATAAATGGATTCTTTTCTAGAGCTTCAAAAAGGATTGGAGCCCTACTGACAAGTTGATTTTAGCCTGACAAGATCCATGTCAGAATTCTAGCCTACAGAACTATATGATAATCAGTTTACGTTTTTTCAAGCCATTAAGTGTGTAACGACTTGTTGCAGCAGTGAGAAACAAACACACCTGACAAGATTGTTAGCATCTCAAAGGGTGGGCCTCTGTTTTCTTTGACTCCCAGAGGCATCGCAGGGCAGGTCCTCTGTGTTAATGAAAGCACTTTCACTGAACACACAGCCCAACCCAAACTTTCCTTGCTGCTTCTTTTTTTTTTTAATACACACTTTTTCTCTTATAGAGATATAGAAAGATATTTAAGAAAAAGTGCCAATAATAACAGGCTTCTTTTGCATTTGGAATAGCCCTTTAGAGTTTTAAAGGTGATTTTGTATAACTTAACTCGATTGAGATTTAACAAAGCCTGCTAAGATTGGATTGTATCTACATTGTGATTAAAATAACTCACAAATATACAACTATGGAAGAGAAGATAGAAAAATGAAAACGGTTAGATGAGAGTAGATATAAAACTTTAAATTCATCTTTGTGTGATTATTGTCATTATACTTTGTTTAGCTTGCTGGTGCTTCTAAATGAAGAACCACCACTTGTATGGGCCATAGACATAAAATATTGGTGGTTGATAGCATCTTAGGAATTATCTATTAGTCCAATGAACGCCTCCCCCCACATCAGAGGAACTAACTGAGACTCTTCCTTGTCCTAAGTACAAAGAAGCAGTCTCAAAAGCACATAGTCCTGCCCCAAACCCAGTGCTACTGCTGCAAAATTGACAAACTTCCACTTCCATTTTAACCTACTGTTTCTGCCAGTAAGCTCTTTATAGCAGATTATACCGCTTAGCATATACCTACTGATAATTTTATTGGTAATTAATGTAGAGTGAGTATCAGATGTGAAACTCAGCTTCTCTAACTTCCTATAATGGTTTAGGACAGATAATATGGTTTTTCTTCACTGTAAGATTAAATAAATAAAAGAAGGAAGGAAGATGAGGAGAAATCTACTTAATAGCAATGATGTCAGTAATTGAAACTGACAAATATATTGTTGCTCTTTATTAGTCACCTTCAACCTTGCCTCTCTTGCACAATTTGCATCTGCATCGAGAAGCCTAGCATAGAAAAAGGAAAAAATATTAATTCTACTGTAATCTTAGACAACAAAATTAAATAGATGAAAAAGTTTTTTGCCCTCATTTAAGAATCACACAGAGTATTATTTCATCCAATATGGAGATGTGTGTCAAATCATTAAATTTAGAACTCTTAAATTATTTGCTGAATATATCTTCAGTAATTCCACTTTTGAGACTGTATTAATATTAATACCCATCTCTGGATTTCCTTAAATAAAGGTCTAGGTGTACATCCTTTTCTTTTAATCTTAATGTGGGTATATGCTTCAGAGAGCTTACATGCATGAAACTCCTAAAGACCTGTTTGGGAAAGATCATTTTACAAAGTACAATAAGTAACATTTTTACAGAAATCATTGTATTTTCAACAGTTTCTGAAGTCTGATAATGTAATGTTCTTACATTAGTCCTTTGTAAGTAAAAAGTAAGGATGTCAATTTCAGTATATAAATCCAGGCAAAGCACTTTATGTATTTCTTCTCCATTCCTCCAGTTACTACCTATTTCTGTTCATTCATTCAAAGTTAATTTGGTACAATAAAAATACTTATTCTAGACATGAATGTAACATGTTGTCTCACACTAAGTAAAGAATCACTCAAAATTTTAAAGCCTTTTAAAACCAAGTAAAAGATTATTACTCTCATCAGAAGGGTCAATGAGGTACAAACACACCTGCCCAAGAAGTAACTTTAAAAAGATAAAATGTAAGATAAGAATGCATCAGTTTGCAATAAATCAACTTTCTATACTTTGCATTAGAAAGTTAAAAAGGGAACATCTGTTGTTTGTTCTTCAAAAGACAAAAATGGAGGGAGGAATTTATGAGAGTTATATGGAGTGCCTAGAGGTATTCTATACCAGAAATGCTCCAGCGAGTATCAGGTGTTTTATTTTATTTTTTATTTTTTTAAATTGCATTTTAGGTTTTGGGGTACATGTGCAGAACATGCAAGATAGTTGCATAGGTACACACATGGCAGTGTGTTTTTTTTATGTAAGTACTTTCAATGGTAGAGGAAAGTAATGGTCATGTTTACTGGTGAGTCTGTGGGATGGAGTCTCAAACAGCATCCAGTAATCAGGAATTTCTTTGGAATCTTGTATTCTACTCAATTATCTTGACAATTATATTCTACTAAATATCTGTTTGGTTAGATATCAAATATTTTAAATTACTTAGCCATAATTAAAATTGAAACTGCATAAAGATATACCTATGGGTTCTCAGCCCTATGTACTGCTTGGTTCTCCAAGGGTATCCATTTCTATTTGCAAAGTTTGCTAGCTAGCAGACCCGCCCCCGCTTCCCTTTCTTTATACTGTTAAAGTGGAGCAGAAACAGCCTCTGAACATTTTTCCCATTTTGTGTTTATATCGTCAAGTCACTATCAACTAAATATCTTGCCTTTTGCTTGCCCCAGATCAATGCTTCCCACACCATTGAGGACAAAGTTTCAGATGACGGTACTCACACTAAGGTGCTGTGGCTTTTGCATTGCATTTGCTTGAACTCCATAGCTCCGTTTGCCATGCTCCCCACTCTGTACATTCCACCTCTCATCTAGCATCACTCCCTGGCCATTACACCACTCCTCAGCAAACCTATGGGTTATATCTTCAGACTTGTGTTCTAATATTGATTTTCTCATAGTATAATTCCAACTCCACGATGGAGAAAAACATGCTGAGAGGCAGCAAAAGACTCCAAAAAGAAAACAGTAATATTTTAACAGAGGGGAAGCTGAGTGGAAAGGAAATCCCCTCTTTCCCATCACTTAGGAATGAAATAAGAGACGAAAAATATAATCCTTTCTTACAGCCTCAGAAAAATTATTTATTGAGTGCATATGTGTACCTACGAGCATGCAGGCAGACGTGTATCTTGTGTGTGCTTCATCTACAGTGATGCAATGATGCAATGCTGCCTCAACAGTAATCAATAAAACCAATTAGGAGAGTTATTTCTCATCAGGCTCTGACAATGACTCACCATGAGACCATAATAGGGGTTTTCACCTTTTGGGGCATTATCTATGTTTTGGGGTAATTTTATCTATAAAATGAGTGAACTAATAATCATTGAAATTGCTTCTAAGCAAGACAAGGAAAACATACTAAAGCATAAATAAAGATAAGAAACATGGAAGTAAATAATGAATAACTTTTATCTTTTTTCACATTTCCAAACTGATTTATATGAATATTCCTGGGAATGAAATTAGAAACATGGTGTGCTAGGATATATGTGATTATGTGTACCAGAGAAGAAAATGGCTCTGATCAACAGACACATGGAAAGATTTACCTAGGTCCTGGGTTTGCCCCTCTCATTATATGTGCATAGAGTTTGACAGTTCACAAAGCACTCTAACACGCATTATCTTATTCACATTTTATTTGTAAGTTAAGCAGAATAGATAGAATTATAAACTTACTTGAGAAATAAGGATATTAAGATCACAGTAGCTTATTCCAAAGCACACAGTCACTTACTGAAAACCACACAGTACTAATGTGGAAGAGCTCTGCAAATAGAGGACTATTTGGGGTGTGACCTATGCTAGCATCAGCATCACAATGAACTACAGGATTCAGGAAAGAATACTCAGATTTATTGTTAGGGCTACTCCAGTCTTTGTAGGGTGCTTATGAGTAAGAACATACCTGTTGCTCAGAGTTATAGCAGGCTGGAGTAAGAGATATGCTGTTTCAACCTCTCTTGTGAACTTCAAAAGCTAAGTCATAAGTAGATCACACACAAATCTTTATGAGGCACTTTCTCAGGTAAGGCCATAGGTTTTCTTTTTTTCTTTTCTTTTTTTTTTTTTTTGAGACGGAGTTTCGCTCTTGTTACCCAGGCTGGAGTGCAATGGCGCGATCTCGGCTCATTGCAACCTCCGCCTCCTGGGTTCAGGCAATTCTCCTGCCTCAGCTTCCTGAGTAGCTGGGATTACAGGCACGCACCACCATGCCCAGCTAATTTTTTTTTTGTATTTTTAGTAGAGACGGGGTTTCACCATGTTGACCAGGATGGTCTTGATCTGTTGGCCTCGTGATCCACCCGCCTCGGCCTCTTAAAGTGCTGGGATTACAGGCTTGAGCCACCGCGCCCGGCCCAGGCCATAGGTTTTTAACCTTCTGAAAGGTGGTTTGATAATCTACAACTATGTTGCTGACAGGAAACGAACTTGGAAAATGAAAGAATAACCCAATTTTTACAACAAAACACAAAGGTCTTAAAATAATTCTACCTGGTAGTATTAGTAGTAGGTTGAGCATTCCTACTTCAAAAATCTGAAATCAACAATGCTCCAAAATCTGACACTTCTTGAACACTGACATGATGTTCAATGGTTATGCTCAAAAGAAATGTTCATTGAAGCATGTTGAATTTTTATGTTTTTATTTTAAATTTAGTTTATATTTTACTTTTTTGGAGACAGACTCTCACTCTGTTGCCCAGGCTAAAGTGCAGTGCTGTAATCTCTGCTAATGTCAAACTCTGCCTCCCGGGTTCAAATGATCCTCCCATCTCAGCCTCCTTAGTAGCTGGGACCACAGTTGTGTACCACCATGTCCAGCTAATTTCTGTGTATTTAGTAGAGATGGGGTTTTGCCATATTGGCCAACCTGATCTTGAACTCCTGACCTCAAGCGATCCACCTGCCTCAGTCTCCCAAAGTGTTGGGATTAAAGGAATGAGCCACAGCCCCTCGAATTTTGGATTTTTTAGATGAGGGATGTTCAAACAGTAAGAGTAGTGCAAATATTGCAATATTTTAAAAAATCTGAAACCTGAAACACTTCTGGTCCCAAGCTCTTCAGGTTAATCAATCTGTAATAAAACATATATGTGTATACACACACACACACACACATATATATGTATATATATATATATATGTGTGTATATATATACATATATATGTATATATATATACATATATATGTGTATTATATATGTGTGTATATATATATGTGTGTGTATATATATGTGTGTATAGATATATATGTGTGTGTGTATATATATATATAAAACCAGAAACTAATATTGACAAAAATACCCATCTTTGTCCCAGATTAGAATGGAATATGGATTTAGGGGGGATAATGTTCGGAAAGATCAAATCAAAGAATAAAGCTAGCCAATATTTTTCTTCCAAAAATGCCAAAGAATTTACATAAAAATTTGGAGCTGAACACTTGGTCATGAGCTTTACATGACAAAAAAATCCTCTCTATTTTTGTCAAGATATTTGATATTCTTTCTATGTTTAAAAAAAATAGGAACCCAAAATGGAAATAACATTTCCTAATAGCCAGTTTCTCTGAGAGTTATGATTTAAAATTTTCACTGCTAATTATAACCAACTATTAAGCATAAGACCAACACCCTTACCAAATGTGAAAGCTAGATACCTTTAAAAATAAGAAAAGATTGGGAGGCTGAGGTGGGCAGATCACCTGAGGTTGGGAGTTCAAGACCAACCTGACCAATATGGAGAAATCCCATCTGTACTAAAAACACAAAATTAGCAGGGCTTGGTGGCACAGGCCTGTAATCCTAGCTACTTGGGAGGTTAAGCCAGGAGAATCGCTTGAACCCAGGAGGCGGAGGTTGCAGTGAGCCAAGATCATGCCATTGCACTCCAGCCTGTGCAAGAAGAGTGAAACTCTTTCTCAATTAAAAAAAAAAAAAGAGGAGGAAAAGAAAGAAAATTGGTTGATGCCACTGGAGAGCTTCCAAGGCAACCAGGACTTAAGGGGCCAACATTTGGAAGAAAAGGAAAACATACTGAGATGAGCACTGTGTTGTACATTACTTTCTCTCAAGGATTTGCGGCTTCAAAAGTGGAGGAAGGCAAAAAGCTGAGAATCAGAGCAAAGCTTTTGGCAATCCACAATGCTAAGGAGAAAAAATTGGAGTTTAGGGCTTGCCAATAAAGAGTAGCCTTGGTAAACATCCAGGTTTTCAGTTGGAGCCCCTATAAACTATACGTTAGCCAAAAACCAAACTAGAAATAGACAAGCTAGCACACACATACACGTGAAAGCCAATTTCAAATATAATTCATACTAGAGTACATTGGAATTTTCTGTTCCTACTGTAATTAAAAGAAAAAAACCTTTTCAAAGAAGATAAAATCATAGCTTCTATAGTTTTCTCTCTAAAATTTCCAATACTCAATTAAAAACGACTAAAATTGCCAAAGATACCAAAAGGAATAATTAAAAACAAAACAAAATAAATACATATATAGGAGTTAACAGACACAGATTTTAAAACAACTATAATTAGTATGTTCAAGAAAATCAAGTAAATGATGGTGATATAACCAAAGAACTGATTTAATCAAAGGAAGTTTTAAAACTGGAAAAAATATAATACTGAAAAGAAAAATTCAATGGATGAGTTCAATAGCAAGAGAAGAATACACAATTTTAAAATGCTTTAATTGAAAATAGCCACCCTAAAGCACAGAACAAAAAAAAAATGTACCAAATCTTTAAAAGGGAGTAAAAACGTGGGACATTATGATAATGACTAATATAAATGTAATTCAAGTCTAGAATGACAAAAGTGAGAGAAGTGATGTAATAGTGAAGGAATCCTTGGAGATATTTTTAAAAATCATGAAACTGACATGTAAACCTTACATTCCAGATCTAGACTCTGCTACCAACCTCATGCAAGATAAACACAAATAAAACCACCGTGCTGATAAGATTGTTGACATAAAAGATAAAAGAGAATCTTAAAAGTAGCCAGGGGATAAAAGAACACATACATGTACTAACTTCAAATGAGTAACAATAAGATTCCAGCTGAATTTCCAAATGATAGAGGACAAAGGAATGACACTCTCAGTCTACAATTCTAAGCCCAGGAAAAATCTCAGTCCACCTAAAAGAAAGGCAAATAAAGAAATTTTCATACAAACAAAACTGACAGAATTCATAACAAGCAGACTGCACTAAAATGAATGAATGAATGAATGAATGAATGAATATTTAAACAGAGGTAAAAAACAAACCTCTGAAGTTAACACAAAAATGCAAGAAGGGATAAAAAGCAATGAAAAGGGAAAATAACTAAATATTGAAAGTATTAAATGTAGTATTAAGCATTAAAAATAATTTATGATGTGTTTTATGTATACATGAAAACAAAAGCAGGGCTGTCGATAAGGGACAGAAACTAGTGAGACTGACAGAGTAAACTAAGGTCCCAATATTTTCATACAAGGTGGTAAGTATTCAAATCTATATTAGAATCTATTATCAATTAAATGTTATACTCTCCAGGTAAGTGCTAAAGTATATTGTAGTATATTTTGAAGCCTCAAGTAATAATAGTGAAAAATAGTAAAAACAATTCTTGATAAAAACAATACAAGAAAACAAAGTAAAATGGACACAGAAGAGATAAGACAAACAGAAAACAAATATTAAGATGGTAGATTTAAACTCAATTATATTAATAATTTATTTAAATGTAAATAGACTGAATAATTCACTTAAAAGTCAGAGATTATGAGAGTGAGTTCAAAATAAAAACTAAACCAAAACAAAATAAACCTGTGCTTACAGGACATTCACCTTAAATATGAAAACACAGAAAAGTTAAAAACATAAAAAATAATCACCATGCAAATACTAAAGCAAAGAAAGCTGGTGTTATTATACTAATAGCAATATATATATATATATATATATATATATATATATATATATATATTTTCTAGGAATTTTTTGTATCTTCAACTGTAGTCTTGCTTGAGAAATACTGAAAGAATTTTTTTATCAAAATAAAAGAAATGCCTTTTAGAAGAGAAATAAAAGCTAGGAATGGACAGAAAGAAGATTATAAGTTTTCCCAAATGTTGAGAAGAACATTTATTATATTAGGTTGCCTCCTAGATTTTATGGTGTTTCCAATTTCATGAAACAAGAAAATATAGAGAGAATCTTTACAAAAAAATATGGTGGAATTCCTCACTATTATTAAAATAGCAACATTTGAGAGAAAGGGACGTGAGAAGATGAACTAAAGCCATAATTCTTGATATCTCCCTCCCACTTCCCAAGTAGTGACTTCCAAACTTGATTGCTTGCAACTAGCCATCTGTCCATTTTTCTTATTTGTTGTCAAAGAAACCTCAAGTGAAGAGGGAGTCATATCAAAATGGGGAATTCAGGTGGGGCATGGTGGCTCACAGCTGTAATCCCAGACTTTGGGAGGCCCAGGTGGGTGGGTCACCTGAGGTCAGGAGTTCAAGACCAGCCTGGCAAACATGGTGAAACCCCGTCTTTACTAAAAATACAAAAATTAGCTAAGTGTGGTGGTTCACACATGTAATCCCAGCTGCTCTTGAGGCCGAGGTGGGAGAACTGTTTGAACCCGGGAGGTGAAAGTTGAACCGCTGGGGTTTCACCATGTTGGCCAGGATAGTCTTGATCTCCTGACCTCATGATCTACCTGCCTCAGCTTCTGAAAGCGCTGGGATTAAAGGTGTTAGCCACTGTTTTTATTATATTATTATAATATTTTATTTATAATTATAAATTATAATTATATAATTATATTTTTAAAATTATATTATTAATATAATATAATATATTATCTTGTCCCTGTTTTTATTATATTATTATTTTCTGTCCTTATGCTCTTTTTTTTAAGCTTCTTGATATTTCTTGTGTCTAAGGTTCTTTACACTGTCCAGGGGTATTTAAATAAAAGAGGCTCATATATTTCTTAAGAACAAACCCAACAGACAAATATCAAATATTTGTGTGTGTTATATAGTTTCTTAACTGGAATTTTAAATACCATGTCAAGATATGCAGCACACAGCCCACCCATTTTTCTTCATGAAACAAGATGCCTGCAGCCAATCTGAGGCAGCCAATATCGATACAGCCGCTATTAACTCAGTATGTTTAATCAAACCATCTGTGTGTAATACATTCAAAATGGAATCACCTTGAATGCAAGTGCCAGTAAGTGCAGAATAACCAACTCCCTGAAGCCATAAGCAATTCTCTTGACTTATAATTATTTTCTTCACTTGGAAAATTACTATTTACTGAGAGTTTTACCAAGGGATGTTTTTTCTGCTCAAAATCCTGTCATGGTTTTGAGAATCTGAAATTTCACTGGTTGACTGCTAATCAGAAACACATTAGTCTAGCCTTCTTTCAGAAGAGGCACTTTTAATAAGAATCCAATAGCTATAGTTCTATGTTTGACTAATGCAACTTATTAAAATTGAGAACCTCACTTATTTGGTGCTTCTTCCTCTGTTCCAAAGGAAGCTAGTTGCTACTGATAATTCAAATTGGTTAGCATCCAATGGTCTCAGTTTTCCAGTTCATCCAATGTCATCTAGATTAGCTTGCCAGTTTTCTGGGGTTTTTTTGTTTGTGTATTGCTCTTTTCAAATGAATTCTAGTGGCTATTTAGGAGCATGGCATGCTGTTTTGAGGAACATGTTCAATATGACCTACCAGAGCTTCAGACTGAAGATCTGAAATTGCTATGAGGCAATTTGATATTCATTTAAATTACAGACCAGAGTTGTGGAGACTCTAATTGTGTGTGTGTGTGTGTGTGTGTGTGTGCATGTGCATACACGTGCATGTGTGTGTGTTGTGTATGGTCATTCATGTTAATTAGATTTTCGCAGGCTTGTCATTATTTCCATATTTCCTCGTTGAAGCCCATTCTCTTGAAATGGGTTTTAACTTTGCACCTAGTGTGACTGCTCTTATTTATACAAGCTGCAGGTTTTTAAAAAAATAATTCTGTGCAGATTCCAACCCTAGAAGAAAATAATGAGACTTGTTAAGATAAAACAAAGTGTCTGGGAGAATGGAGTTCTATAAATGTTAGGAGGCATTAAACAGACTTTCAGTAGAGACTTGGGTAGGCTTTTTTTTTCCTGTCTCAATATTCAAATCTGTGAATGTAGGAAAATTATAGCTTTTATATGCCTAAATATAGAGTAGGGTGACTATAAGCAAAGAGGGAGGGCTGTGTGCCACAAATGTATAGAATCTATAGAAAATACAAAGATGATTAACCACCTATTTTCAGGCTGCATTTAATGAGCAGCCGACAGGAAGCATGGAGTCAAAGCCAACCCTAAAGCAAGGGGGTGAGGCAGGGACAGGGAGACGGATACTCAACATAGCCTGTCACCTCCAGAGGAGAGTTCTCACCTCCAGAGGGCCTTTTGTGTTTGTTTGTTTGTTTAAGTATATGGAGTACAGGTGCAATTTTGTTACATGCATAGATTGCATAGTGTTGAAGTCAGGGCTTTTAAGGTGTCCATCCTACAAATTAAAACCACAATGTAGATGGCCTTTTAATGTAACACGTAATTCCTGTGGCAGAGAAACACAGTTCTGCCTCAATATTCTAAGACCTAATTCATGAGGGACTCTACACAGTGTGCAAAAGAAGACTTTAAAGCTGAGAGGTGTCTCTCAAATTGTCTTGTTCAATAGAGTCATTGCACAGAGGTCTCTGCGTGTTGACAGACCTGCCCAAGTTTTCCAGCTAGTTTGTGGCAGGGTGAGACCCAGAGTGTTCTGTGTCTGTGTCCAGGGCTTTTCCAGCACCCACCACAGCATGGATGGTGGCAGTTGTGTGTGGACCTTTGGATTCTAGTAAGGATAATGGTGAATAATACTGATGGAAATGTGTGAGACACAATGCAGGTGAGATTTAGGGTATTTTCTTACATTTGCTTTGTAAGAAAAAAAAAATCAACAGGCCTATCTCCAGGAGATGCCAATGAGAATTTTGTAGAAAATTTTAAAAGTAAAAGGAATAGCCACATGAGTTTAGCCAATTATGATGACACTAGTTAGTGCTTAAAAACGGATGTTGCAAAGTGCTGTTTTCTTTTTCAAAAAGTGAACAAATAGAAATACTTAGCTTGTAAACTAAGGTTCCTGGGGAGATTCTGCTGAAGAATTCCTTGTAACTACTACCATGGGGCAAAAGAAAATCCCACACAGATCCAAACATTGTACCTTTACCTTTAGGGTAATCTGATTTGTTACTACAGAAAGTTGCAAAAAGTACTTAACAGTGTACTCTACATCTCAGTTTCACTTGACTATACAACAATAAGCTATGCAGAAAGTAAAACTGGTAACTTTTATGGGAGTGTTTGGACACCAGGGGCATTTCTAATGATAAAAATTGTGTCAGTTCAGCAGCAGAAGGGTGGGAACAGGAAACCTTTGCTCATTAGTGCCATGTTCTCAAAAATTCAGCAACTTTTGTAACTTTTATAATTTTCCAAACTGCAAAGGCATTGGGTTGTCGAAAATAAAAGCTGGACAAACATGAAACACTCAATATCTTATAGGAAAACTTCAACCTTGCCTCACCCTCTTTAGTGGCTTACTCTAAAAGGAAAGTCTAAGAGATGACAGAACAGATGTGCCTGAACTCTGCTATTCTGTACAGCTTTTTAAACTAGTGTCTCAAGCATTGAACAGAAAGAAGTGGAGGCAGAGCTGGAGAAGGCTCTTTTCTGCAAAGTGGTCATCATTTGTAACACTACTGTCCCAGTTTCTGCCTCATGTTCTCTCATGTTAAATTTGTAGGAATGAACAGAGGAAACCTTGTGGTTGACATTCTAGCCCATTCTAGGGGTGCATCCAGGAAGACACTAGAATCTAATGCTGACCTTTATTATGATTTAGGATTAGTTAATTTTAAAACTGTACCCTATCTCAGTCAGATCTGTGTTCAAATATGACCCTGACCTATGAGTTCCTGGAAAAATTACTTCACTTCCTCATCCATGAAATGAAAACAATACCAACTACCCGCTGCTGTCGGGAGAAGCATGAGATGTGATATACAACCCTTCTAATCCAATCAGATACAATGAAGATGTTTGGTTACTTTTCCTACATTTTCCTCTAATTCATCAGGTATGAAACCAGTAAGACTGCTTCTACCCAGCATAGATTTGTCCAATATCTTCAACCCTGTATCCAAATCAGACCCCACCTTAGAGAGAAGGGAGTCAGCAAATGCATTTAGTCTTCCCTACCCCAAGTTTGGCCTCAGCATGAAATTCTCTTCATGAAAACAGCAGACATGTCTTTGCTGGAATACAGATAAGGTAATTATTGGACAATCTAAGCCACAGAAATGATTAAGGTGCTGGTGGCATTTACTTATGCAGAAAGATTAATAGAGTTAAACAATTGTAAGTTGGCCAAATGGTAAGAAGAATAAAAAAGCCATGAACAAATATTTAAAGGGCATGATGTATCTGAGAATTAGCAGGAAATATTTACAGAAATTCAAAGAGAAAAAATAAGGCATGTGGTGGAATAAAAAGACATTAAGCAATGAGATTTGGACTATTTTAAAGGCCTTTTTGAAAGAAAGAGAATTGTTGGATTCTAAAGAAAACAAACAAGCAACTACCTATCCATCATTCGAGAGTTTCCCAAAAAAAGATACTGCATTCGTGTCTAGCCATTGAGCCCAGTAGTTACATGTACCCCTGGAAAATCTCACTGGAAGAGGTAATATTACTCTGTAAATTTGTTCCTCTACTCTAATTGCAAGCTCTTTGCCATTTGCTTACACCTTAGAAGCTGTTGGTCATCTTGACAAAAATTAATATAGAAAAACTAAAATCACAAATGCAAAACCATTATCTTAATTATGTGTCTCTATGTGATAGGTAGATATAGAAGAAGTAGAACATATTATCACTACTTGAAACCCTTAGAAGCAGCAAATGTATCCATGAAAACATTCCACACAGAGAAAATGAACTATGGTAAATGGCCCTTTGAAAGTTTATAACTATTTCTTTCTATATAATTTGAACTTGAGTGATATTTATCATTAAGCAAATTAACCAATATTTTAATTTGCCAATTATTATTTGCTATGATAGTAATTAAGGAGTCTGAAAAACAGCAATTGCTTAATCACAAATCTATTATATTTGAATGTAAAGACTAATTCTCAGAAAGACCATTCATCTTCTTCTGTTTTATAGAGACAAGTCACTCTGTCCAAACACAAATACATGTAATGAAAAGAATATTCTTCCCATGTAAGCAAACACCAAGCATTGCCTTCTCATGGTACCTGAATACCAACTGAGTACTAATAGTGTTTGGCTGAACATCAAGTCACATGGAATAGTTAACATATTAATATACTCAGTTAGAAACCCTAAATGTCACTCTAAAAAGAGGACCACTTAAAGAGTACTGGTTGGGTAAATGGTAGGTTAATAGTATTTCGATGCTAACTTTACCACTTTATAGTAAGAAATACAAATTTATTATGAAAATTTGAATGCTAAATACTATATAGATAGGATAAAGACTGAAAACAGAACATGCAGCTCATGTATCATCTTGACAAGACCAGTTTGTTGGTGGGGACAAACACCTGATTAGAAAGGGTCCAAGAAAGAATGGAAGAAGGGGAATTTCAACTTCTTTTTCAAAGAGTCTTGCCAATAACAGACAATAAATTCAATAGCTAGAGAGAGATGCATGATCAAGAGGGGATCCTTTTTTAAGATGGGATAATTATTGAAGATGTTCTAAATATTAGAGGTATCTAAATGCTGGTGAGGATAATACAGGAGGATGTGGGATAATATAGGAGGATGATGCAGAAGAAAGGAAAATTATTAGATTGATATCCCTGAATAGGAGAGAAGATCTACTGCTAAATTTGAGGAGGTCTTCATCTTAGATTACAGCACTAAGAGTTTATTCCCAAGTTCAGTAAAAAAATAAAAAGAGGAGTAAATGGACAGCTCTGCAGATAGGCATATAAAATCAGTTGTAGAGTATGTGAATATATTTCTTATTATTTCTATTTTCTCAGACAAATAGAAGTAAGGACATAGCTGAGAGTAGAAATGGGAGAGGAGACATAAGAGATTTGAAGAGAAGGTAAGACATATGATCTAGCTAAATGAAAATGGCTTTAAAAAAGAAATGTACCAAGGGCCCCCCTGTGGTTATTGACTGTGAATTTAAAGTAGGACCAATGTGTCTGTGTATTTTTCTTCAGCCAAAATCAGCTGTGTAAGTGCAGGCAAATAGTAGGCAGGCAGTTGGACTTACCAGTTAGCTGATCTCCTAATCCCAGCCCCACTCTTTAAAGCTATGCAAGCTTTCTATTTTTGTTTCAGATTCCTCATTTGTAAAATGAATGAATGGATAACATTAGTGTATTATCCATGACTGGATAATAATTTAGTGTATTAAGGGATGGATAATGTAGTGTACCTACCACATGGGTTTGTTGTGAAGATTAAATAGTACTCAATTGACACAGAGTGTCATGCAGGTAGTTGTTAAATGCATTAATAATTACCCAATTATAGCCATTGCTATATGTTCATTGATCTCAACTGGTATGTTGTGCTTCTGCTGCATGTGTGTCTTGACAAATGTGGTATGTTTCATTCATTCAACAAGTACTTGTGAAGTGTTAGTTGTACACCACATACTGGTGAGACAGAGACTTTGAAGTGGCCATTCCCTATGGATACCATATGGGCTCCTATCCATCCCAATATAAAAGCTATAAAATCATAGGGAGAAACACACACTCCACAAAGGAAATTACAAAGTGCAATATTATGAAAGGAGACATCTTTCTGAATGACAAAGTAGTAACTATCATAAAATGGTGTAGACACTGTGTCTGGATTTCTACCCATCCTTGCTCTTACCCTGTCACCCCAGTAAACATCAAATGGTGACATTTTCATGTGATCTGAGTTTCTTAAAGCGAATGCTGGACCATTATAGATAAAAACTACTACATTAGTTGTTTTCTAATGCAAACACTGTAACTGGCTTTAAATTGCATTGGCGTGCTGAAATGGTCTCTACAAATTTGGATTCACCTGTGTGTGTGTGTGTGTGTGTGTGTGTGTGTGTGTGTGTGTGTGTTAGTTGCTGTGTTAGTTGCTAAAACAATATTTGAAATATTATACAACATCTGTATTATCTAAATATCATAGTCCTCTTTGGCTAAAGTTTCTCACTAGGGACAAATTAATAAAAACTGTACCTAGGAAAAATGTAGAATTCCATAACTAAATAGATAAATCATATTTAGAAAGCTTTCCTGTTAATTTCTACCATTTTTTAAAAAAATATGTAAATAAAATTTAGAAGAAATAATTTTACACCAAAGAGAAGAGAGGTTCTAATTGAGTTTGAAAATATTTTTTCTCACAGTAACATAGAGAATGGAATTACTAACAAAAATCAGAAGTTTGGGGCTAAATGTAAAATGATTCAAATTCAAAATATAAAGCGAAACCTATAATTGATTATGGTAACTTTGGGACAGAAGGTTTGGTGTATCTGAAATCTTGTTAGGAAAAGCCAAAAGATTTCTTCACTAGAAGAAATTGGTAAAGAAATTGGCCATAAATTTTTAAGTATTTTTCGGTATATATACGCAACTCAATCTATGGATATAACTCAACCAAAAGCAAACCATATTATTTGTTTTTAATTATATTGTACCTAACCTGCTACACTATTTTACGCTTTACTTATTGAACTACTGAGGTATTAAACATTTTCAGAAGCCAATATGGACTGTGAAATCATAACAATTAAGCCATAGGAAAAAAATGTATAAACAAACAATGAATACCTTTTTGTCTCTAACATTATTTCATTGACCAATCCAGTAATACTCTCATAAGATCTCCCCCTTAGAAATGGCATTTACAATACGCCCCTTGTTAAAACAAAACAAAAAAAACCTTAACATTTTAATTTAGAATACCACAATTTGATCTAAGCTTAATACAACCAACATATAAGAAAATTATAATTATCAAAAAGTTAGTGACAGTTATTAATGTGTAGGTATTAATGTACAGTGACTCCAATGGGTATGACCTTAGAGAACCAAAACCAAAGAGAAAATACCTTCCAAAAAAAAAAAACTTTGAAGAAAAATGTTCCCTTCTTTTAGTTTAACCTAAACAGCCAAAATAAACAAGCATGAGGTCATTGTATATGTATATGGTAATGACACGAAACAGTAGCACCAAAAGCAGTGGTTTCTTGATGACTATTTGCTGTTGATTATTTTCTGAGAGGGTGGACACTTCTTTCCTTACACAGCACCTTATAAAAAGGAAGGACACTATTCTTAGGATAACTGATGATTTTCACTATCACACTGGAGCAAAGCAGTTTTGTTTATGTAGGTGCACATACACTTCTGCATTTTATATTATGCATTAACTTGAAAACACATTTTAAGTATCTCACTTTCCATTCCTTATTCATACTGTAATTTATTTTGTTAAAATGTTAGTAAGAAACCCACGCATCTACTGATCAAACATACGTGGCACCTAATACCATAGCTCATATGATCACAGCCCCCAAAAAAGTAAATCTCGAGAAACAACTGCATTAGCAGCCATGCCAAAGATTTAGAAAGGTTTTTATCTTGTGAACAATTACGGTTCTTGTTTGATTGAAACATTCATAATAAAAATGTAACATGTTTGGGGATACAATGTTCATTATACATCCTTGTGATCAGTTTCTGCTCCAGTTTTCATTTTTTGTTAAGACTCCATATAATAAAACTATTTGCAAACTGTTAATTTCCTTGTAAATTCCCTTTTTTGACTAAATCAATATATGTTCTACATATCTATGTTCAGATATTAAGTTTTAAAATGAGATTGTTTATATTCTTGCATTCTTATAAATAACCCACGAATATGTAATCCCTCTAATTCTTTGTTAAAAGGTATAATTATATTTATTTAGGGAAAGTAAAAAATGTATAAAATTTGAAAAGTATTTTATGTCTAAAATTATCTAGTCAGATCACTCTGGTTCAAGGATACTTTCTTTTTTAGCTTGGGCCTGTTGACCTTCCTTATTTCACTCCAATCCAAGGGCAATGAGGAGAACCCAGTATATGGCAAAGACTCTATCAAGATTTGAGAGGCTATGAAGATGCAGAAAATGCAGACTTTGCTTCTTACCTAAATCAGTTGAATATGTGTACTGAATTAATTATGATCAGGTATAAACAACGACAGTGCGGTATAAAGTGCCACAGGAGAATTACTTTTAATTCTATCCAATAAGGGAAGGCTTCTGAGAGGAGATGGCATTTTCTCTCAGCTTTTAAAAATGAGAGTAATTTCATAATTTCAACAGGTGAATGTAGAAGTGAGGAGAAGATGCTAGGCACTCAGTAAAGCAGGAACAAAAGGACGAGGATTTGAAAGCATATGACTAATTTCAGGGGGGTGGGGTAATGAGATTGAATTGTGTTTGAAATCTGTGGAGGTCAGGAGAGGGTAGATGGAGCTGAATTCAGAAAGGTGGGCTACAGTCATGGTATCTACCACACCATTAATAGCCATCTTGCAAATTTCTGTTCTTCGTAAGAGCAAATCAACTGGTATAAACATTACTCTTCTATGGGGGTAGGGGTGATGGAAATGGGAATGTGTGTGGGTATAGGGCTCCAACTCAATACTGTTTTCATTACTACTTAATTACTACTTAATAAAGGATTTTTAAAACCCTACATTTAAAAAATGTATATTACCCTTCCCCAAAACACAAAATGTGGAACTATTCTTTATTCTGTTTGCAAGCATATCAAAATATAACTTGATAATGTGCTTAAAATTTCTATGCCTTTTTTTATCCCAATGGGACAAGATTTTTTCCACCTCAAGGTCTCTGCACATACATCGCTCCTTCCACCTCCTCTTAAAACCTCTGCATCCTTATACCTGTCAGCTCTCAACCTGTGGATGCCACCTGTGTTGCCCACCCTAACTACTTTATCTAATTAGATCCCTCTCCCCAGCCCTCTCTCCCCAATAATTCTTTATCCTAGCTCTCTTCATGCTTTATAGGACTTTGAATTTTACAATTTCTTATTAATTTGTTCTTTCCATAGGCAGTGACTCTCTAGCCCATGTTTGTGAGTTCCTTGATGGCAGGAACTTCAACTCTTCTATTCACTGCTATACACATATAATACCTGCAACAGACCCTAACAGACTGTAATGATTCAATAATTGTTATATTAATTATTTTCAACTCTAAAGACATATAAACCCATCAGACTTAAAAGTTGTATCTTTACATTAACAAATATGATTTTTTAAATTTTCTGAGGACAATTCCCTATGTAAAGACTGTGTAAGAAGAAGGTAAATATGCTTAAAAAAGTCCTAAAATAATATTTAATTAAATGTTACATATAATAATATGAAAGCACATCTTAATATGTCAATATATAATTTATGTAACATAAAGTCTTAATGTTTGTTTTGTTTAAAATCAGTGATGCTAATAAATTAATCCTTTTTGGATACTCAAGAGATATATCTGTATTTTTCTCCACTGACGAATATATATATATTCTCATCATATTTCCTTATAACATATTTTCTCTTCAATTTTCCTGTCAAAAGTAAGGTAGAGAAATGACCTGATATATATTTTTCTTACAGAACATTGAAGATTGCTTATTATTTCAAAATCAGGACTACTAAGAGAGCAGTCAGGGTTGAAAATAGAGAAATGGACTATTAGAAAACTCAGATTTCTTTCTATACTGACAAAAAAAGTAAACCCCCAACTTAAAATTCATCAAGTGGAAAGCAAATCCTCCTTCACCCAATATGGCACAAAACATTTATTGTTCATATTTATAAAATAATCTACTGACAATATTCTTAAGGAATATACACAGTAAGTTTAAATCGTGTTTATATTAAAATAAGCTTATTTAGTAGATAGTGTGTTAATTTACTTTAAGTAGACAGCCAATTTGGAGCTCTATGTGGTGGAAACCATATTCTAAAAGAGAGTCAGTTTGATGACATAAGGGGAAAAGCACAATTTAAGTCATAATGGGTTGATCCTCCATCTATCAACGGTGATTAAGGCAGTTGAGTTGGTCTCATTACACCAAGGTGGACTGGATAAGGCTCTAGGCACTGGTCTGAAAATATGATTAACCCCAAATTCTCCAATAAGAAGTCCCTATTTTATTTATATTTTATTTCTCTAACAGAACTTCCATTCTGATTTTCTTCCTATCTTTGCCTTTTAAGCTTAATAGTAAGAGCAATCTTTAAGAAATCTCCAATTTCTTAAATGTGGCAACAAGCAATTGTCCTTTTAAAATATTTAGAATTCACCTTTTTTTAAATAATAGCAAATAAAAAGGATCAAAACTTTTGGTCATCAGTTTGCAAATGTAAGGACACACACTCACTCACTCACTCACAGAGAAACACATGTACAGCGTATGCTTCTATCCCCCGTCTTTGAAACAACAGGGCATTTAAAACAAATACAGCTGGGAGCCGAGAATGTAATGTGCTGGGCAAACATGCACTCCCATTAACGTAAATATATCCTTCAGTGTTTCCTACCAAGCCCACTTGGTTATGAAAAGCCAGCAATGTCTATTTCTCCCACCAAAAACGCCACATGCTCTCAAAACAACCAGCCTTAGCAACTGGATGCAGAGACAGGCAGAGAGAGACAAAAGCGCCTGGCTCCTGAGTAGGACGCCTTCTCAGACCCTGGCATTTCAAAGGCAGTGAAAGAAGGTCACCCTAGGTACCAGTTTCTCAAACAAATACCTGTAGTAAGATAACTATTCTGTCACCTTTAGATAGTAGCAGCTTGTGTCTCAGGGAATTCGCCAGTTTTTCAATTATATCTGACACATATTAGGGACTTCTACCTCTGCCCCCCTGCTCGCCAGAATTCAGACTCTTTCCTCAGACTCTCTGCGCCCCTGTCCCCATCCCAGGCTTTGATTGAAGGTCTGCAGAGCCGGGGGCTGCGCACTAAGGTATCCACTGCTAAACCTCAGGGGACTGGGCCATAGTTCACACACCCTCCACTTCTTCCACAGCAACCCCCGCTGGGGGCACCGCCAGGATCCCCACACTTGGCCAAAGTCTGGGAACCCGGGAGGTTTCCAGGAGACCCCAAAGACCAGGTGAGGCCCACCCCATGGAAACCCTCACCAGCTCAGATCAGACTGCAAGGAGCGGCGGTGCGACCCCGGGTGTGGCAGGAAGGGGTGCCCCACGTTCCAGAGCCAGACCCAGTCCTCCGGGGAAGCCGAGACTCGAAACAGGTTTCCCAGAGTCCAGCCCGCAGGGACGCGGAGGGCAGGAGCCCCTGGCGACTAGCAGCCAACTTGCCAGCTACGGCAGCTGCACTTCTCGGCGGCTACAGGTTGCCCCACAGCGGACTCCCGGGTCCCCAAGACGGCGCCCGCCCAGGGTGCTGGGAAGGGAGGCCTGGCCCGGGGTGGACGGTGAGACCCAGGGAGAGAAGGAGCCTGGGGAAGCTCAGTCCATGCCGGGAAGGAGTGACCCAAGGCGCACCTCCCAACCGTGACCCCCACAGACCTTGGCGCCGCAACCTGCGCTTCTTGAGGCCGAAGATGCGCACTTTGGAGAAGATATCCACCAGGTTGCCGTTGCAGAGCCCGCGGTTCTTGCTGGGGCTGCTCCGCCTCCTGCTGGCAGACGGCCGGTCCCAGTGCTGCTCCCGCGCCTGCCGCTTCTGGCGGATCAAGCCGCTGGCGATGGCCGCGGCCATGGTGGCCCCGGGAACGGGTCCGGGGAGAGAGGGCGCAGGAGGACTGCGAGCCTGGGGCACAGGAGGGGAAGGCTTCGGTGCAGACCGAGGCTCGCCCTCGGGGCAGATGAGGGGGCGCCAGGCAGGGCTGGGGAGAGGGGAAGGGGTGCTCAGTCCTGACTGGGACCCATCGCCCTCTCCTCAGGGTGCGGGGCCAGGCGCGCAGCTGCACCCTGGGCGCAGCGGGACGATCCCGGGAAGCCGGAGGTCCTGGCCGCCGCCGCTTGGCCGCGTCGGAGTGGAGAGCGGGACCGTGGCTTTGGGCGCTGCCGGTCACCACTGGTCGCCGGAGCCCTCGCGGGGGTCGCCACCGCCACTCACGCTGCCTCCTCACCCTGCCCGCCTCCCCGGAGGGAGGTAGAGCGGGCCGCCGGCTCCCTGGGCGGGCGCGGGCTGGAGGGCGGGTCCCGGCAGGTTCTGTGCGCCTCCGTAGGTCCGGGTCGCGCTGGGCAGGACTCAGCACCGGGCTCCAGCTGCCCCCGGGCCGGTGCGGCCGCCGGCGCCGCCCGCTCTGGGCTTCTGCCCGTGATTGTCAAGTGCTTTGGAAATCAGCATCTGGAGAGACCAATCTTTTCCGCTGAGATCTCTAATCAAACGCTCCGTTCCCACTCCGCTATACCCCCTCCACCTATGTGGTCCCCTCTTGATGTATCTCTTCAGAAAGAAACAAAACGTATAGATAATGATTTTAAAATCCTAAGAAAGCAAGCTAAGATGGATTGCAGGGGTGGGGTGCTAAGAGGCTGAGCCAAAGCAGGTGGAATTGCAGGAACATCGGGGTGCTTTTTCTTAGATGCAACTCGCTGGTTCCCGAGGCTTCCGAGGCTTGGTTGGGGCTTCTTGGTCTTAACGTGGTTCCTGGTGCACAGAAACTCTCAGCAGCGGTTGGAGGGCGAGGTGGTTTCCACCCTCCCTGCTAATCCCTTCAGCACCAATGCCCCCCACCCCCCAACCCCGGGGTGGAGGGAGGAGTGAGGCGCTTCCACTCCTCACCTAGTCCACCCAAACTTGCAGGATCCTCCCTTCTGCTGCCAGGAAGGGTAGGTTTGTCATTTTGAAAGGCTACACGGAGCAAAAAGGAGGGAAGGGAAGGAGAGAAGATGTGATCAGGCGAGATAGAAAGACCCCACTCCAAAATCTGCTCCCCAGCCCTGGGAGAGGAGATGACAGCCGCAGTAGCTGCTACAGAACAGCAGCTGGGTAGGATAAACGCCCAGGAGAATATTGAAGAAGTCAGGGCAGAAATACAAGGGGCAGAGGAGGGTGTCACACTATTCCAGTGACAGCGAAAAGCAGTCAGACAGGACACTCCAATTTGAGCTGTCGTCTTCTGGCGTCCCTGGGCAGAGAAGCTCTCTCAGGGAGCAAAGCCATCTGAACTGTATCTGAAATTCAAATACAACAGCCACCGTCTCCTCCCCTTGATTTTCTGTCTGTGTCCCGATAGTGGTTCTCTCTTGGATAACTGAAAAATGTGAGGTTCCAAGAGAAAGGGCGGCAGTGGAGGGCACCCGAAAAAACAAAGTGGGGGGGAGGATGGGAGGTTGGGAGACAGACACTTCATGCTTGGATGAACATGGCTCCGTGGTTTCTAGGATACACCAGAGTGGCAGAACCAAGTGCAGCTCTTGCTCCTGGCTTCTTACTTTTCTCCCCTTCCCTTTACATTGCTTTGCCCCTATCAGCTCAGGCAGCTAAAGAAAAAGAAATGCTCAAACTAGACTTCTCAAAATTCAGTGTGAAGCAAGGGGGAAAAGAAGACTCATTTGGTAATCAGGAGACTTGTAACCACCTTCTTCTCCTATGACTGCTTTAGAGCTGGAAAGAGGGCAGGCACACTACACAGGCATCCCTGGGAGCAGTTCTCAGCTAAAACACACTTTCTCTTTGTCTCAGGAATAGGCAGTAAAGTACTCGCCACCAGGCAACCTGGGGGAAGTGCAGCAGATTACAGGGAGGCTAGGCACCCTCTGCTCTAAGCAACGGATCCACAGTTTCTCCATGGGAGCAACCACTGCTGGGCTGCTCTTCCTACCTTCACTCCATATTTAGCAACAAGTCTCCTTTTGGGAAGGAAATACAAACTAATGGGAGTGTGTAGATTTAGAGATAAGGCAGGCATCATTGGCTTTAGGATGGGGTATACCACATTTAATATTAAAACATGTACTTCTGGAAGTTTGTTTTCCACACTTTGCTATGTTACATCAAGAAATTCTACAGTTATTAAAAGGAATATGCGAGAGTGATTTTGTTAGAAACCTGCAATCCCTAGTCACTCATAAAACAGCAAAAGTGGGCCGGGCGCGGTGGCTCAAGCCTGTAATCCCAGCACTTTGGGAGGCCGAGGCGGGTGGATCACGAGGTCATGAGATCGAGACCAACCTGGTCAAAATGGTGAAACCCCGTCTCTACTAAAGATACAAAAAATTAGCTGGGCATGGTGGTGCGTGCCTGTAATCCCAGCTACTTGGGAGGCTGAGGCAGGAGAATTG
>CM052648.1:182760047-182810263 GCA_028533165.1 Leontopithecus rosalia
TGCGCCATTGCACTCCAGCCTGGGCAACAAGAGCGAAACTCCGTCTCAAAAAAAAAAAAAAAAACAGCAAAAGTGAGGGGAAAGGGCATGCTATTTATTTTGCTCTGCCCCTTCCTCTTTATTTTCTGTTTCATATGTCTCTTTTCTTCTATTTTTGGTGAGTATTTGTGTTGGGTTGCTGTGGTCCTACTTAAAAAGGGAAAGACGTCTATAGGGAGATGAAAACAACTAATTAAATGGCTATTGAGTGTGGCTGTTGTTTTAATTCACTGAAATGAGTCCCACAGAACATTAAGAGTGAATACTCTTGGTTTTCATTCCTGAAAAAAGGCCATTTGTACATTTCAGAAGTTCTAGATTTGAATTTGCAAGTGACTGGAAGATTAAAGCATCCAGGTTTATTCCCTAAGGCTCCTTGCAGTGAGTGTTTCAAAGAAGTAAAATGTTAAGTATAATGACCTCCCCAACCAACATACCTAGGTTATTTTTAAAGGTTCTTTAAGCCTTTTGATGCATGTTCCAACTATATTAATTTGAAAAGGGTGACATTAAGCTTCTTGTTCTTATAGCTGTGCTTATATTTTTGCAGGCATTTTCTTATACTGCAGTCTTTTCCCCAAATCCTTAAACTGGGAGGTCAGGAGTTCAGTTTTTGGTTCTCTCAGAGCCTTCCCTTTATTGTTCAGCAGCCTCAGACCAGGCTGACATTCAGCACCGCGGACAGGGATCCCGCCCCAGTCTTACCTCTTCCAGCAGATCCAAGTTCTCTGATTGTGAAAAGTGCTGGCTGTGAGGGTCTCTGACACTTTCCTCCCCTAAAAGCAGTTTCTCTCTTTCCCCCCTCAAGGTAGGAAGGAAATTAACCTTCACAGCTTCTACCGACATTAATAACACACCTTGGAGCACAAAGCCATTCAGCTTTTCCAAAACCGAGAGATACACTTTCTTTCTTGAGTGTTCAGACCCCTGGCGCAGCACATGGAATAGCAGACTCAGGAGTCTCCAGGCATCTATTCTGGCTGTGAATTTCAGGAGCCTCAAGCGATCATTTCTTTTCTACGTGGCTTCCTATTTTAAGGGAACTTGGAGAGGTGGGCAGCATTGGGATAATCAAGGTCTTTTAGCTTAATTCCTGCATTTTCATTTTACTTCCCCCAAAATGCTGTTTAGTTGTTTACGGATGGAGGTAAGTGAAAGAAAACGCAAGAGAGCCATCTGCTGTCTTAAGCTGTGATAAAAGAGTGTGCAAAGCTAGGGTGAAAACCAATTCAGGGCTGGTGAACACAAATGTAAAGGTTACTGTGGTTCAGAAAATAATTTCTCACTCATCAGAACCTCTTTGGAGTTGTTAATTTCATCTTTGACGTTACAAAGAGAAAAATAAAGTACTGCCCGGGTGGTGTAGCTCCTGACCAAGCTATTGGGAGCCTGAACGCTCATTTCAGAGGTTCTTGGTTCATTTCTTGACTCTGCAACTTCCTAGATATATAATGACCTCCAGTGTGTTGCTTTAGTCTCTCTCAGCCTCAATTTCTTCATCTCTCAAACTGAGATGAAAACAGAACCTCCTTTTCAACTGCTGTGAGATTAAATTTAACAAATACATGTAAAGATCCTAGTACCACATCTGGCACACCCTAAGTGATTGAAAATGACAGCTATGACTATATTACCATCACCTTACAGATGACTCATTTCTATCTTGTAAATTCTTTTGCAGTTTTCATTTTTTTATATCAAAATATATGTGTTCCCCATGTATATTTCCTCATCCCCCCTCCCCACAGTGGATTCCTGACAAGATTTTAGATACTTAGAAATGCAAGAAATTATTTTATATTTTGGTAAAATAAGTCCCAAGTTCAAACCTTAGTTATTATTGACTACATTTGTAAACTGAGTCCCACAAGCCTACTTTCATACCAACTCAATGCTGTTAATGAAAACATTTCTCTACCTTTCAAAGACTATGTTGGGAGTCTATGATAAAGTACTTCTAAAAACAGTCATGTACTATACAGACACCAGTTTGGAAGGTGATTAGTCCACTATACACCATGCTGAAGGTATCCTGCAGATACGATGGCCCCTTTGGACCTCCAACTTTAAGTATGTTGTTCTCTCTACCTGGACAATTTCTATTGTCCTGTCCTCGTACTCCTCTTGGTGATATAAAACAGTGGCTAAATAGTAAGGAAAATTGTCCTTGAGCAATTAATTTAACTTCTCCAAGTCTCAGTTTCCTGTACTATAAAATTGTCATACTACAATAAGGTAATGGTCTTAATGAGAATTATATGAGAACATGTATGTAAAACAAAGCAGTGCCAGGCACTTAAATGAATAAATACTGGCTATTGGTAATCACTTAATTCTTTAGCACTCAGGTCTTTAGTTATTCAATGATCATATCTTTATGAGTGTTTACTATGTACATGTCAACATTATAGTAGGGGAGGCAAATGATGTTTATCTTTTATTGTTTTATTTTTTAGAGTAGGGTCTTGCTCTGTTGCCCAGAATGGAGTGCAGTGCTGCAATCATGGCTTACTGCACGCAGCCTTGATCTCCCAGGCTCTAGCAATCCTCCCACCTCAGCCTCTGGAGTAGGTGATACCACAGACATGCACCACCACACTTGGCTGATTTTTATTATTTTTATAGAAACAGGGTCTATGTCACTCAGGCAGGTCTCGAGATTCTCAAGTGATTCTCCTGCCTTGGCCTCTTAAAGTGCTGGAATTACAGGCATGAGACACCATGCCTGGCCAATAGATTTTGAATAAAAATAGAGACTTTTGGCTCTGTCTTGATGGAGCTTATGTCTAGATGGAGCTTATAGTTTAGACACCTTCTCTACCTTACCACCTACCTCCAATTAACACTGAATCTAGGGCTCCTTCTAAAAACTTCATAGTTCCTCTATTAACACTTAACAATTGTTAAATAAGGAGAAATCTATATTAATATTTCTACAAAGATGTCTGATACATGTCTCATGCGTAACATGACCATGACCGAACTACCGTTCTTCCTTCTTAAACCTGTTCTTCCAACCTTCCCCACTTCTGAAATGGCAACTCCATTCTTGTTCCTCAAGATGAAAACTTTGGTACTATATTAATATCAGTACTTTCATTAATACCCCATATATATTCATGTAAGCTCTATTCTGTCTACCTGTAAAATATATCCAAGATACGATCACTCTCACCATCTCCACTACTATCTACCACCATCTTTTGGGTGATAATACTACAATCATAACCTAAAAATCCCATATGTCAAAACCAAACTCCCCATTGTAGTGGCCTGCCATGTCGCATGTGATTTGTGCCCCAACTCCGCCTTCAGTTGTTCTCTTACATCATCTCTATTTATCTCCCTTCACTTACCACTTGCTGTCCCTCAAGCCACCTGGCAGGCTCCTATGACAAGACTTTTATACTGGCTGTTTTCATCTGACTCTCATCTCCTTCAATTCTTTCCTCACATCTTTGCACACAAATCTGTTTAAAATTACAACTTATAAACAAAGACATTTTCTTATTGCTTCCCTGCTTTAGGGTTCTGCATGGCATGTACAAATTTTAAAATTTCTCTATACATTCCTTATTATTTGGGCTGTCTTCCTCTTTTAAAATATAAGCCTATAAAGGTAACGCTTTGTCTCATTTGTTTACTGCCACATATCCAGTGCTTAAAGTAGTGTCAAGCAAGTAGGTGCTCAGTAAAGATTTGTGTATTGAAAGGATTAAGACATTGGATATCTGAACAATAAACAGTTAATACCAAATAAGAGGAACAGAAAATCTTGCTTAGCCCAGTCTGTCTAGGATGAAGTACCCCATGGCACCTGAAGAGATCCTTGATCTCTTTTAAGCACCACGACACCCAAAATTCTATCTGGATTATACACAATCTCAACTCCATAAATAGGATATACAGAAAATACTTTAGCATTTGCTTGATGTCCTGGGCTTAACCAAACATGACAAGTAGTTCAAGTTCTGAATTTCACCAGTGACTCTCTTGGGGCTTACTGAAGGATGTGAGACTGATTCCATTTGAATCAAAAAGGACTTCCAATATTTATGATTCACCACCTCTCCACACTTCCTAACACACACACACACACACACACACACACACACACACACGTTTTCTATTTTGCTTCCTTGTTTTCAGGCTGTCAATTGATAAATTGACAATATGCCCCTTTTCAAATTTGCTACATCTAATCCATCATAGAATTTGACAACAGATACATGTATTTGTTAAAGTTATCTATAAATATAATAGTATATAAACTCGAAGTGAGTAAAGTATATAAACAAGAAACAGTCCTACTGATGTTGAATTTATTATTATATATTTTCCTATTGCCTTCTGAGTTTCATTACATTCTGGATGACTTTGTTGCATATATTGTTCACCTTCAAAGTAGGTAAGTTTGATACAATTTACTAAAAAAAAAGTGCATGGTTTTTAAATTTATCCTTTAAATGAACAAAAAATAATCCAGAAAACATATTTTGTACATTGATATCTATATTAAATTCTATGATGTTATTTTTTCAAATAACAATCTGACTACTTTTCCTTCATTTCTGCCATTGCCACAGCCACTAATTCTGCCTTTCCTAAATTTGTCGAATTTAAGAAGCTGTTAATTTTAAGATTATTTTAGCCACTGCAATGAAAAAAAAAAATACTTCATTAAGTTATGTCATTTCATAGTTTATAATATGCATATGAATTTGAGGTGTTTATACATAAAAAGTATTTGCATCTAAGAATTGCTAAAATATGACATGCACTCAATCATTTTCATATATTAAGTGACTCACTCCACTGTCACATGGTTTCCTTTGTGAGTCACTTTTGACATTTTTCAACATCTCCCAAATTAAAGATAAAATATGAAAGTCCAACATTATTTTTTCCACAGTTAAGTTATTAACTAATTGGGGTGAGCTTGAGGGGAATTATATATGATGTATATCGGCATTTGTTTTAATCTCCTTTCTCGATAAATGGGTTCTATTTGAAAATGTCTGAGATACTTCCGGAAAGGTAATCAATATTGATGTCTCTTTTCATTTTTTACTCATTTGGAAGAATATTTAAAAAGTAACATTAGTATGCACTTGGGGCAAATTTTCAACTAGTTAATTAAGACCTCTTATCCACTCATTACAGTTTAAGTTCAAGATCACATTTCATTTTTTCAGTGATAGTATTATTGACTTTTATTTTGGAATCAAAGGATAATCTAGGAATGTTAACGTATTCTAAATTAGATTTTCAAAAACCAAGTGACGGTGTTAATGTTACAACAGTATTGTTGATTGTTTTTGCTGGATATATTTATTTCTAGTAGGCAACAGATTTCTATCTATTAAAAAACTGGAAGGAATTTTATTGTTGCTTAATGTTTTGATTCAATAAAGGAAAAGTAGAAACTATTGATACTTAAAACTTGTGAACATTCTTTCCTATAGAAGCAATACCAGATTGATACTAGCAGATGGTTTAGCTTTACAAACTTAGAGATTTTCTTTTAATCTGGCTAATATGTTGGAAAAAATATTCTCAGTAGCTTCCAGCCTTCGATACTGAAGTGAATCCAACATGGGCATATAAGTCATTTTTGAGTTGTGAATATTGGCATACCTTTTCCTACTCTAAATCAGTAGTGGGAGATTAAAATACCAACCATTTTAATAATAGATCAGTGAATTTTCTAACACTATTGAATATCTCAACAGAAAAAAAAATACTCAATTTTCAAGAAAGTTTGAGAAAGAAAAGTTCATTTATAATCTCAGTGCAGAGAGTCTATGTGCACATTTATAATCTTTTTCATATGTAGCACTGCAATGAGTTTCTTTTTAATAATTTCTAGAATGACCACTTTCATAGGAAATAAGCAAGCTGGATTGAGATTATGTTCTTTGCATTTAGTATACATGAGTTAAACATATATGTAAAATTGTACATCTGCACACACATGCTTGTATGCATGTGTGCCAAAACGTACAGCTAAATTTCTGACTCTGTTAAGGGTAATTAAAATAGCAATTTTTTAAGAAAAGCAGTTTTCAAACTCCCAGTTCATGCCTCTTAGAAACCTGTTTTCATTACTACCTTCACAGTATAGAACTTTTACATTCATGTTTGAAAGTTTTCTGGGTAATAGTTATGTGGAAATTAATAATAGAGAATATCTCAGTCATAATTATTTAAACATGAACAAAAGTCTCTCATCTTATAAAACATCCAAATAATATGTGTATAATAGTTTATGAAAAGCTTTTAATTCTAGTGAAGTGGATGTCATGATTTCCATTTTATAGAAGAGACAATTAAGCCCCACACATGTTAAATGATTGTCAAAGTCACACAGCTAGGTCTTAAGAACATGTCTTTTCTATCGCAGTATCTGCCACACAGTAGTCAGCTATTTGAAATGTAAGTATCTAACATAATGACCAGTGCAGAATAAGGAGGACTCTTACATGGGAGCCAAGGACTCCCAGCGGCTCCAAGGATGTGTGTAAGATTATCTGTGATTCCCCTGAAATTTATGCTGAAAAAAAGGTGTGCATTTGCATGTGGATAACACCAGGGTTCACAATTTTTATTCAGTTGTTAAAAAGATCTGTGAGCAAAGCAAGAATAAGAACCCACAACTGTAGTGGAGGGTTAAGAAAGAATGAGAATACCATATTCAATTCTACATTTTCTGACCCTAAAGGTACCACATTATCCTTAAGGAAAAATTAGAATATAAAATAAATGATAAATAAAAATTTCCTCTAATCCCAACATTTGACCTTTTGGATATATTTTTCAAAACCTTATTTTTTTAGAACATTATTTACATGCGAATTTGCTATCATATTTTTGATCTAGTTTGGTGACTGAGAAGACACAAACATGGTAAAAAGCCAGTGCATCAAAGATCATTCACTGCAATTATATGCCCCAAAAGTCTGTCAGGGATTAGTTCTACACTCATCCAAAAACTCTCCAACAAAATGAGCACTTCCTTCCGCAGGTTCCGCACGCTCTAATCTCTGGGAACAACTGGAACGTTAGTGTGCAGGGTTTCTCAAAGTCTAGTTAAATACCAGAAGCCTTAGGGTTCTTGCAAAGTTGCTATTAATCTGCCTCTTATCTTGTAATTTACTTCTAAAAGATGCAAGTGAAAGTAATTTCCAAAGTGCATGCATGTTGGGAATGTTATAATTTTAAATTAATGCCTTATTCCTGAGCCTAGTTTCCACTTTGTATGTAACTGCTAAAAATACAGATTCTTAAATTATTCCCCTGAGTCTTTCTCAGTAACCTACACTACAAGTTTCCTATTGCTTCTGTAACAAATTACCATAAACCTAGTTACTTTTAAAAAAACCACACATTTATTCCCCCACAGTTCTGCAGGTAGACAGTCAGTCCCAAATCAATCTCACTGGATTGAAGTCATGATGTCTGCAGAGCCTTCTGAAGACTTTGAGAGAAGATTCCATTTCCCTGATTTATTTTTTTTTAATCTTCCAGAGGCCACCTGTCTTCCTGGCTCACAAACCATGTCTTGTATCACTTCAACCTCTTGCTTGCTTTCTAACATTTCCTGCTCCTGATTCTCATCCTCCTGCCTCCCTCTTCAAGATTCTAGTGATTTCCTGAGGCCCATCTAGATAATCCAGGAGAATCTTCCCATCCCAGGATCCCTAACTTAATCACATCTGCAAAATCATGTAAATCAACATATTCACATACTGACAGGTGCAGGGATAAGGATATGGGGATTTTAGGGGAGGTAGTCATTAAGTCTACCACACACACCCTGTATCCAAAACACACAGAAACAGAATCCTACCTACCATTTGACAGTCACCCATCCAACCCTATTCTGTTGGACAGAATAGCTGCTTCCAAATGCCAGTTTTTAAATGAGAGTACTGTTCCCTACCAATATAATTTTTTAAACACCAGCTGTTTACTTGATTGAATCTCTAATAATTGCCTGCTCCTACTTCCTCGGCTGCTCAGCATTACGTGTTATCATTTGCTGGACTGCTCCAGTACCACCTGCTTACCTGAATTTCTTATGACTTTAATTACTGCATCTCTCAGAAAAAAAAAGTACAGCAATTCTCAGTGATTGTGGAGACAAGGCCATTATGCTCTCCCATGGATCATGAGAATGCATTTTCTGAGCCCCACATAAATCCATGAAGAATTTAATTTCTTGAATTTATAACATGCCTTTCAGGAGATTTAAGGCCACAGAATCAAGCTAAATAAAACTAAAGCTAGACATGTGATGCTTTACAAAATGAGATTTGGGGCCTAAGGCTATCACCAAATGAAGGAAATAGATTCTACAAGTCTTTTTCCCCATTCCACTTTCATTTTTATATAGCTATAGGGGAAGTAAATAATTGCTCTTTCCTTTTAGAAATTTAGATTAGCTCCTTAGGTAAGAATTTGCCTTAGCTGTATTAGGTTGACATTGACTGCACACGAAAAAGTATCATTTATGCAAAAGATGTTTAAAGAAATCAGAAACATTTCCCAGAGCTTTATGTGGAAAGAGGAAGAGAAATCTCAGGAAAAAAATTCTTTCAGAGAGAACATCATGGAGATTTTTAAATAAACAAATATTAGGGTCCCAAGACAAGCCCTGCTCACCAAATATTTCTTTGCTCACTCATTCACCCTTTTATCCTTTTTGTGTTGTTACTCCCTTTACCCCTCTCTGAGGTCCCACAGAGATTTGAAACCAGCTTTCAGGGTTGAGGGTACCCAATGGTTAAAAGAAGTCTTTGGCTGTGAGTCAGGATAGCAGTCATTGCACTTGACAGATTTTGCTTTATATATATTGTATATATACATAAAATATTTGAAAGCACCAAGACATATCAGCAAATGAATCTTTCCCCAACAGGCAGGGATAAACTGTCCAAACAGAATTTTTTCCTCGAGACACCTAATCGATGCAGTCAGCTGTGCTCAGGAGAGGCCTGGACTGGCCATGCTCACAGGCTTGTGTTCATTTCTCCATGAAATGGGCTTCATGATCCTCTCAAGAGATTTAGTTCTAGCAGGACAAGTTTCAGATTAATTTATGGATATTTGAGTACAGATAGGAGACAGCAATTTAGCATATTTATACTGTAGAAAGTTTAAATCTGAGCCCTTATTGCCTGCTGCAAGAGTCAAGGCTGATACTCAAATTCCCTAATTCCCAGCTCTTTGTTATAGCTTTCATTTCCAGGACCCAGAAGTGCCCCTTTCTGGCCTCTTTAAAGGGTCATTCTACCCTCGCTGAGTCAATTATGTGCACACGCTCCCAGCTCCCAGCTTCTTTACCTCTCCGGGGACTATTTCTTTGGCTCCTACACACCCCTGGCCTTCCCTACACACCCCTGGCCTTCCCTACACACCCCTGGCCTTCCCTACACACCCCTGGCCTTCCCAGCACACAGCTCCTGGTCACAGGGATTTCACCTCCCCAGAACCTGGAGCAGTGCCTGACCTGCCACAGGCACTTAGTGTTTGTCAAAGGGAGGATGAGAATCAGAAAGGAATAGTCCCAAATTCTGGATTGCTCCTGATGTCTTTAATCCTCCACCCAATGGTAAGACACACATGCCCTCGGTCCCATTTCCTCTTTCATCACCTTAGAACTTTTCAAAGTATCTAAAAAATAGTCCCTCACTAGAAGAAGCTACTCTTACTCTTGAAGCACTAAAGGAGACCCTGTAGGCAGAGACTTGCAGCATTCTAGATGACCACGAGCTGGATATGCTGCATGTGGAAGGAAGCGGAGGGTCTGCTGCCTGGGAGATTTTCATAAAAGGGAATGGCATATGCAGATAAAAAGGAAGGAAGTCAACCAAGTGCAGGCTCTCTGCTTCATTGATAATAATGGGTCCAAAAATAAAGACAGATTTTAGTACATATTAACGTAATTGTTGAGGACCAATTTTATTCAAATAACTGAAAACTAATAAAAATTTGAAATTTGAAACAATATACTTAAAATGTTCTAAGCTTGAGGTGAGAGTGTGTGTGTGTATGTGTGTGTGTGTGTGTGTGTGTGTAGTTTTTGCTACCTTTAATCAACAGAGAGAGTCACTGTACGTAAGCATCATATTTTCATATATTTCTCAATTGTAATCATTTATGGCTTTGAACTGAAATCTTACTTTGTTATTTTATTTTCCCTGTCTTTAAAAGTTAGAACAAGAAGTAGGCTTAGAGATGATTTAAGCTAATAATCCCATTTTACTGATCAACACACTCAGGCCCCTGGAGGTTAGGTAATTTGCTAAGCTCAGGGCTACCTGGCAGCAGCTCCCAACCTGAATTCTGTTCTCCTGATGTGGCTGCCAGGACGTCTCCATCATAGCTCAGTACTTCTCAGAAGACCTTGGCTACAGTGCAGAAGTGTGGCCATTATACTCTCTCCAGAGCATTTCTGGAACATGGCTATCCTCTCTCTTTTCTTGTTAAGCACAGCCCATAATTTTTTTTCTATGCAGATATACATACTACTCTTAAGTGCTCTGAGTTGGATATGAATTACTGCCTCTGATGTTTGCAAAATAGGCCTCCCTTGGTCAATATAGTCATAAAAATATAATTTTCAGAAAGGCCTAATTCATCATCGAATAATTCATTCAACTAGTGCATTGATTGAGCACTAACTCTGCACTACTGTGCTTAACCTGACATTCAGGCATCTCCCCTCAAGCTGTTCAGAATCCAGTGGGGAAGATGGCAGCATAGGCTTTTGTGCCTAAGCATCTCAGATGCTGTGTGCGAAGCTTGTGCAAGAACAGTGGAAAGAACTCCACCTGGCATGGGTTGGGAACGGTCCCGTGGAAACAGTAACACCTGGAGCTGAGATTTAAAAGATGGGAGGTAGTCACTAGCTAGTCAAGGTGGGTATGGGGATTGCAGTTGGAAAATGTCAAAATAGAGGAACCCCGAGTTACAAGCACAGCTTAATCTGTGAAGCTAAGTGGAAAAAACATAATCTGTGTCAGGGGAAAGGATACAAAAAGCCTGTCAGTGACCAAATTACGATTTTTCAATGGCATTGGGGACATTCGTACCAGCTGTAGAACCAGCTGAGCTAATAAACATTAAATAATAATTCATGAAGTGCTAATTTCCATATAGGTTTGCAATACGACCCACTCAATTAACTGACTTTGTCACATCATCTCACTATTCTCATGCTCACCTCTTCCCATGTTTTTCTATTAATGTTTGAGATATGATCATTGGACTTAAAAATGTACATGAAATGGCATCTTTATATATATGTGTGTTATATGTCCTTAATTAAATATATATGTTTGCATATATCGTTACACACACATCCACATAAAATAGACTGGAGTATAAACAGTGTTTATCAGTAGGTGGTGGGTTGTAGCCCTTTATGTTTTGTATTCTTTGCACTTTTCCCCTGATTTTTCACAAGGAGCATGTGTGACCTGCATAATCGTAGAAGGTTGACTTTGCTTTTTAATATAGATGTTCATTTAGAAAAGAGAAGAAAGGGGCAATGTATACATAAAGAAAAAAGTCTTTTGCTGCAGAGCAAGCTGTAGATACCCATTAGCTGATTAGAGGGATTTTTTTCTTCTAAATTTTAATTCATCCCATTACTCCTTTTAAGGTGAGAGTGTATTCTATTTATATGATACCAAAAGTCTCACATTTCGAGTTCTTAAACAGCAAATTTTTTCCCTTCCCTTTCTGTTTCCAAGACATGAAATAGTTCTGTTCCAATAAGATCATTTGAAAAAAAATAAAAAACAAACTAACAGAGAAACCCAACAAAACGTTTCTCCTTGAAAAATCAAGGTGGCAATCTTAGAGACAACTTCAATATAGCTTTTTAGAGATATGAGTATATGATTCATGAATTGAGAGTATTTTATAAGGTCTTATGTCAAAAACAGAAAATTAATTTCCTGCAATAAAATATTGCTCTCTTTATGGTCATACCTTAGCTTCTGGGTAAACATACTTCATTTTATTTATAGTACACTCGTGTCCCCATATTCTAGTGTTAATGCTGTATTGATAAACACAGAAATGAATCTCTGTCACTGGAATACTCTATTTTCATGACATTCCTCATGTGGTTACACAATCATTCAGTGATTTTCTTTTTAGCCTAGAGGGACTTAGTCAGTTGCAAAGTTTTTTCCATCAGCTTTCCTCAAGTACTCAGTATGAACAGTTCAATTTCATTTTCTTCACAGAATAAAATTATTTTACACTGTAGCAATCCTTGCACATCATTGTAGATTCAAACATGATCATGCGCATGCACACACACACGCACACACTTACACACACACACACTTACAGAGTTAAACTAATACTGCTAATCCCTCTGGGTATGTCAAAGAAAATAAATATAACTGCTTCCACATAGAGTTCCAGAGGGCAATTTGTTCAATCTACATTTGTTCTTCTGCTCAAAAGTTCAGTAGGAAGGGGCCTTATAATCATCTGGTCCTACAGTGTTCTAACAACCCTGTAAAAAGGATGTCTGTTTTCCACTGAAACAGTCCAGTGATTTAGAGTCCAACAAATTTACCCCTCTCCTTTTTTCAGAGAGCTTAAGTTTTAGCATGCTTTTCTTAGAATTGGCCCCAAAGACTGCTTTTCTAAAATGTCCAGTCATGTTTCACTTATTGCCCACTGGAACAAAATATTTATCCTTCTTCCATGTGATAAGCCTTGAAATGTCTGATGACAAAACCTACCCTAATTATTTCTTTCCCTTTAGTTTCAGGAGACCTCACTGACATTGACCCACCCATGCAAGCTATTGTGGAGATCGCACAAACCCTGTAGGTTTTTTCTGCTTGTCTCTGGAATGCAAAGGAGCCCTTCCCATCCTCTTTGCTATTCCTGGTCCTGGTTTCCCAGCTCCTTCCATTCTCCCTCACACTGTCTCAGTTCCAAGTCTTCACTCGTTTTTCTGTCTCTTGGTTTTTCACCAGCAATTTAGTGAGTAGTTTGCATTTGCTTTCTTTGGCACTTCTTCAGAATACATATTTTGATGTTCTCTTTAGTCACAACACCAAGAGACTTCAAAATGAAGCTGCAATTATCTCAATTCACTGAAAACCTCAGGACTAGCTGATCCCCTCTCTCCTCCTCCACCATGTTTGAAAGGCATGAGAGATTTTCAGCTTCCCTGAGTCAGGAACTTTGTTTGTTCACTGCTCATCCAGTCTACCCTCAGAGCTAACATAGTGCTTGGCCCACAGAAAAGACTCAATGAACTAAAGCTGTTTAGTCACTTTGAAAGGTTGGTTTCTTCTGGATGAGCTGGACAGGATACTGACAACCAGATTAAAGCCTCACATCAGAAATGCATTGCATTTCTTCCACAGGGAAGATGGAATAAGTATTTCAGTGGATCTGCACCTTGCAAAGCACCTGAAGAATGCTCTTGACTCATTTTCAGTTTGTTCTATGTCACTCCTAAGTCTTCTACACCACATTTCCTATTATAAACTAGTTGATTATTTGACTCCAGCAAAGCTCCAAAGAGCTGCCTATTGGAATCAAATAGGACACTTTTAAAAGATTCTCTGGGGTTGAGTGGGTCTTAGTTACAAGAACTTTCTCTAAAAAAGTTCATTGATCTCTCCAAGATCAATACCAAATATTAAGTATTATATAAATGATCAGGCATTCCATTTAAATTAAGACAATATCTTTTCAAAGATTTTATGGTAACATTTTTCTTTCATATCCTGACCAATAGCATTGCTCTGCAATTTTCCTTTTAGTTTGTTAAAAACAGAGTTCTTTTTTTTTTTTTTGCAATATCACAACACGTTTATTAGTATCCTTGAGCTGCCCTCATGGGCAATTTGTGTGTGCTTTTTTTTAAAAAAAATTTTATTGCGTTTTAGGTTTTGGGGTACATGTGCAGGACATGTAAGATAGTTGCATAGGTACACACGTGGCAGTGTGTTTTGCTGCCTTCTGCCCCTTCACCCACATTTGGCATTTCTCTCCATGCTATCCCTCCCCCACCCCCCCCCGCTGTTCCTCCCCTATTTCCCCAGTAGACCTCAGTGTGTAGTACTCCCTTCCCTGTGTCCATGTGTTCTCATTGTTCATCACCTGCCTATGAGTGAGAATATACGGTGTTTCATTTTCTGTTCTTATGTCAATTTGCTGAGAATGATCCCATTACTGGGTATATATCCAAAGGACTATAAATCATTCTGCTATAAGGACACATGCACACGAATGTTCATTGCAGCACTGTTTACAATAGCAAAGACCTGGAACCAACCCAAATGCCCATCGATGATAGACTGGACTGGGAAAATGTGGCACATATACACCATGGAATATTATGCAGCAATCAAAAATGATGAGTTCGTGTCCTTTGTAGGGACATGGATGAAGCTGGAGAACAACATTCTCATCATTCTCAACATCATTCTCAAAAACAGAGTTCTTTAGTGGAAGAGAGTCTGGCCCTTATTTTGAGCCCATGGGAAGAGGGGTATGGTGTTCTTTTCATTGCTTTTTAAAAGGAAATTATAGGCCAGCCACAGTGGCTCATGCCTGTAATGCCTGCACTTTGGGAAGCCGAGGTGGGTGGATCACCTGAGGTCAGGAGTTCAAGACCATCGTGGCCTTGAATAAAAAACAAACAAACAAACAAAAAATTAGCCAGGCGTGGTGGTGGGCGCCTGTAATCCCAGCTACTTGGGAGGCTGAGGCAGGAGAATCACTTGAACCTGGGAGGCGGAGGTTGCAGTGAGCAAAGATCACACCACTGCACTCCAGTGTGAGCAACAAAAGTGAGATTCCATCTCAAAAAAAAAAAAGAAACTACAAAACAAAAAATCAATAATAAAATCTAAGAATTACTTGGGTAGTACTGGGAAAGCTTTGTTTCTTGAGACACAAATAACTACTAGCTGAGTCGAACTGGGAGAAACGCAAGTTTCCTAAAATGAAGTTATTCGTTAATTGGTTGCCCCTACACACTTTTGAGTAATCCTTCTCCCTTTTGAAATTACAGTAAATTAAGTTTTTTAAAAAAGCACTTCGAAAAAATTATAAAAACAAGAAGCAGGTTCTGAAATCCCAGGCCAAGATATATTTGGCTTTAGTGTTTAACATAGCGGACCAGTTTAGAGAAAGACAAAAACCCAATGTAGTGAATTTTGAGATCAAATTTGGTGAGATGGGAGATAGAAGCTAAGGGCAAAATGGAACCAGCTCACAGTTACAGTGGTACCCTGAAGTCTTATTTCTTCCTAGGTCTGTTTCTTTTTAAAATAATCTATTTTTGTCATAATCTTTCATTCTATTCATCTCCATCTTTCAGACTTGATCATAAATGAAAATGACTGGATTATTATCAGTGAAGTTAGTAACATTTTATATATTCTGTTCTTAACATTTTTAAAACTTAATTATTTTAATCCTTCTAAACAAGTTCAAACAAATACATGAAAACTAACCAAAGTTATCGACGCCCCTTTTCCTGGCCACTTTGCGTGTGTTTGTAGACATTATTCTATCTATAACTCTAACCCCCATTTGTTCTATGAATGATGAGAGGTTACCGATTCTTCCATTGTTCATAGAACAAATGCTTTGAGGGCAATAAATAAGAAGTTGTCCAGTACAAGATTTTCAAATTGTCTTTGTGAATTTGTGTTGAATCCTATTGAATTACTGTTATTAATAATGTATTGGTAGGCCAGGCATGGTGATTCACACCTGTAAATCCAGCACTTTGGAAGGCTGAGGTGGGCAGATCACTTGAGGTCAGGAATTCAAGATCAGTCTGGTCAACATGGTAAAACCCTTTCTCAACTAAAGACACAAAAATTATCTGGGCATGCTGGCGAACATCTGTAGTCCCAGCTATTCAGGAGGTTGAGGCGGGAGAATCACTTAAACCCAGGAGGCAGAGGTTGCAGTGAGCTGAGGTCATAATACCGCACTCTAGCCTGGGTGACAGAGTGAGACTCTGTCTCAAAAAACAAAATTGTGTGTGTGTGTGTGTGTGTGTGTGTGTGTGCGCGCGCACATTCACACACATATGTATATTTATTATATATTTATATATATAATGTATTGGTATATTTATCTAATTAATCTGTGTCTCAAATTTTACATATTATTCTAATCTTTCTTACATTAATTTAAACAAATATTCTAAATATTGCTCATATGTGTATATATATATTAAACAAATCACACTTCACATATATGTGAGTGTGTATGTGTTTTATATATGTATACACACATATATATATAAATGTATAATTCAGAACAAGAAACAAATTTTATTTTCACAATTTCTTTTGGATTGTCCTTGTTGGCAGAGCCTAAAACTACCAACTCTCATATCTGATTTGGTTGATATTTGTAAGTGATGACTTTTCTTACTAGCAAGGAAACGATGGGAATATAAGAACCATTTAAATGATTTGGTAAATAAAGGTGGTTGTTGCTAAATCAGAAAGCAGTCTGCAAGCTGCAGTGGCAAGTGAAGGCAGCTGATTCTTCAAAGCACAGCAGAAACAAACCAAACTGTCATCTCTAAGAGAACGTAAAACAAAGTGGTACATACGTTTTAGTACTACCTATGAGTAAAGAAAGCCCAAATCACTGGTATACACAGTAACTACAGTAAACTTGAATACTATTATGTTGAGCCATTAACAAGCCAGACACAAAAGAGCACAATCTGGATTCCATTTTTAAAAATGAAATGTTGTCTCTATAGATACGAGAAGGATTTTTGTCTCTGAGGTGGGAGATTGATTAGAAAGCATCAAGAGGCAACTTTTTGGGGTGCTGGAAATATTTGCATTGATGTGGGTAATAGTTACAGAGATTATACATTTGTCAAAATTCATTGATCTGTTTACCTACATTATTTACTTTGTATATGCTGACGTCAATATAGTGCTATCCAAAATAAACAAATAACATTAAGTCAAATGAGCATAAAAAAACCCATTAACTCAAATGAAGCATCAATACCATGCACAATTTGAGTGCATGCAGATTCTCTGTAAGTCCATATGCCCCTCATTCTACACTGCCATTTTCTATACATGAAGACCCACTGATGGTTGGTGGAGATTGGGAGACCGGAATGTTCTCCTGCTGTGGACTGTCTGCTGGTTGAGTTTTTCCACGGTTCCCACTGTTACAAAGAAAACTCGGGTCTAGTTTTTTTTTTTTTTAATTTTTCGGTGAGAACACTTAATATGAGCTACATCCTCCTAACAGATGTTCACATGTATAATACAGTGTTGCTATCCATATACACAACATTGTACAGCTGGCTCCTAGAACTTATTCATCTTACATAACTTGTTTTAGGCTCATCGAGATACAAAAAGAGATTGTGGAGTTATAGATACAGTACATTGAACTCAAAGAAAGAAAAGAAGGGCAATTATTTCCAAAAGTATATTTTAATACAATATTTCTTACTAAAGTTGAAATAATAAAGGAAAGCTCATCATTTCCTAAAATGAGGCTTAGGCCAATGTAGCAAACTGATGTGAGAGCAGTATCCTCCTTTCTGCCCCTCAGGGCTACATCCAGCAGCTACCTGGGACCTCTAGAATCCACTGTTGAGTCCTCACTAATCAGGCAAGTTTGACTTCTCACATTCTGTTAACACAACAACTAGGTGCTTCTTGGTCATGATTCTCAAGCTGACCCCGACGGCTATGGTATGGCGGTGTCCCCACCCAGATCTCACCTTAATTTGCAGTTTCCATAATCTCCACGTGCTGTGGGAAAAATAGGTGGGAAGCAAATGCATCATGAGGGCAGTTTTCCCTATGCTAGTCTTGTGATAGTGAGTTCACATGAAATCTGATGTATTTTAAGTGTCTGTCATTTTCCCTTCTTGCACTCATTCCCTTTCCTGCTGCCCTGTGAAGAGGTGCCTTCTGCTATGATTGTAAACTTCCTGAGGCCTCTCCAGCCATGTGGAACCATGAGTCAATTTAGACTTTTTCCCTTATAAATTCTCAGTCTCAGGTATTTCTTCACAGCAGCATGAGAATGGACTAATATATCAACCAAACCCAAAGAAACATATACCCCCCAACAACAAAACATACACACTTTCTGTCCATCCAGCAAATTGTCTCTTTTCTCCACAGAGCTTCTAAGTTGTCATCTAGCTACTATGACTGATTAACTGAGGATTCATTAAATGTATCATCTTTTCCTACTTATGTGAGATGCCTTAATCCTTGATAAGAGATTTTTAAATATAGCGTGAAATCCCAAAAGGATAATACCTTGGTGGTTCTAGGGCAGGTCAATGAAGGGGAAATTTTGAAGGTAGTCATAGAAAGGATCTTTCGATGATCTTAAACATCACACATAAACTAACACGTATTGAGTGCCAGGTACAGCAGCAGGCTTTAACATACCCTAACTTATTTAATCCTTGAGACAGTTTTATAAAGAAGAAAGTCCCCCTTCCATTGTCCAGATGAGGCAGCCTATGCACTGCTATTTTGCAGTCTGCTGAGACTGGTTCAGGGTTTCTTCTTAATGCCTGACCCCTGAAGGTTGTGAGCACTTACGTGACAAAGAAGTGAAAAGAACTCATAGCTGATTTCTTAGTGGTTTACTGAGAATAATTGAGTTTTGAGGGATGCATAAATCCTGACACTTGCCTTCAGGTACCCTAAAAAGGCCACATCTCATATCCCTAAACATTGCTGAGTAACAGACACTATGGATATCAGATCTCAAGTCAGGAACACCAGTTGTCAGTATCAGTCTTCCAGCCTTGTAACTGTGAGAGGCAGGTGACTGTGGATAGGAAAACACTGGCATTTCAATAGTTTGTGGGGATCACAGGAAGACATATTTTAATTAGTGCCTGTTCCAAAAGATCTAGGGTGTAGGACTACCATGCTAACTCAGCACCATAAATCTATCCTCTGGGAGCTAGCTGCATTATTCCTGAAGTTCCCTTATTTTTCCTGTTTGCCAGAGCAAAGCAATGAATGCTATTTGTTCACTATCTTCCCAAAATACTGAGCCCATGGAGTATATTGTCAATAATATGTGCTGTAAGAATAAATGAATGACTGAATGAATGAGAGAACATGCTCCGAAAGGAGTACTAAATCAATTGCTACAAAGCCTTAGTTTACCATCCATAAGATATTTGCAAATGAATATTCTCTTCCTAGACAGAAAAACTAAGGAGTATATAGGAGCAAATCAGTTTAAAAATGTCAGAAAAAAGGGATAGAGATGGGGGTGTTGGAAACACCAGCAGAATGAAGACTGTATTTTATATAACTCATATCTCTGGGAAATATGAAAACTCCCCTTGCTAAAAAGGATGGTGCTTTAATTTGTCATAGCATCTCCAAGCCTGCCTCAGCCCTGAAACACATTTCAGACTTGAAACCCACTGCCACTGTAGATAAAATTCTCTCTTTACATCTATGTCTTTTTATGGATTCATGGAACTAATTGAGAATAATGAATGTATCAGAATAATTCCCAGTAATATATGGTATTAATGCAGAAGCTTTTCGTTGCAGGCTGAAGTATGTTCCTCCCACATATGTTGAAGACTTAATCCCTAGTACCTCAGAATGTAACTGCATTTGGAGACAGGGTGATCAAGTGAAAATGAGACTGTTGGTGGGTCCTATTGTAATCTTACTAGTGTTCACCTTAAAGGAAACCTGGATGCACAGAGATCCCAGGGTTGTGCACACACAGAGATAAAACATGAGAAGACACAGCGAGAATGTGGCCATGGACAAGCCCAGCAGGGAGGCCTCAGAAGAAACTAACCCTATGGACACCTTGATTGTGGACAGCTAGCATCCAGAACTATGAGAACATCCATTTCTGTTATTTAAGCCACCCAGTCTCTGGTATGTTCTTATGACAGCCCTAGAAAACTAATACATTATTTGAAAATGAACTCACCCTTCTGTTAAAAGAAAAAAATCTGAATCAAGAAGGCCTGCCTTCACTCACTGAATAGAGAAGCAATGGCTTTACACAGGCTTTCAAACAGGGCGTCACTAAGGCCAGATCCTCACCGGGTTCTGCCAGCCACCTACTGCTGCATCAACATCAGTGGGTATAGGAACAGTCCACCCATCAAGCTTTCACTTCTGATTTAACTCGCCTGGAGACTAAATCTACTTATGAATAAAAATCACCATCTCCTTGCAGGCAAAGATTGCCTTTGACCATTTGCTTCATATGCAACAAAAAAGTCCACTGGCATAGAGGAGCCTGTCTGTCATGTGTATTTACCAAGAGTGATTTCTCTTTTTCAAGTACTGTTAACATTAATTATGATGAACATCTGGTAGGGAATATTTTTGTGAAATTAATGTTTATAATTTTTCCCTCAGCTTTTATCTCAAGTTAATATTAGACATGAACATGGGAGGAACATTGATTTAGTTCCTAATAAAAAGGGCTACCAAAATACTGCTGTGCCAGATTTGTCCCAGTAAAACCCATGCCATGGAGAAAATTTTGGTGGTAGAAAATTAGTATTTATTTTTCCCTTTCATTAATTAACGAGGATTACACAACTTATTTTTCCTTCTTAATGTATCCTCTTGGATCTCACAGCTAAGCACATTCTTTAACTATAATTGTTGTCCTCAGCCTAGATATCAGGTATGTCTGTCTCCCTCACCACTACATTTCATCTGACCTTCAGTATTTAAACTAAAAAATGTATCAAACTTTGCTTTTTCCTCATAAGCTTCTTCAATTCTTTGCTGGAATTAGGACCTAAATGATAATTAAGAATTCTCCTTTTTAGAAAAGGGAATACTTTCACTAAGGAGAGTAGTTCTTCACTGACGATATATTTTTTTACCCCCCAGGGAGCATTTGATAATGTCCAAAGACATTTTCTAGTTACCACAGTGGAGTGGGGAGGAGGACTGATGGCCAGGGATGTGCGAAGCATTGTACATCAGGCAGCACAGCCCTTTCCACAACCAAGCATTAACCGGCTCAAAATGCCAACAGTGCTGAGGTGAAGGAGCCCTGCCGTGGAGTGAACAGATTGGAAACATCAGAATAACATTCAATGTCTGATGAATGAAGAAACCTGAAAAGTTTCAGGTTTTATACTGATCTCTAACTTTTCCTGTGTTATCCTTTATCACTCCAGAGAAACAATTGTTCAGTACAATTCTGTGCATTTCATAGATGTTCTTGATTTCCTTTGTCTGAGCTTTAGTGGCAGAATTTCTTCAGCTCTCCTAAAAATGGGTTTAAAGTTACTAACAGCACCATTACACAAGCTCATTTTAATGATGATTAGAAATAGCTTAGTAAGCCTTAGGCAGCTTCCTAAACAATCTCAGTCCATTTCTTATTTTATTTTTGTCTTACTTTCCATGGTCTCAAGAGTCATATAGCACATCCTCTCTGTCCATTATCTCTTATGGTAAGCTTAACTCCTACCTTGAGTAAGGTTGAGTGAAGATGTTAGATTTAGGTCAGAAAGCCCCAGGGAGTTGGATTAATGCAACACCTTAAAATGTGCCACTGACCATGGTTGTTAGATTTGCATCTTGGGTAAAAATGTTTTATAAAAATCTTACCAATATGCAGTCATCTATTATCCTCCTTGTTTGTAATTCATAGACTATAAATGTCAATCTGTTTTGTATACCTGCATTATCCATCTGAATTAGTGTCACTATGAGAAGGATTCAATATGTACACTCTCTGTATTTAATCTGCTTCATTGGAAAAAAATTGAAGACAAAAACCACCAGTAGCTCCTATTAAATAAAAATGAAACAAAGAAATGGCATACTTTAGAAAGAAATTGCATGAATGAACGGATAAAAAAGTGAAGGAACCCTGATATCTAAGAGAAGAAGGAAAAACAAAAGTAGTTGGAGAAAACAATAAAATTTGGCAGAGATATGTATTACGAGGGACAGAACAAGGTAATTCAGAGAGCTCTGGGTAGAATGCAGAATCCTTTGCTTCACTTTTCTCCTTAAATTGGCAAAATGGCCTTGGTCAAGTCACCTCTCAGAACCTGCAAAAGCAACTTTTCTTGAATGATCTGACTCTAAGCAGTAAATCCCTAGTTGTATCCATCCTTGGGTTGGCTAGTTAGAAACTCCAAGATCACACACTGGAATAGGCAGGCTGTCAAATACAAGTCGAATACAGGATAAAGTGCAGAACAGTGTTTTGAAGTGGTAAGGAGGAGGTCTCCCAAAAGAGGTCACCTCTTCCTCTGGAAGTATGCAAAGGTGGCAGACAAGGGGTGGGGGGCAGCTCAAACATTCAATGGAGCCATATTTTCAGTGGGAGATAAATGAGAAAAATATCCCCTGTGTGTACCTGTTCTTTCCAAGGTGAATGGGAAACAGTATAAGGAGAGAGGGTGGCCTACTTTCCATTCTTCAACATGAAAAGCTTGTGCTCGCCTTGAGGCTTTTATACAAATTGCTTTCTTCTACCTGAACTACTTGATAGAGCTGACCCTTCCTTTCATTCAGGTTTCTACTCCGATATCACCTCCTCAGAAAGGTATTCCCTGCCCATCCAATCTAAAGTAACTGACAATCCACAGCACCCACCTGCATTCTTTAGACCTCACCTATTTTCTTTGTCTGCTCAAATCTTTCATCAGCGTAATATCTCATTTTGATTTTTGTCTTCATACATTTGATGATTAGTCTTCTTCCTCAACCGTGTAAATTCTATGAGATCAGGGTCCTCCTAAGTTTCATTCATTGCTCTATTTCCTGCTCCTGGCACAGTAAAATTCAACAAATATTTGTTGAAAGAACAAATGAAAAAAATGAGTAAGAAATTCTGAAAATAAAATTTGCAGGTGGGAGGATCTAGAAGACAGAAAATGGAAACAAAGTATGCTAAGGACAGACAGAGTCTTCTGGAAACACCTCTAAGACTTAGAAAGGAAACAAGACTTGATCGTGCAGGTCAAGGTCAAGGGAAATCCTGAAGAGTCCACAGAAGGGTAAAGTGTGAGCTAAAAGGAGCAGCACTGTGGAGAGATTTGTGTTTTCAGCCTACTCAGTCCTGATGTATGGGATCCTACAGCTCCAAATCTCAAAAAATGGAATTCATTGCAAAGCGAGGACACACTGAGCAGAGACGGAGTCACCACTTTTGCACATAATGTAACAATCGTCATCGATATGCACAGTCTTCCTGGGTAGTGTATGCTCCCAGCTACAGCTGTAACTACCCAATCTCAAAGCTAGCATATAGCAAGATTCCACACTAGCTCTTATTTGGCCAAGCTGTATTTCTATAACTAGAATAAATTGCTATTTATGGATTTCCGTAAGTTATAATAACATGACATGACCATTTTATCTGTCTGTTCTAGCTACTTTTTCTTCCTATGGCAAAGAAAAAAAATACAGTTTTCACCATTCACAAGTACAAATTTCAAGGAGAAATTTTGAAGGAGAAGTAACAAATTGTCCTAAGTTATAGCAAGTCTCCCAAGAGTTACATTTGCTGGGTCTTCTGCCGCCTGTTTTTGGCATTGAAGGAAGCTTCTCTAAAGCACGCAGAAACCTTGTAAAAGAGGCCATTTCTAGTTAGGCTTTTGTCCAGCTGTCTAGTTAAATACATTAAATTCTTAGATTACAAAATGTACTTCAAAGGTTTAACAAATTGAAATGTCCTTAAGTATTTCAAATAAAATAAGGAAGAATTCCCATTCCAATAGTCCTCCACTTTCTTCTTCCAAACCTATGATGAACGTCCTGAAAGGAATAAACCCAGGTAACTTTTTGGTAATTGTTTTAAATGATAAAAAATTTAGTTGCATCATGGTCATCATTGATTTTGCTTATTTGGAAGCATTAAGTACAAACCTTATTTTGTAAAATTATATTTTTTACTCTCAATATTCAAGCCTCAACCATCTTAAAATAGGAATAGTTACTATGTTGTAATCTTAGGTTTAGAGAGGCAAATTGATTGCTTATCAATATTAATTATTGAGCTCATATAAAACTAATATTTTTCTTTTAAACAATAATGGCATCTTTTCAGATTGCGTGCCTTAAAACCCTTACCTGAAAGTGCATCCTGGTGAACATAAAATGTTATTCTTTACATACAGTAACTCTGTAAAGTTCAGTGCAATTATCTGATTTGCCAGCAGTGGACACTGTTACTCTAGTTATCACCACAGAGTAACTAGGGAAAATCCTGTTTAATATCTCAGGAAATGCCTTCTCCTTATTCCCTTAGATAGAGCAGAAGCCTGTAACATAGGCAACTCTTCTGGAAAAACAACAACATAAATTTTAGGGAAAAAATACTAGTGTTATTACTGAACACACAAATATGATTAAGAAATAAATTTTCACACTTAAAAATTTAGTACTCATTCGATTTTTTTTATTATTTATGGAATAGATCTACTAGCTACAGAATGTCCAATCATCATCAATCTCCAGTGTATCTTATGCATCTGCAAATTACATCTTTGTGAGAAAACATTGATAATCAATGAAAGAAATATACTGAACTAAAAATCAGAGGTCCAGGTCAGTTCTGGCTTTCTAGAATTTAGTTTTAATTCTGGGAAGATTATCATTTTACCCTGATCTTAACCATCTCCTATCTGTAGAGGAAGTAGCTAAACTAGAAAATGGCCAAGAACTCCTATACCGGTGTCTGTGTCTCTTCGACTCTCTCAAGATAGACTAGAGATATATACCTATGCTACACTTGTATAATCAGGTAAGGTGTTAATTGTTTAATTCCTATCCAGAAAATAACCATTTAAAACAGCCCTTCTTTCCTCAATGAGGCCAGAAATATAGGTTCCAGCCCTCAGGGTTGGCATTATGAGAATCTATCGGCAGAGCTAATGAAAACCAGGCAGCAGGCTCAGAATAGAAACCTTTTTAATCCCCACTTTCTACCCTGCACAGCAGGGGGCTTCGGCGTGCCATAGTCATGCTGTTTACTTTGTGTCAAGCAAGTATTAGTATTATTCCCATTTCATGGATGAGGAAACGGAAGTACAGAACACTGGTAACTAGTCCATGGATTACAACTAGTAAATGTGGGATCTGAATCTTGTAACTAGGCAGTCTAGCTGGAAACCATACTCTTAAAAGTGCTAGGTTCTACTCTTCTTCTGGGTTCCATATATCTCTCAGTATAATACTCTCCTGTTTTAGACTTAACCATGTATCTGTTGCCATCTACTAGATTGTGAATTGCTTCAAAGTAGAAAATCAGAGAGGTGCGGTGGAACCGCATGGATATAAACCAGTGGTTCTCAACTTCAAGTGATTCCCACACCTAAAGGTAATTTGGCAAAATCTAAAAACAGTTTTGGTTGTTTACAAGGGGGAAGAGGTGCTACTGACATCTAGTTGGTAGAAGCCAGAGATGCTGCTAAACATTCTACAAGGCTCAAGACAGCCCCCCACAACAAAGTATTATCCAAGTCAAAACATCAATAGTTGCAGGGGTTGAGAAAAGTTGTTGCAGAATAAGAGATGCTGGGTTTGAACCCAGCTCTGTCACTTACCCATTGCATGCATTCAGACATCTGCATAAACTCCCTAAGCCTCTCAATCTCCTCCCTTAAAAGCAAAAAACACAAAACCACTATCACCTGACAATTATGGTTGTGAGTTGGATTAAATGCTTTTAGATTGTGAAGTTTTCTGCATGTTTTCAAAGACAGTGCCATACTGCAGAAAGAGCAAAGGTTTTATGGCCTAAGAGGCATGAAGTCTTAAACCTTCCAAGCCCAGTTTTCTTAATCTATTAGAAAAACTGGAATGAGATAGGGAATTTCTTCATGGTTTTCCTCAGGATTAAATGAAATAATGCAAAGATTATTTCATTGTAATGCTTGACATAGAACACATCCCTAAAAGTGATCATTCCTGTCCTCAGCAGTAGCTATGTATTATTATTTTTTACTTTTGGTCTATCTTGTATGCAAACTCTACTCTCCACAAATAGCATTCCTTCCTTTCCAAATCAAATCCAATTTTGTTCTGGTACCTAAAACTTTATTAAAACAGATGTCAGGCTCAATTTGACCTAAGGATCACAGCTTGACAATCCCTGATTTGGACTATCAAATACATATTAAAGATTAAAACTTAATTACCATATTAAAGCTCTCTATTTATACCCATGTTCATTGTAGCATTATTCATAATAGCCAAAATGTGGGAGCAACTCAAATGTTCGTAAAAGATAAATGGATAAACAAAACGTGGCATATACATGCAAATCAACATTACTCAGCCCTACAAAGAAAGGAAATTCTGACCCATGCTACAACATGAATGAACCTTGAGGACATTACGCTAAGTGGAATAAGCCAGTCACAAAAGAACAAATATTATATGATTCCCCCTTTATAAGGTACCTAACATAGACGATTCATAGGTACCGAAAGTAGCATGGTGGTTGCCAAAGGATGGAGTGGGAAGCGAATGGGGAGTTAGTGTTTACTGGGTACAGAGTTTTGGTTTTGTAACATGAAAAAAAGTTCTAGAGGTGAACCATAATGCAACCACATTATGGTTGCACAATAATGTGAAGGTACTTAGTGTCATAAAACTGTACACTTAAAATGATTACAGTGTTAAATTATTGATATTTTAACACAATTTTAAGAAAAAAATAATTGAATAAAAGGGGGGAAAAATCCAAACAAACAAGTAAGTCTTCACTATTGCTCTATTGCTTTTGTATTTTCTAAGAACTGTTGGAACAGTTGGCCACACACAATTGCTGCTGGAATTGGGAGTCTGTCTTGGCAGGGATGCTGTCGGGCTGTGGTAAGAGGCTAAACCTCTGGGCCTGCACCTTGGCCTGATAAAGCAACTCTTGTGTCTGCTACTGCCCTCCCATGGTCACCTCATATTACAAGCACTGCTCCAGCACCTGTTTCCCTTCTGCCTTCCTTCTGCACTTACACAAAGCCAGGGCCAGCATCCCCATCCCTACTTTCCACTGCATTAGCAATGGGTGTTTCTGACCTGCCAAAGCCCGGACAGCTCTGCTGCTGTGACACTGCACACTTTTCAACATGGAAAGGAATAGAAGGCTGCAGTGTTTGTAAATGCCCACGTAGCATGAAGACATGAGCAAGGTGACCTTTCATTGACCTCCACTCTCATTCTCTTGTTTATAGCCTGTTTTATACATGGGTCACTGGGGAATTTATTCTGTCTCTCATCCATACACTCTGAATCATTGTACAGCCTTAATCAATTCTTAATCAAAAATCTATTCTTTTTTTGTGGGGGGAGTCTCAAAGAAATCATTCTCATTTTCCTTATTCAAACTAGTATCCAAGCTAATCTTTTATACCTTGGGTTTAAAGTCACCTTGGGTTGGGGCAATGGGGTTCTCACTCATGTTTAAGATCTCATTATTTCAGCCTCATATGATCAAAGGACAGTCTTTCCCTTTTCTCTTTTACCCTCAGGACTCCCACACCTTACAGATGACTTTCCAGAGAATTTCCACAGATCTACAGTCCTGCCCTGCCCCGTCTCTCTATTGTCCCCACATCTACCCAACTTCCTGTCCTATTGCCTTTCTGATTTCATTTAGTAAAAGCAGTTACTCCTTTATAAAAAAAAGAAAAAGAGGCTGAGTCCCAAGAACCCCTCTAGAAGTTGGGGTGTTTTTGGATAACAGAAATTCCAAATCAAACCATCTTAAACAATAAGAAAATGCGTCATGGAACATGCAGTAAGTCCAAAGGCAATGCAGTCCACATGGCTGATCCAGCAATTCAACTATGTTCTCAGATATCACCCTCAGGTCGACCCATTTCCCCATTTTCCCATCTATGGAATTAGTTTCTCCTCCTCGGGCTAATAGCAAAGTGACTGCAACAGCTCCTGGCACCATGAACAGTTGCCGTAACATCCAGCAAGAAAACAGTCTCTCCCAGTGACCATTTTTTAAGAATATAAACTCTTTTCCCCAAAGTCCTCCAAGTTCACTGTCCAGTACTAGGTCCCATGGTTGATGCTAAGTCTGTCACTGACAGATTATATTAAATTCAGTAGAGGCATGTTTCTGGATTTGGTGGTAGGATCATTTCCTGAGGCACTTGGCTGCCTGAGATTTAATAATTTTTACAATATTGAACCCAGTGAGGGTATTTTATATATATATATGATTATATATTATGTATAAAAACTGATGTAATATATTTATATATCAAGATATAATTATATAAATACATATGTATTCTATATATTTTTATTATATATTTTATTATATATTTATATTTTATCTATACATATTTTGCATGTATATATATTTTTGAGACAGAGTCTTACTCCGTCACCCAGGCTGGAGTGTGGAGGGCAGTGGCACGATATCTCGGCTCACTGAAACCTCTCCACCTCCCAGGTACAAGTGATTCTCTTGCCTCAGCCTCCCAATTATCTGGGACTATGGGCGTGCCCAGCTTTGTGTGTGTGTGTATATATATATATATGTGTGTGTGTGTGTATTTTTAGTAAAGACAGGTTTTCACCATATTAGCCAGGATGGCCTTGATCTCCTGACCTCATGATCCACCCGCCTCAGCCTCTTAAAGTGCTGGAATTACAGGCATGAGGCACCACACTCAGCTGAGGTTATTATATTTATATATCTAAAGGAAGAACTCTTCAGTGCCCAGAGCTTTTACTCACTTAATGCTGAGATTCTCTGATAAAGCAATCCAAAAGATAAATTTTTCTTTAACACATGTTGTTTCTGACACTTCTCAAAAAAATACATACAAGCAGCCAAGAAACAGATGAAAAAAAAAAGCTCATCATCACTATCAGAGAAATGTAAATCAAGACCACAATGGGATACCATCTCACTTCAGTCAGAATAACTATTATTAAAAAATCAACATATAATAGATATTGGTGAGGCTGCAGAGCAAAAGGAATGCGTATACACTGTTGGTGGGAATATAAATTAGTTCAGTCACTAGGGAAAGCAGCTTGGAGATTTCTCTAAGAACTTAAAACAGTCTACCATCTGACCCAGCAATCCCCTTACTAAGTATATACCCAGAGGAGAATAAATTGTTCTATGAAAAAGACACATTTGTGTGTTCATCACAGTGCTATTCACAATAGCCAAGACATGGAATCAGTGTAGGTGCCCATCAATGGTGGACTGGATTTTTAAAAATGTGATATGTATACACAATGGAATACTATACAGCCATAAAAAGAATGAAATCATGTCCTTTGCAGCAACATGGATGCAGCTGGAGGCCATTATTCTAGGTGAATTAATACAAAAACAGAAAACCAAATACCAAATATCATCACCTGTAAGTGGGAGTTAACCATTGAGTGCATGTGAGCAAAATGATGGGAAAGACACAGAGTGGGGACTACTAGAGGGGTGAGGGAGGAATCATGGGTTGAAAAACTATCTACTGGACAGTATGCCTACTATCTAGGTGACAGGATCCATACCCCAAACCTCAGCATCATTCAATACGCTCATGTAACAAACCTGCACATGTACCCCTCATGTCTAAAATAAAAGTTGAAGAAAAATCAGTTTCGAAAAATTAGAGCAATATGTAAAAGTCACTAATAATATGTAGAATAACTTTATGGTAGAAATAAGACTTTTAAAAATAGACCAATTCTTTCAGGACAAGTAAAGAATATTAATTCTAATAAAATTTAAAGTTTCACATTTTAAAGAAAGAAAAACTTTGCTGAGAGGTGATGGTGTCCAAGTAGGCCATCTGCATGTATTTCTACTACCATTTTGTCTTTTTCCATTCTTAGAGTTATAGGCAGAAGATATTTTCAATATGCTAAAATTTAGCAATGATGCATAGTAAATGCTAGGGTGAAGCAAAGACGTGGTCATATCTTTGTAGGGCATATTATAGGTTACTTTTAGAGTTTATTTTTATTTGTAAGAAAGAGTCATCAACATGTATTTTAAAACAGCTCAGGCTTCCTTGCCCAATATATAGCTTGCCAAATGCAAATTGAGAATTATGGTGTTAAATAATTCTATAGGAACCACTGAAAAGGAGAGAAGAGAAAGAGGGAGAGAGAAGAGGGAATAGATGTGCTTGGAAGAGGTATACTAAATTTTCACTATGGAAACGCAGACTTCTAGGTTTCTTTAAAGAAGTCAGCTTAATCCCAAATGCAGATATTAAAATGAGCTCATTAGTAATGATAGCAAATGAATTCCTAGTGCATAAGCCTTATTAATGACAAAGAAGCAAAAGTTAGTGGTAAAGGTTTTTGTTTATTATTAAAAAAAAGAACAAATAAAAAAGAACATTGGCACAGAATATTCACATTTGCCAAAGTTTTAAAAATAAATACAATCATCACACGTTTTTAGAAGAGACATGCCAGCTCAACTTTGCCTTGAAATTTTGAAATAGAAACATAATCTTTCTTCAATTTTGCGAAAGTTGTCTTTTGTCTTGTTTTATTTTTTAAAAATTAGTGCTCGATACTCTTAAGCCCAATTCAAGTGACTATGATGGTCTCATTTGTATGAATTTGAAGGTTTGCAGAAAAGATAGTTTTTGTATCTTCTTTCCATTTGTATGGGTGTGTTGGGGGCAGGGAGATGGGCAGCAACAAGAATTGGGTGAAGAAGTATAAGATAATGGCACAAAGCCGATTTCACCAGTGGTTTGTGTATTCTACGTTTAGGTTAATATTTCCAAATGTGTGCCTCAGTTTTTCTCTCTATGAAATGGTCAATAAACTATGTTTTAAGGAGACTGAAATCTGACCAGAACTGAAAAGGTGACACAATATATTTTTTTCTACCAGGAAACTTTCCTGGTAATAACTCAAATTCTGTCCTACTTTCTAATGCAATCACTGCCCACTGTGGACTTCCATGGTGACACAGCTCTGATGACTACTGCTTGGAGTCCTTTCTGTCTAGAAAGTTCCTTTAATATTCTTCCTGAGTGCTTCTCACAGCTGCTTGGCTGTGGGACTGCAGAAACCAGAGGGACTGAACTAGTAGTTCTTTGGGGCCACTGGAGTACTATTTAGTAAACGGATGCCATTTGCAGATACCATTAATTTGGCAAGTGCTGAAAAGTAAACAGAAAAGAAATTCAGTAAAGGCACATTGGTTCTTAGACATGCATGGCCTTTAGTTATTGCACTACGGGGATTTAAGAGGGCTCATGCATGTTCCCAAATGCCTATATTTTCCCCAGAAAGATGTTAACTTATTGAAAAAGAGCCAAAGAAGAGTTAGTAAAAGATTTTGAATTGCTTGTTTGGAAGACACTAAGTTTTCACCAAGCAACTTTGCATCCATTTTTGTCGAGAGGCCCTCAATCTCATTCACTGTGGCAACGTGCTCAACTCCAAGAAATAAAACACAGCTGCTCTAAGCCAACCGTGGCTAGCTTGCTTCCCTTTTCTAGAAATTCACTTCCCCTGCTTTCCTTGAAGATATGTGCAGCTATTGGACCCAGCTGCTTTTTAAAGCAAGGTCTTGGGCAGGTGGTGGGAAGTAGAGTGTGGTAAAGAAGTGCTAGGAGAGTTTTCTTTTCCTTTTTTTTTCATTTTCCTCCTTGATAAAATGACAATCCATTTCTGCCTGGCCTCTTTCTTTCTGTGGGACATCCTTATAAGCAAGAGATGCTCGGAGTTATGGAAGTCATCTTGTCCCCACCAGCTGCGCAATAAGACTAGAAAAAGCCCGAGTTTCTACGTCATTAAGGAGCCACTTGATAAGCCTATAATGACCTCCCTCCAGACATTCCAAGTTATACAAACAACCAAACACCAACATAATTTTCTAAACTAAGCTAGGATTAGTTGGCTACTCTGTTACATGGAGCTGAATGTATCCTAATTGATATGCTTCGGTATTTTCTAGGTGTGAACCAAAAGCAATGTTACCTACCCTTAGGGGAGCTTAACTCAGGACCTCCATGAACACACATGTGTCTATGTGTGTGCTTTTAATCTTCTTCATTACTTAGTAAAGTCCTTAGTGATAGAAATCATGCCTTTTACTCTCTTTTAATATCTTGTCTCTAAACATGGCACCTAGAGTGAGATGCGTCAGAAATAATCAAATAAATGTCCCAATAATGTCAAACAATTTAGGATCGCTGCAACCAGCCTTTCAAAGATATCTGTCTGTGCTGTCACAATTTCAAAATACCTTTTTGTTCAAAGGGAAAAGCTAGTTAAACCAGGCCTTAGCTCTCAGCAGGTTTTGCATTTGAATGCCAAATTTAAAAATGTGATCATCCTATTCAACAGAAAACCTATTTTGTATGTATGTGTGTGTGTGTGTGTGTCTGTGTGTGTGTGTGTGTGTGTGTGTGTGTCTTTAAGGAGTTTTCAAACGAATAAAAGAAGAACAGGTTTGCAGAGATAAAAGAAAATGGTGGCTCAAGTGGTCAAATAAAAAAAATGGCATGATGCCAGAAAGAAAAAAGGAGTTACTTTTGCCTGAAATGCTTACTTACTCTTTAAAGAAAAGTGTTGGGCTGTGCTCTAGAAAAGTAGGTAGGTTTTTGGTATGCATCATCACTGGTCATTAGAGAGATGCAAATCAAAACTACATTGAGATACCATCTCATGCCAGTTAGAATGGCGATCATTAAAAAATCTGGAGACAACAGATGCTGGAAAGGATGTGGAGAAATAGGAACACTTTTACACTGCTGGTGGGAGTGTAAATTAGTTCGACCATTGTCGAAGACAGTGTGGCGATTCCTCAAGGACCTAGAAATAGAAATTCCATTTGACCCAGCAATCCCATTACTGGGTATATATCCAAAGGACTACAAATCGTTCTACTATAAGGACACATTCACACGAATGTTCATTGCAGCACTGTTTACAACAGTAAAGACCTAGAATCAACCCAAATGCCCATCGATGATAGACTGGACTTGGAAAAGGCACATATACACCATGGAATATTATGCAGCAATAAAAAACGATGAGTTTGTGTCCTTTGTAGGGACATGGATGAACCTGGAGAACATCATTTTCAGCAAACTGACACAAGAACAGAAAATGAAATACCGCATGTTCTCACTCATAGGCGGGTGTTGAACAATGAGAACACATGGACACAGGGAGAGGGGCACTACACACTGGGGTCTGTTGTGGGGGAATAGGGGAGGGACAGCGGGGGGGTGGGGAGTTGGGGAGAGATAGCAAGGGGAGAAATGCCAGATATAGGTGAAGGGGAGGAAGGCAGCAAATCACACTACCACGTGTGTACCTATGCAACTATCTTGCATGTTCTTCACATGTACCCCAAAACCTAAAATTAAAGAAAAAAACATATACTGGCTTAATGTGGGGGTGAATAATGAGAATTCCAACTAAAGAAAATAGAGCAACAGCATGAATTTTTAGTGAAATTTTTACTACAAAAGTAATAGGATAAATAGCTATTTGACATTATATCATTGAAGACCCTGTAAATCAGGCTAAGAACATTGTCCTTTATTAAGGAACAAAAATAGAAAATTGTCTATGGTTTGTGGTCAAAGAATTATGTTCATATGATTTGATGCATGTTGTAGAAAGTTGCACTATGAAAGAGGTATTATTAGCAATATGAGCACCGTTCAGAGGTTTTACAGTCTAAGAAGAGGGTGATGACAGTGTAAGCATGGGGCAAGGCAGTGGAAAAGGAAGAGAAGTGATTTAATCCCTTCACTTTTTTTCTGTTTTCTAGAACCAATTATGATCTGTAAATTGGATAATTTTAGAAACTTTATTGAGAAGCAACTCATGGATTTTATATATTAAATGGATTCTAGAAGCTTGGAAACATTAAGGAACAAGGTAGAAGATTGACTCAAATTCTATTTCCCAAGAAGATTAATATTCCTTTTTTCTTTAAAGGGATGAATTTCAATTTTTTTGGTCTTTTTTATGACTACTTGAGCTTTATGATTTTCAGACTAGTCTATTTCAAACCTTCAGATTCACCAGTGTAGAATTTGATGTCATTCTCAAATAATAACCAGGATTTTCCCAAGAATTCCAAATTGAAATCCAATTAATAATTATGAAGTCACGTCCTCACAGCATACACTGCATCATCATCATCATCATCATCATCATCATCATTTATCATTCTTATGGTCAATAATAACATTAATAACCCAGACTATTCTAACTATTTTCAACCTTACATCTGTTAATACTGGAAGGAGAATACTACATCATATTCAATTTCTTGGAATCATATATCAAATATTCGACTATGGCCAATATATCTTATTTTTTTCTTGTGGTTCAGCCTGAGTAGCTGGTATTATTAGCACCCGCCACCATGCCTGGTGAATTTTTGTAATTGTAGTAGAGAAAAGGTTTCACCATGATGGCCAAGCTGGTCTGAAACTCCTGACCTCTTTCTTTTTTTATGTATTTAATTTTCATTTCTTTTCCTAAATTCTTTTTTTTTAAAGGAAAGAAGAAAAAAAAGGAGTGAAGGAGAGGAAGAAAGAGGAAGACAAAGAGGGAGAGAGAACAGAAATATTGCTTTACTCTAAAAATGGGTATTAATAATGGCCAATTAATATTTTGTGTATTTAAAGTGGAGAATGTATATTTTGTGTATTTACATTTTGTGACTATGGCCAATATATCAACTCTAGTGTTTATATATTGTGACTATGGCCAGTATATCAACTCTAGTGTTTACAGAATTTTCCAATTATGTTAACAAAACGATCCCATTTTGTTTAATACTTTGTGCTTTATAAATGTGATACAATTTAATTAAACCCAGTCAACATTTGTCAAGCGCCTACTATTTTAAATGCTGGAAGATATTTTGTTCATCTTGTCTTTGAAATAATCATGCAAACCATGCATTATTATCCCACTTCATAGATAAGAACATGAAGCATAAGAAGATGATTTGTCCACGATCTTCCAAGAGTGCAGTAGCTCTCGGACAGGATACCACGCCTTTTCACTACAAATTCAAGGCTGGCTTGTTTGCCATCCACTATGATCATCAGATGTTTCCCTTTGTAACACACCATGAAGTTAGATTTCAAAACAAGGACTTCTCTAGATCCTGTTTTCCTATTTTACTCCTGTCTTCATAACTGCTTCCTTGCCCATTTTTCTCTACTCTTTCTCTCTTTTCTGTCTCTATTGTGTAAAAGAAAAAATGTCTCAAGAAAAAAATATTTTGTCTGAAGTGATTAGTTTGTTGCATAAGAATAATAAATCTGAATGATGAAATGACACAATTGGCAAAAATAACTTTTCTGTGGCTGTTTCCGCAGGTAGTTAAGTGCATCATATCAAGTACCTGCCTTAATAGAGCTCTCACTACTTTTTTTTCCCTGATATGGCAAAGAACAGGCAATGATATCTATCAAGTAGACCTGGCACCAAAATAAACTTAATCCAGACTATTCCTAAGCCATTTGTGATGAATGCATCAACATAAAATTTTAAACATGTCTTGGAGGTTGGGTGTGGTGGCCCATGCCTTTAATCCCAGTACTTTGGGAGGCCAAGGCAGGTGGATAACATGAGGTCAGGAGTTTGAGACTAGCCTGGCCAACATGGTGGAACTCCGTCTCTACTAAAATTACAATAAATTAGCTGGGCATGGTGGTGGGCACCTATAATCCCAGCTACTGGAGAGGTTAAGGCAGGAGAATCGCTTGAACCTGGGAGGTGGAAGTTGTAGTGAGCCGAGATCACACCACTGCACTCAGGTCCGGGCGACAAGAGCAAGACTTCATCTCTAAATAAATAAAATGTCTTGAAAAGTTGTCTAGATAGCCCATTTTTTTTTACCCTCCCTCTACTATTTGGCCAGAATTGCTGTATTGTTTTACAATCTCAGAAGTGTCAACAGTTGTTCTATGTCATTTTGAGAAGTTTGTCAACGTTGCCGTCCTACCCTCACCTGTTTGGTTTGCACAGATTGAAAGCCATCTTTTCTTAAGGTTCATCTGTGCACCAACGGTTTTATATTCTCCTAACTTTTTTCTGTTTATCTTTTCCTTTTTAATTAATTCCACCACCTGCACACAGTTGTCAACTCTCTCTACTCAGCTGAACACCCTGTGTGTTTAACCCAGTGGGAGATCTGGGAGCTGTTCTGGTGAGTCAGAGACGAACGAATGTCACAGCAAAGTGACAGGTGGCTTCTGAACGCCAATCCAATGTCACATTCACTCCTGGACCACCCTTCTCTAAAGGTTCCTTCCACTGATTGGAATGTCACTTGGTCAGTTGCTAGATTTCTAAATTTTTACAAACCTATTACTATAAATTTTAGACTAAGGTATTCATCACCCTCTGACTATGTCTCAACAAGAAAGACTAATTGAAGTTGAGGGAATCACTAGAGATTGCTTGAACAATGTCTATAGTCCAACGTTTCTTTCATGACAGCACTGTGGGCTTGACAGAAGATGGTCCTTCTAAATTTTGGAAGAAGCAGGTAAAAGCAAGGCTGGATTAGGTTCTACAGCTCAGTGGTCAGTGTTGAGAACATTTCTATAGAACTAAAGGTGCCAACTCATCACCAGGGAAGCAGATGATGTCAGACTCATCTCTGCACCATCAGAAAACCTGACCTTGACTTGTTCTGTTCAGTAAAATTACTCCATGAAGAGTTTTGGAGATCAACAATGTATGAGGCACTGGGGAAGGGTGGTTGGTAATTGAATTTGAGGGAATAACTAGAGCCTGCTCAAATAATGCTCCTGGTTTACAGTTTTATTTCATTGTAGCACTATGGGCTTGAGAGAAGACAGGCCCTCTTCTAAATTTTTGAAGAAACAGGTAAAAACAAAACCAGATTAGATTTTACTGCCCAATTGTCAGTACTGAGAATATTCATTTATGCTTGTGAAAAATTAAAAATAAAGATCTGAGGCTCATTAATGGTTTTCAGCCTTCTGTTAGTGGTAGATCTTTCTTCAATAAAAGGCTATGAGAAAGTCCAATATATAAAACCTGTGTAGGATGAGTTATGCTCCCATGGTCCCTGAGGGAACTTGGCAGAAGACAGTTCTGAATTCACTGAAAGTGTGTGTGTGTGTGCATGTGCTTGTGTATTTGTGGTATGTGCATGTGCATGGGTGTGTTTGCACATGCACATCCCATAAGATAAGCAAATATAAGAGGTAACAAAATAGCAGTATGAGCTCTAGCACCTATGAGAGTTCAGAGGCTGAGGGAAACAAGTATTGAATGTGGCTGTTAAGCATCTCAGCTAACAGATTTATCCTGGAGGAGAGTGTCTTAGGCAGGAGGAATAGATTAGATAATATGGTCTCTATGGACTAATAACCCCCCATTGTCCAAGTTAAATCTGAAATGAAGACTATTTCCAATATAAAAATTAGAGAGACACTCTTCCTGGGGCTTTTACCAACTGTTAGGCTGTTTTTGGTTCTTTCATTTGAACAAATCTGTCACCTGTACTGATCCCTCCAGCTCTTAGATAGTGTGAATAGGGGCATTCCCAGTTGGAGGCTGTAGGTAGATGCAGCAAGCGAAAATGAGCTATGATCACTGCAGAACCAAAACTTTCATTTGAGTTGTCTGAAAGTTTTAGCAATACAAACTTGTTTTCCCAATGGAACTCACTTTTCAAGAATCTCTTTGAACTAGTAGGCAATTGCCTTTAAATCATTCTACACTGCAACTGGGTTTAGCTTCTAAACTTTGAATCTAACATGGCTTCAGTGATTCTCACAGCCAGCAGGCCCCCTGCCTTTATGGATGGAGCAATGATTTGTGGCTGGTGTCAGCCATGGAGAAGCTGGTTTCTTGTGAAAGTACAAAGGGATACAATTTGTGATGCTAGAAAACAAGCTCACAAAGACATGAAAATTAGCTTTCAATGTGACTTATTTTACTGCTTCTTGTCAATAAAATGGGAAAATGGTTTTAAATGTGTAGGTAGGTAGTTGTCAAAGTTATATATGACAGCATTGGATGTACATGACACACCACCTTCACATGCAAGTCTCCTGAGGGAAAAGATGAGACATGAGTGTCCAATACCAACCAGAAATTATGTGGACATCTGATTTCAATGGTATCCTCTTTGCTGAAATTGTTATGGTAACACATTTCTTAACAAATTGACATCGAATCAAGACCTTTGCTCCAACATAACAGGAAAGGCACATTTGATAAAGAAACGCTTGGATGGATATCCAAGAGAGCAATTTACATTACCTTTTATTCATTAACTGATTTTTCAAAAAGGTAAATCTCAGATGGGTATGTAAACCAAAGACAATTGCTGCCTAGTACTACCCAGACAAAGTAGAAAGGCAAGAAACAAGTCCCATGTTTTTACTTTCACTTTTCATTTAAGTATTTGACAAGTTGGTTCATTGGTGAGACCCAGAGAAAAATATAAGGAAGAAACAAAGTTGTCCGTAGTAATATTGTAACTTCATCATCTCAAAGTACTTCCTGCAATGTCTGCAACTCCCTGAGGGAGCAAGTCAATTCCACTAGTTTCCCAGACATGAGTGGCATGCTGCATGAAAAATACTACCTAAGTAAACAAAATGACCCACTGGTTCACAAATTTATGTGATAAATTGCACTGTAGAGATGAATGTTAAACTTTAGATAGACTAACATAGCTATAGATAGATGTATCTTAACATCTCTCTTTATATAACACACACATGACATTTCATATTACCATGTAACTCCTCTCCAGTTTTAGATTTCACTATTATAGTATTGAATATTTTTTAAGTCAAATAGAAAATAAAATCTCAATTTGTCCAATATCTATGTTAGGAAATGCTCGTTCCATGAGGTGAAATATACAAGGCCTGGAATGTATCTGGAGACTAGCAGTTTATTGCTGGCTTCCTTACTCTCTGGCTAGATTCTCTAGGAAAATTTGTCTTAGTTTCTCAACAATATACAAACAACAATGAGGCTGGACCTAAATATCTACTAGAGGTAATGAGGTAAAAATATAATGTCCACAAGGTATTTAAATAGTAACATGGGGGATCGGGGAAGGATAACATTAGGAGAAATACCTAATGTAGATGACGGGGTGATGGATGCAGCAAACCGCCATGTTGCATGTACACCTATGTAACAAACCTGCACATTCTGCACAGGTACCCCAGAACTTAAAGTATAATAAAAATAAAAATGAATTTACAAAAATAAAATAACATATATTAAAAAATAGTAACATATATAGAGTAACTTTTATAACTATTGTTTGATTTACAAAAGGAGCCACTATTGGTGGTCTTTAAATGCAAAGCTCCCTGATCTTCAGATATCATTCACTTTCCAAAAAAAAAAAAAGTAAAAGTAAAATTATGTTTATTGAAAATCTTCAAGACTATAAAGAAATGTGGCTGAGATGCTCCCAGGAAAGAAGAAAAAGGGATGAAACATCCTTTGCTTTTGTTTTTTCTCTCTTTCTCAGGTATAGATTTCATTATTTTATTTAAGAGACAGAAAATTAAACTCTTGCTACCATGACACATTTAATTGAGAGAACAAGACAATAGCTAAATATAATCAATATATTCAAGATAATATGTATAAATGTAAACAAGAATCTGCTTCATGAATGCAGATACTTTCCAGGTTATAAATAAGATACTGAACCCCAAGGAGGGCCTATCTTCCCAAGGTTTCACTCCAGGAACTCAAATTTGCATTGAGATATGTGAAGTATAATACAAAACAGAATATACAATACAGATATATAAATCAACATCCCTTGAATGCTGTACTTTTCTTGTCTAATTTCCAAACTTGTTTTTTTTTTAAGTGTAAAGTAGAGAAATAAGTGAATTTACTAAGGTTGTTCTTTTTGGGCAAGACAAGCAGAGGTGGGGAGACTACACATGTTAGACAAAGATCAGAGGAATAAGACAAGAAAGAAAACACAGAACCTTAGGAGGAAATGGACCAGAGCTCACAGAGTAGTATACAGTCAATAAACAAAGTAAATCAAAGACAAACAACTTTGCTATTCAAAGTATGGTCCCCAGACCAGCAGCATTTCCACTGGTCAGTAACTTGTTAGAAACACAGGTTCTCAATCGTCTTCAACCCACCAAATCAGACTCTCTGTTTTAATAAGATTTCCAAGTGATTCACATGCATGTTGGCATTTGAGCAGATCTAACTCAGAGCCATCCATTTTGGCCTATTATGATTAAGGCTTACCTTTTCCATCCACCCTAATGTCTCATTACCAGAAAATCATGTCCCATAAGCAATCCTTATCCATTTACACAGGCCTACTATTTGCTTATATGCAAACACATATGACACTCAACTCTAAAGGAGGATGTGCGGCATGACTTAAGGAAACCATTATCACTCTCTTAATCCGCATTATATGTGATGACATGTGTGTTCATAGGTTACTTCTTATCCACCCAACTATGACAAGACAAACAATTGGCGAAGAACATAGAATAAAAGGACCAAATGGGTCCAAAATAATGAATTAAAATATAGCAAATAAAATACAGTCATATAGGAAAATAATGATTTAAGATACAATAAAATGTACTCTAAATTATAGTAAGTACAATACATTGTCTATGGCAAACGTGTTAACATCTGTAAACAACTTTCACCTGGCCACCTAACTATTGGAAATGATGGCTTCCTCCTACTTGACTTTCAGAGAACTTGAGAGCTTTCCTAAACTCAGAGAGCATCTCTAAAGCACATTCTGTGTCTGTAAGGTTGGCAGTCTATAAAGAAAGGTGCGTCCTTCAGACGCAATGCTCTGAAAGAGCTTGGAGGAGAGAAGTTAACCAAAAGTGACCCATGATTGGCAGCTTCCAGTGTTGGCAGGGAATCTGAAGACATTAAGCATGTAGGAGTGCCAGCCCCTGGCAAAAATTGTGAACTCGTTTCATCACTCCTTTACTTTACTTCTTCCTGTCCCACTTCTGAGTCCAAAGCCCTTGTGCATCCCCCCGGACCCTAGTGGTCCTGCTGTCTGTTCAGTCTGGTTCAGGCCGCCTTGCTTCTTGTCTGAAATGTTGCAATGGCTCTCCTGACTTGTATTCTCTCCATGCTTCACTTGCTGCTCTTCAAAGCACAATGAAGTCAGAAGCTATTAATTCTTATCTCATAAGACTTCAACTCATATGTACAGAATGCTACTGTAGGTCTTCACAGAGAGAAAAGAACATCCCTGTCATTTAGATATCAGCCTGGCACTCAGATCTTCTCTTGCATATAAACAATCTCAGAACATACACACCTCAGATAGAAGTCACTATGAGACCAAAATAAAGTGAGACATAGCAAGGGTACTTTATAATTTTGCCTAAGCAATGACAAAATCAAGGTCACTGTGCCTCCACCAAAATACCAAAAGTCCCCTCTCTTGGCCAAAATGAGCAATTGCTATGGCTTTACCAATTGCATTTCTATTCTCAACCTAGTCTCTCCTCCCTATAGATGAGACTTTTTGAGATACCCAATCAGAGATTTGCCCTTACTTTCTGACAGCATACAGAGCCCACCTCCTCACCCCTTAGGCCCTCCTCAGACTACTCAAGCAAAGCCCCAATCCTCTAATGCAGCAGATGATTTCAGGATGAAATTGTTTCACCGTCTATCATCAGGCAATAATTAGATTCTCATAAGAAGCACACAACCTAGATCCTTCACTTGCACAGTTCAAAATAGGGTTTGTGTTCCTGTGAGAATCTCGTGTGGCCACTGATCTGACAGGACGGGGAGCTCAGGTGAGTTCACGCTCCTCAGCCGCCACTCACTTCCTGTTGTGCAGCTTGGTTTCTAACAGGCCACCAGGGTGGGGACCCCTCCCCTCTAATAGGTTCCTTCTAGCACCCTGCTACCAAGAGACCCCACAGTTCCCCATGGTGTGGGCTCTCTTGCTGCAATGCTTAGTAACAAAATGTGTTTAATCACAGGTGTATTCCTGGTGGTCTTTGGGTGAAGAGCATTAACAATTCAATGTGATCTCCAATGTTCTCCCTGACTGTTTCACAATTTTCAGTCTCATATTCATTTCATTAAACTACTTGTATTTCCTCAACATGCCCTATATTTTTACAACACTGCATGAGCTGAGCTGTTATTTCAGCTTGGAGTTTCTTTCCTCTGACTCTCAGCTACTGAAACGCTGTTTAGCTCTAAAAGCTCAGGTTAAATTCCACAAGCAAATCTCTCTGATTTCTCTGGTCAAAGCCCATCACTTTCTTCTCAGTGTTTTGTTCATACTCTATTTGACATTTACTTTATTTGATCTTGCACTATAGTTATTTATATTCTTCTTTACTTCTTCACTCATTTTAGAGGCTCGATGAGAATTCCAATCATGCCTCATGTATCTCTCCTTTCCGTAGTGACTGTCTGGTCTCTGCTTGGTATATAACAAAATTTTAATAAATATTTGCTAAATTGGATCTGGAGATGAAGTTTCAAACTGTTTCGTTAAAGTTGGAAGTTCTGAGAGGTATCTGCAAGTTAATTTAATAATCTCAGTTTAACAATTTAAAGCTTTTCATCTGTGTTATGGTAACCAACACATTTACTGAATTCAAAATGTCAAGTTATCAACTGTTTTGTGACTAACACAGTACAGTTTCACTTGCCTCAACCTGAATACTTTTATTATTTTCAACTCCGCAATTACTAAAAGTGGTAGGTATTTATTAAGCATATAAGCTGACCTTGAGAATTTTCTTTAAATAAATGTTTACTTTGTCTCCTTTCTTTTTAAATTAAGTTCTGGGGGTACATGGGCAGTATGCGTATGCTCTTTACATAGGTAAACATGTGACATGGTGGTTTGTTGTTCCTCTCCATGTGTCCATTGTGTTCTCATTGTTCGGCACTCACTTATAAGCGAGAACATGTTGTGTTTGGTTTCCTGCGGAGGATAATGGCTTCCATCTCCATCCACATCCCTGCAAAGTACACGGTATCATTCCTTTTTATAGCTGCATGGCATTCCACAGTGTATATGTAACATATTTTCTTTATCTAGTCTATCATTGATGGGCACCTGAGTTGATTCCTTGTCTTTGCTATTGTGAATAGGGCTGCAATGAACACACACATTCATGTATCTTTATAATAGAATGAATTATATTCCTTTGGGTATATATTCAGTAACAGGATTGCCAGGTCAAATGGTATTTCTGATTCTAGGTCTTTGAGTAATCGCTACACTGTCTTCTACAATGGTTGAACTAATTTACATTCCCACCCACAGGGTGAAAGCACTCCTATTTCTCTGCAACACTGCCAGCATCTGCTGTTTCTTGACTTTTTAATAATCATCATTCTGACTGGCATGAGATGGTATCTCATTGTCGTTTTGATTTAGATTTCTCTAATGATCGGTGATGATGAGCTTTTTTTCCATAGGTTTGTTGGCTGCATACATGTCTTCTTTTGAGAATTGTCTGTTCCTATCCTTTGCCCACTTTTTAATGAAGTTGTTTTTTTCTTGTAAATTTAAGTTCTTTGTACACTCTGGATATTAGACCTTTGTCAGATGAATAAATTGCAAAAGTTTTCTCCCATTCTGTAGGTTGTATGTTCCTTCTGATGATAGATTCTTTTGCTGTGCAAAAGAAGCTGTTTAATTAGATCTCATTTGTCAATTTTTCCTTTTCTTGCCATTGCTTTTCTCGTTTTTGTCATGAAATCTTTCTCTGTGGCTATGTCCTGAATGGTATTGCCTAGATTTTCTTCCATGGTTTTTATAGTTTTGGGTTTTGCATTTAGGTCTTTAGTCCATCTTGAGTTAATTTTTGTATAAGATGTAAGGAAGAGGTCATTTCAATTTTACACATATATCTAGCCAGTTTTCCCAGCACCATTTGTTAAACAGGGAATTATTCTCCCATTGCTTGTTTTTGTCAGGTTTGTCAAAGATCAGGTGGTTGTAGGTATCTGGTACATTTCTGAGTACTCTATTCTGAGTACTCTATTCTGAGTACTCTAATACCAGTACATATCTGGTATTATTTCTGAGTACTCTATTCTGTTCCATTGGTCTATGATATGCTTTGGCTGTGTCTCCACCAAAATCTCATATTGAATTGTATTTCCCATAATATCCACTTGTGGGAGCTACCTGGTGGAAGGTAATTGAATAATGGGGGCAATTACCTCCATGCTGTTCTCATGATAGTAAATGATATGTCAAGATATCTAATGGTTTTATGAGGGCTTTTCCTCTTTTGCTTGGCACTTTTTCTTGCTGCTATCATCTGAAGAAGGATGTGTTTGCTACGCCTTCTGCCATGATTGTAAGTTTTCTGAGGCCTCCTCAGTCCTTTGGAACTGAGTCAGTTAAACCTCTTTCCTTTATAAATTACCCAGTCTGGAGTATTTCTTCAATACAGTCTGTGTGTTTTTGTACCAGTACCATGCTGTTTGGGTTACTGTAGCCTTGTTGTATGGTTTGAAGTTGGGTAGTATGATGCCTCCAGCTTTGTTCTATTTGCTTAGGATTGTCTTGGTTATACAGGTTCTTTTTTGGTTCTATATGAATTTCAAAATAGATTTTTTTAATTCTGTGAAAAATGTCAGTGGTAGTTTAATGAGTATAGCATTGAATCTATAAATTACTTTGGTCAGTATGACCATTTTCAAGATAATGATTCTTCCTATCCATGAGTATGAAATGTTTTTACATTTGTTTATGTCCTCTCTGATTTCCTTGAGCAGTGGTTTGTTGTTCTTCTTGAAGAGGTGCTTCATTCTCCTTGTTAGATGTATTCCTAGGTACTCTATTCTCTTTGCAGCAATTGTGAATGAGAGTTCATTCATGATTTGACTCTCTGCTTGTCTGTTGTTGGTGTATATGAATGCTTACGATTTTTGCATATTGATTTTGTATCCTGTGTCTCCTTTATCAAATTATAATTTTTATGTAATAATAGAAATGTAAAATGAATTCATGGGTCCTAGTAACCCACAGAATGACTAAGTTGTGATCAAAACCAAAAGCACTCAAGGGTAAATCAGAAGAAAAAACACTACTGAAAAATAGACAAAAGATAATTTGTCATAAATCCATTTAGAATAAATATCATTTTTACTGAAATTGTAAAACTAATTATGCAGAGCTCTTCTGTTCTTTGTGATAGCACCAGTTAATTTTTTAATATTTTGAATAAAAAAATTGTGATGACTTTATGATGACAGTTGTATGTAACATGTTTATTTTTCTACATGTATTGTTTGGAGAATGAAGAGCACAATAATTTAGAGAGCTGCATCCAGCTTACTGCTCTGTTTCCCAATCTGAAAAGTGGTGGTGATAAGAGCCCCTAGCTTTGTAATTTGCTATGAGGATTAAGTAAATAACTATAAACTGCTTGCAACAGCACCTTGCACATGGGAAGTGGAATTGATTATTAATTGTTATTATTACAATTCATCTTCCATAGAACTGACACAGCTTCCTCCCTGGCTTTATTTCGTCAGATATGATCATGCTTCTTGTGTTTAAAATCATTCAAAGTCTCCCATTACTGGCAGGATCAAAGGATCAAGTTCCATGGCATTCTCATGCCATTCAATCCTGTTAACTATCAACTGCTGACGTTCAGCTAATTTTATTTCAATTCAAATACTTAAGGAGAGAATTAAATGTTGGTTTCTTCTCTAAGGACCATTGCTCCAACCAACCAACCTACATCATCTGACAATTGCTTATGTTTTCACACTTGTGACTCTTCAATGCTAAAAATGTCAATTCCCCATTTTATTTATCTAGGCAGTCCCCCACCCTTTCCTCCTTCTTTGTGCAAATTCCAGTTGTTTGGCTGTATTCTCTGACTCTACTAAGTATACTGGGTTGCTCCATTTCCTTCATTCACCACCTTCTACATGCCTCCAAATGGTCCCTTCTAATTCTGACATTGCTGGGCACTTGTTCACCCTTTTGTCCCCTAAGTCACAAACTAATGCTCATTCCCATCCTTAACTGTGCCCCACTCTGCTGGAAGTTCCTTGTTTTTCTGAGATACAATAGTAAAAAAATATGTAATAGCTCTCCATTTTCTACAGATAAATGCATGAGCTCCTGACCTTGGCTTTCAAGAATACTATATGAATGCATTTATATTCTGTCACCTTCTGTATGGATGAACTTGTTGGTAGCCATGTTGGTTTCAATAGCATCATTGAACTCATTCTGTGTTCATAATGAATTACTTTATTATTATTATCCAACAAACATGTAATTAACATCTGCTACCTTCTATATACTGTTAGTCATGGGAGATACAGAGACATTTCCAGTTGTAGAGAAGTTGAGATTATGAAAATTTTTAAGTATTTAGTATAATGCAGGAATGTCACAAATTCAATTTGATAGTAAAATTGGGTAATGTACTGAGGCAAGAGGAGTTGAAATGCTTTGTGTGAGGAACAACAACATAAATAGTAATAAAAAGACACAATAACAAATGCTGAAGTGGTTTTCAAAAACAGCTTTTTTTAAAGCCACAAAGTTATAAGGGAATTTATCATGAAACATGACCATCTTAAAACTACGATTTCTTCAGCAAGATCACTGAAGGTAAAAGTTGGATGTCTGGTTTTAGACACTAACACAGAGTACTTAATAATTAGGAAAGTTCAATGTATTAAATATATTAAATTATGGCTTTCCCCTCTCTGGATAAACTATTGCTATCCCAATGACTTTTTAGTTGTAAACATTTTTTTTTTGAGACGGAGTTTCTCTCTTATTACCCAGTCTGGAGTGCAATGGCATGATCTCGGCTTACCGCAACCTCTGCCTCCTGGGTTCAGGCAATTCTGCCGCAGCTTCCTGAGTAGCTGGGATTACAGGCACGCGCCACCATGCCCAGCCAATTTTTTTAAAAAATATTTTTAGTACAAACGGGGTTTCACCATGTTGACCAGGATGGTCTCGATCTCTTGACCTCGTGATCCACCCACCTTGGCCTCCCAAAGTGCTGGGATTACAGGCTTGGGCCACCACGCATGGCCCCTAGTTGTAAACATTTTTTAACCTGGGTATTTAAAAGTTTACATGTCTTGTTTGATAAAAATATATTATTTATTCTGATAAATGTATATCTCCACAACTGGATATGAAATGCAAACAGATTCCTAAGGATAATGTTTAATGACTTGCCAAACAGGATTTCTGATCTACACATCTGGGAGCTGGATCTATCCAGCCCATGAAGAACAGCCTGCTTCTAGAGGGCTGAGGACTTCAGTCCTGTCTTGTGACAGTGCCTGCCACCTGTTCTTAGAGCACAGCCTTATCATTGTGGTCACAGCTCACAACATGAACAAAAGAATATGATGACATAAGCCATCATCAAGAGAGTATCACCGAGCCCAGAAAAAGAATTGAGACTGCTTGATGTGCCAACGGTCCGAGAAGTACCATGTTAATAATAAACATCATTACTCTTTAGATGGCATCTCCTCTGCTGCAATTCTCCTTCTTTTCTAGCAATTAAAGAATATTATTTCCCTTTCCTTTTCTATTTTCATTTTTTTCTTTCTTTTCAATGGCAAGCTTCATAAGCCAATGTATCCCCTTTATTCGGGATACAAAGAGTTGTGCATTTTCCATGATAGAGAAACTTCCAATAGTTATGGTTAGCTTTTTGTTTTCATGTTTAGCACATTCTCATTCTAGTTCTCTTTCTGGATTTTGTGCATATCATCTCCTTGAAAACCTCCTCTTTTATGGCTGGGCACTGTGGCTCATGCCTGTAATCGCAGCGCTTTGGGAGGACAAGGGAGGTAGATCACTTGAAGTCAGGAGTTCGAGATCAGCCTGGCCTACATGGGAAGACCCCATCTCTACTAAAAATATGAAAAAAAAAATTAGCTTGGTGTGGTGGTGGGTGCTTGTTATCCTGAGGCATAAGAATTCCTTGAACCCAGGAGGCAGAGGTTGCAGTGAGCCACGATTGAGCATTGCACTCCAGCCTGGTGACGGAACAAGACTCTGGTGTCTCTCTCTCTCTCTCTCTCTCTCTCTCTCTCTCACACACACACACACACACACACACACACACACACACACACAGATACACACACAAAAGAAATCCACAGAAACAAACAAAAATCCCTCCTCTTTAGGTTAACTAAAGAGTGAAGTTACTGCAAACTGAATACATGTCTTTACAGGTAGTAAGTTCCAAAAAGATCTCCATGAGTCAATGCTGTGTGAAAAACTGCATGGCAGAATAACTTCACAGTCTGCTCGCTCACTATATAAAATTATGAACAATTTAAACTTTGCCGAATTTTACTAAACATCAAATATTTAAAAATTCTTAACTTTCTGACTTGGATTTTATTTAAAAATTTTTAATAATTAAGGGATTAGGAACAACTGACAGAATCATCAGAGGCTCTGCCTTTAAGTCTTGACAATTTGGAAAATTTTATTTTAATCCAAATACTTAAAAAGAATAAAATGTTGTTTTCCAGGATCTCATGTTAGGAGGAACGTGAAATCTTAAAAAGGATTTTGTGTTAGTTTTTTTGTTTTGTTTTGTAACATGAAAGAAAAAAACCAAAAACCTAAAGAAAAAGAAAAGATGGATAGGAAAACGTCAATTTACTTTAAGTGGAGAAAAAAGAATGCTGAAAACATAAGGCAATCAATTTCAAGGAACTGACTTAACCCCGGAATGAGGCCACAGCAAGTTTTCTTCATTTAACACAGCCCAATCCAAATATTTTTCATGGATACAACTGAAAAAGCATCACTCCATAAAGAAAAAATAATTGGTAACTTCATACTTTTATGTCAGCCAGCCGTATACACACATCACAGACTCTAGAACCACAATCAACCTTTATATTCCTGCTACCTAACTTTTTTCTGAGTGCTTAAATATATCCAACAACAGAATAAAGGGGAAGAAAATGGATTAAACTGTCCCCAGTCCCTAAAAAATGATAAGTTGAAGTTCTAAACTCCATTACCTCAGACCGTAAACTTATTTGAAAACAAGTTCTTCAGAAATGTAAGAGGATTGAAACGAGGTCATTAGGGTGGACTCTATTGCCATATATGACTGATTCTTATAACAATGGGAAATGCAGACACAGAGAAAAAACACCTTTGCAAGAAGAACACCATGTGAAGATGAAGGCAGAAACTGGGATGATGATTTACACGACAAAGAATGTCAAGGACTGCCAAAGACCAATGGCCACTTGCAGAAGCTAGGAAGAGGCTAACAAAGACTCTGCAGGGAGCATGCTTCTGCAGAACTTTGATTTTGGACTTAGATTCCAGAACTGTTGAGAATAAATCATTAGTTTAAACTACCCAGTTGTTGATGCTTTCGTAGGGCTGACCTAGAGAGACAGAAGACAGGATCATGAGACAGTTGGTTATTGTTTGCAAGATGTAGCTGGACTTCTGCCCAGATGATAAAAGAAATGTAAAGGAATGCCTAAGAAAATTACTCTACGAGCGTAAGAATTTGGTTCATGAGTTTAAACTGACATCAGCAGTTAGCTAAACCAAGTTTTTTAATATGAACCCCCAGCACTGACATAATGATATTATGTTAGCTCTTTGAAAAACAGCATGAAGCTAGCATCTCTGTGACATTCATTAGGATCTGTAGCAGAACATCTCAGGGCATGATTTTGGGCTTCCTGCATCAGAGTCACTTAGAATGAACCTTCAAATTCAGATTTTCAGGTTTGGGCCCATCCCAAACCTACTAAATCAAAGTAATCTCTTCTGTTGAATAAGAATGTCTGAGGGTGGGGTGTTCTATTGAATCAGAATGTCTGAAGTCATTTTTAAACTAATTTCAGATAGATAATCGTTGTATACAGACCTGGAACCAACCCAAATGCCCATCCATGATAGACTGAACTGGGAAAATGTGGCATATATACACCATGGGATATTATGCAACAATCAAAAACGATGAGTTCGTATCCTTTGTAGGGACATGGATGAATCTGGAGAACATCATTCTCAGCAAACTGACACAAGAACAGAAAATGAAATACCGCATATACTCGCTCATAGGCGGGTGATGAACAATGAGAACACATGGACACAGGGAAGGGAGTACTACACACTGG
>CM052648.1:182810363-182856845 GCA_028533165.1 Leontopithecus rosalia
AAACCTAAAATGCAATAAAAAATAATAAAAAAAGAGAGAACCACTGTTCTATATTTACTTGGCTATTTTCATAATGTTTTCCTTCTGATTGTGGTAAAGTGAACATTGTTGAACCAAATGTGTGCCAATATCAGTTTCTGCAGTATAAGTAAAACATGATTATTTCAAGGTCATGCAGTGAGAACATTTAAGTTGTCTGGGAGGAACCTCTAATTCCTTCTCATGCCAACACAAACAAACTGCAAGAAAAACAACGGAAATGCTGGAAGTCATAAGTAAACACATCTGTTTCTAAATGTTCTCCTGTCATTGATTCCTCTAATCAAGGTGCTTCTTTAGATACCTTACACATTGAATTTTTCATGCATCTGTGCTTTACCACCTCCATGATACTGAACATTCTTTGGGCAGTCTCATGTAGGTCGTAAAACACAAATGCATGGAAAGGGACAGAGACCATGTCTTTGCTCTTGATGTCTTTTTAAGCTCTATTGAATCTGCTACAAAACCTATTGCATGGCTTAGACACATTGAACACCCGATAAATTCCTGCTGTCTAATTAGAAGGAGGAAAATCCGGTACATGAATACTCCTGGGATAAAATAGGGTGATGGCTTGTACATGCTGGTAACAGAGATAACGTTTTCTTTTTCCAAATTGCAAGCTCATCCATAACTGTAATGGAGATGAGTCACTGGGTCAGTGGTCATGCTGTAAATTTGTAGTTCTCTGCTAACTCTTGAAAATAATTTTTAAAATGATTGTCTTCATTTTATTAGCAAGATTAATGACTTGGAGGGGAATCTATAATTGATTACATTCTACAACCAACCTCTGTTACTCAAACGAGTGCAAGTGCAGTTATAAGTAGATAAATCTTATCTCAGAAATGAAGATAAATTAATGTAAATGAATAAAAGTGAAATTGTTATATAATGGCTATGCCTAATTTATTAAGCATGTCATAATAAGCCTGACAAGAAGTCTAAAATATATTATTTTGCAACATACCAAACAGTAACAAAATATTTTAACTGTTGGATATACAAAAATCTTAATTTAACAGCTACTGAATGCATTTTTTAAAAATACAGCTTAATATTTCCTCTATCTTATATTTAAGAATGCCTCAGTCACAAAAGTCAGAGCCACAAAAATATCAGGGCATACAGTTACCAGACTGTTTTCCTCCACATATCCTTTAACTCACTTTTCATTTGTTGTATAATCGTGCATTCCATCGACAGACTTTTTTCCTTTTTTTTTTTTTTTTTGGATCTGGACATTATTTGAGTTGGAAAAAGCTGGGAGTTTGGAAGCAGGGAAGATACTTTAAGGAAGATGGATTTTTATCACCAGGCAGCTTTCCATCCACAATTCCTTGTTATGGGCAGAAGACAAGGATATGCCTAGAGTCTGCAGCTAGCATGGAGCTCACTAGTTGAAGGAAACAAGGATGGTCAAAGGAAAAGGAGGTAAGGGAAATATAGTCAGTGACTCCATGTCTTGGAAACATGCATAGATCTACCCTTGGAGTGCCTAGGTCTTCATAATAACCCGTGCCAGTACTTAGCTCACAGTTGTCCCTTATCATGGGTAAGTTACCAAATAAACAACTTCATCTGGTCCTGTGACTCTGGATTGAAGAATAAGATATAATATAGTCTAGTGTTTCTGGCTGTTCTCCTGTGGATAGTCATAGGTAAATCCAAAATAATCCTGCCTTTGAAGTCTCCTGATGCTTTCTAAACATTACATTTCAATTCAGTGAAGGAACAGGGGTCTAATGAGTTATTTGTGAAATCCTATGCAATAGGCTTGTGGTTCCCCTCCTCATTTATTATCACTGCACACACTATGTCCACATGACTGCTTGTTAAGACTGTTTTTCACCTTAAATTGAACTCCAAGTTTGCATATTTCTAGCAATTTTGAATTTTGGCTTATGTTACATTTTATATGAAAAATTTGCTGCCTAGAGTAGAAAAGTGGGATCCAATTAGGCATACAAGAAAAAAAGAAATTCTTACTTGGTGAGGCCCTGAGTCGTGATGACTAGGGTGAAAGGAGGGACTGGGTGGGGTTGCTCGATTTGTTTAGTTCACAAAACACCCCATATCCTGACAAGGAGTGCCATCAAAGAGCAAAAACTGAAGGTTCATTTCTTTGAATTAGTCATACAAATGTTTGTAGTTTATGAGTTAGAATATTTGGGATGCTTTTTTTTCTGGCTTTATTGTCATCTGCCTTATAGCAATCTCTTAATCTCTCTTGTCTTTTATTTTACTCAAAATGAATAATAGTGTGACGGCTTTTGCTAATTTACTCCATTGGTTATCAAGTCTGGGAGACCCCACTTCAGTATCATACTTTGAAGATGAGGGGCCTGAGACTCAGAGAGGCTACATATTTTTTGACTGGCTAAGAGACAATACATGGGAGATTAAGAACTTGAATGCAGATCTTTGAACTCAAAGCCTATTTTTATCTTCAGTACAATGGGAAATATTTATACCATTTAATTTATTCCCAGTATGGGTTTAAAAGTAATTGCCCCTATACACAATACATTTTATTCTTTGCATATGGTTCCTTCAACCAAAAGCACTTTTGAGATCTCTTGTAATTTGTTCTGTCTAGAGTATCCCCTGAGTGACTATTCAGGATTGCAGATTAATCAAATATTCAGATCATGGGATCTGCTGGGGCTCAGAAAACAACACCCTGAGGCATGCCTCTATGACATGGTGAGTACTTTCAACTAAAGAAGCTGCCTTTGAATTAAGGTTGATTTGACCTTCTCCTGTCCTGTGTCTTTTGCCCCGTGCCTCTCCTGAAGTCCAAGAAGGGGATTTCTTTGGAGTTTCCCTATATTATAAGGAAAGATCCATCAGAAGAAAAAATTCAGTTGTTCAAAACCCCTTTCTTGGTATCTAAACCAGAGAAGGTTTGGGAGAACATATTAAAGACCTCCACACCCAAAACACTGCATGCAGACCGACTTTTCATCTATTCTTCTAATCATCTATTCTGCTGCCTGAGAGACTTTGCATGCACAATAAGACAACCTTTGTTCATAGTACATTTCTTCCCCAACCCTCCATAGCCTGTCACCACTACCCTCCAGGAGCCTTGAAGCCCCTATTTCATTCTGTAGCTCAAAATGGCATTTCAGAGTCAACCATTTGGCCCTTTTTTGAGTCTCACATTTTTGGGGACTCCTATGTATATGCACATAATAATTTGTATGTGTTTCTCCTGTTAATCTCACTGCTATCAAGTTATCAAGTTTATTATAGAGATCAAACCTTCAGAGGATGGGTAGAAAGTTTGCTTCACCCCTATAGATCCTAGATAGGTAAGAAAATAACAAAATACTGATTCCATAGCTTTTTTGCAGAGATGTTTCCAGTTACCTAATAGGAGATACAGAAATTTCTGTATACAAAATTAAGTTTTAATTCTGTTTACTGATTTTAAAGCTACATAACACTTCTAAGTTTGAAGAACACAAGTTGTCTCAGGGAAAAAGTGGGGAGGGGAGCTCATTCACTGAATTTATATTAGGTACTGGGTACGTCACTTATCTCTTCAAGATCTCAGCATAGAACTTTTTTTTCCCCCCAGAAATGGGGTCTCACTCTGCCGCCCAGGCTGGAGTGCGGTGGTATGATCTCGGCTCACTGCAACCTCTGCGTCCCAGGCTCAAGCAGTCCTTCCACCTCAGTTTCCTGTGTAGCTGGGGCTACAGGCAAGCAACACCAGGCCCAGTTAACTTTTTGTATTTTTGGTGAAGATAGGATTTTGCCATGTCTCCCTGGCTTGTCTTGAAATCCTGAGGTCAGGTGATCCACCCATCTCAGCCTCCCAATATACTGGGATTACAAGCATGAGCCACTACACCCAGCCTCAGCATAGAACTTTGAAGTAGTTATTATCACTCCATCTCACAGATGAGAGCAATAGGATCCAGAGAAATAAACCACTTGGGCCACCCAGGATGTGTCAGAGTTGGTATTTGAATCTAAGACAGTAAAACACGAAAGTTACTTTCCACTATAAAGTAGCTGTCCCTTATAAAATCAAGTTAGTAATAACACAGTGCAGCTGTTACCTAAACATTTGAAATTTCAAACATGTGTATTCTATACGGCAGGGCCTGGGCCATGCCTCTCACCACTGTGCTTGCCATGGAGAGATCCAAATGGGAGCTCAATGCTGAGGAACACAAGTGGGAGAAGCCAGGAGCACTGGGGAAATTACTTTTAAACATATACTAGGAATACATTGAATTAAACACGTTTCTGCTCCTCTACCAACGTGATTTTTAAGTTTCTAGCACAATTCCCAGATGAATCAGACTTAGTATAATGGCAGATGAATGAAAGATTACATGCTTTGAATAAACATGGTCGTGCTTTCCAGGGCACTGTGTGTTAGTGAGGACAGCACAGCTCATTCCCATCCTGTGTCACCTGCAAGCCCAGTGCCAAGAGAGGTGGCTGGTACCACAGCAGATTCTCATGAGGCACAGTAAATAACTACCTGACTGAGGCTGTTTCAATGTAGCAAACTGAAAATATTAAAATAAATACAAAGGTCTGATTTTTGTAGTTATGTGAGGATTGGCACCTGATGTCCTGGACATTTTTGTTGGAGGCTACAGTATTTTGGCATAAGGAAGGTAGAATCTGAAAAACAAATTGTTATTGACTCATCTGCAGATTTTCCCTATTTCCAGTTTTCTCTAGTTTTGAAATATTTGGAAGTGTAAGTGGCCTGAGAGATCATAGCATCCACGTTTCTCTTTTCTCACTTTCAGAAAAACAGAAAAGAGTCTCCTTTCACCCTCATGACTCATTTCAATCTTATTGATAAAGTCTTTTTTTAAAGTTGTATGTTATTTTGCTTTTTTTTTTTCAGAGAAACCAAACCCAAAAACTTATTGCATAGGGATCTTCCTTTGCTGGGGGAGAGCTTCAGTTGAAATGAGAAAAAGCTGATTTTATGGAAAGAGATAAGCTTGATGAAGAAAGTGATAAACAGGAGGTCTGAGATTTGTTTTCAGAAACATTGTTGACTTGCCGTGTGGATTGGATAAATCCCCACTGAGAACCATAGCCTCCTTCACTTAAAAATAAGAAAACTCTCTTCACTTTTCTCATAGCTGTCTCTAGCTGACAGCACGTCAGAAAGTGCGCTTCTTTTTTTTTTTTCCTTTATTGCTATGTTTAAAGTTCTTGAGAATGCATTGAACCAGCTGGTTTGGTACATAATTGGAACTGAGTAGTACACAGGAAGGTTTAAAAAAAGTTATCCTCTTCCTCCAGAGGTCGTAGTCATGGAAACCTGCTAATACCTTTAAATAAAATATATCCATTCTTTCAAAGGAAAACTTGAACATCATGTATAAAGATAAATATTTTATGGAATAATGCAGGGTGGCTTGGAGATATTCTCCTTTGCCACAGTAATTATTTTACTTTCCCTTTTAAACTGGATGAATGTATTAGTCAATGTTCTATAGAGGGACAAGACTAATTGAATAGATATATCTGTAAAGGGGGACTTTATTAAGAATTAACTCATAGGATCCTAAGGCCCCACAATAGGTAGTCTGCAGGCTGAGGAGCCAAGAGAACCAGTCTGAGTCCCAACCTGAAGAACTTGGAGTCCAAAGTTCAAGGGCAGGAACATGCAGCAGGGAGAAAGATGTAGGTTGAGAGGCTAGGCCAGTCTCTCTTTTCACATTTTTCTGCCTGCTTATATTCTAGCCACATTGGCCGCTGATTAGATGGTGTCCATTCAGATTAAGGATGGGTCTGCCTTTCCCACCCCACTGACTCAAATGTTAATCTCCTTTGCCAACACCCTCACAGACACACCCAGGATTAATACTTTGTATCCTTCAATCCAAACAAGTTGACACTCAGTATTAACAATCACAATCAAGAAATCCCAATTTGATGGTTGCTGTTGTTCAGTTTATTTGCCAGTCATCATTATACTAGATTCCTTAGATCCTCCTTTAAAGGTCTGATGTTTATTTTACTTATTAGAATGGAAATATTTCATTCAATATAATTAATTGCAATCTTTGAATGATGTATTATTGACAACCCTAAAATCTAGTAAATAAATTATATGTATCTTATTCATCCATTTTGACTTGTGTTAGCATCTTCTACTCAATCAAGAGAGAATAAGCCTATATCTAGAAATAGGGAATACAGAAATAAGTTAGTTCTTGTAAAGTCTGAATTGTTACCATTTGAAGATCCTCTAGAGTCATGCCCTTAGAACTCAGCTATGGTTGCTAATCTTTGCACAAACTCTTAGAGCTGGGTAGTGTTTTCTTCATCTTGCAGATGAGGATGCTGAGGCTCAGAGAGATTAAGTAACTTGTTCAAGGTAACACAGATAATAGGTGACAGAACTGGGACTCCCCACAACCATGACTATGCAGCATACCTCTCATATTAGATTGTCAACAAATGCAAAAAATATTTAAACTAGCTATCTGACTAGTTTATATCAATATAAACTACCTTTAATGACTGAAAAGTTCCTTTACTCAACTGCAGTGCAACATAACAATATTTTAAATATAATTATCCTAATACAATAGATCACTTCTGTCTGAAGCAGAGCTACCACATTGCACAACTCCAGGGGCCACTGTTCCCATCACATTCTACAGGAATGATCCCTCTTGAAACAATGCACTCAGAGCTTCCAGTGCCGCTCTGACAGCCCTGGTGACACAAGGCTTTCTGATAAACCAGTTTAAAAACAGTCCCATGGACAGTGGAAAAAAGAAAAAAACTGGTGAACCACAGGTAGTACAAAAAGAATATTCCTTTGGATAATTGGCAAAATCAGAATCCCAAATAATGTACCACACAGATATCCAATAAATTCCTGTTGTATGAATGTGTGTCCAAGTCCAGATCAGAAATAAGAGATTTCTCACCGAGTGTGACGGGTAAAGCATCCAAACTTCTCGAGGTAAAAGCTAAGAAACAGAGAAGTGTCCAAAAAATGCGCCTAAAGATGAGGAGCTCTGAGAAGCAGGGGAGTGAGGTGGGAAGAGGAAAATAATAAGCGAAAAGAACGAGGGAAGACAAAGGGAGGCGTCGATTGATGTGGCTCTGGCTTCCCGGCTGCCCTGTCTGGGCGTTCACTTTCCATGACTACTGACACCTTCCCTGGCACTGCCCAGAACCCTCCACTACAGACGGAAGCCCAAACTCCAGCCTCATGTGCTCCAGCTGTGTTTCCAGCCTCTGCATGTGGTACACTTTTCACCTGCTGCCTTGTGCTGTGAACCCCCGGGCCTGGGCGCTTCCTCGGGGCCGCCCTCCAGCGGGAGCCAGCACTAACTCCCTCTACTCATCTCAGTACCTTCAGCCCCACCTTCACCTGGTGAAATTCGCTCATGCTGGACCCCACCGTGGGCGTCACCTTCTCCAAATCACATTCTCCATTCTCTTCACTCAGAAGTCATTCTGTGTTCCCCCTGTTCTCATCACTCTAAAAATCTCCGCAACACTGTTCTCCACTTCCTACCTCATTATTTCAGGACAGTCCAACTCCCTCTGTTATGTGGTTTAGCTTCTTAAACACAGGGCTGTGTCTTCTTTTTTTTTTTTTCTGAGACAGAGTTTCGCTCGTTACCCAGGCTGGAGTGCAATGGCTGGATCTCTGCTCACCGCAACCTCCACCTCCTGGGTTCAGGCAATTCTCCTGCCTCAGCCTCCTGAGTAGCTGGAATTACAGGCACGCGCCACCATGCCCAGCTAATTTTTTGTACTTTTAGTAGAGACGGGGTTTCACCATGTTGACCAGGATGGTCTCGATCTCTTGACCTCGTGATCCACCCTCCTCGGCCTCCCAAAGTGCTGGGATTACAGGCTTGAGCCACCACTCCCGGCCCACAGGGCTGTCTCTTAATCATGTTTTAGCCTCCAGGGGCTTGAGCACAGATGAGTTACATCATAAATATTTGTACTGATAGGATTTCAAATGTCTGTCATCTGCCAGATTTCTTGCAAAGTGGTTCACACTGAAACATAGGCCTTCTTGGCCTCTTTTTATAGTAAAGATGCTGAGATTCAGAGAGGGGACTTACTAAAATAAAAAAGCTGATGTTAAAACCAGAATTCTAACACAGATTTTCTAAAAGCTCATGACCCTTCCACGACTCTATTCTGATTTTGTGAGAGGAGAAAACAAAATCTACTTAGACAAAGTAGAAAACATGAGCCTGAAATATATTCATGTCCATAGCCACAGGAGAGCCATACGGCCTGCCAATCATGGCCTGGTTCTACACGAAGCATTTGGACCTTTAAGCATTTGCCTACATTGAAGTCCAGGGTGATGACTGGTATTCAGAACAATGAAGCTGGGTTATAATGGAAATGTTTCATTTACCAACTGTGCTCTGCTTTAGAAAGCAGAGAATTATACAACATGTCATTGATTTTTTTTTTTAGTTCACTAATTTGTTGACCTGAATGTTCAGTACTCAAACAATGAAAGGTAATTGATTGGTCCCAAAATAGCATAATCCAGTGATTCCCAGAGTTTCTCAATTCATAGCGCTATTAATGTCTCAATAGTTTTTCCTCTATACCTTATCTGCAAACAGCTACACTTATTAATAAGTTCTGTTTAAGCAACTTATTAAGCATTGATGTTCCAGCAACTTAATAGCCAATTGGAAAAAAATACTATGATATACTTACTTTATTCTTCAATAACCATAATTACAAATGGGCTGTGTGCTCCTATTGGGTGCTGCACAACTTACTTTTAAAAAAAATAATTGAGCTTTTATTTTAGATACAAAGGGGTGTGTGCAGGTTTGTTTTATGGGTATATTGTAACCAAGTAGTAAGCCAGCACCCAATAGGTTGTTTTTCCACTCACACCTGCCTTCTTCCTTCCTTCTCCACTCTAGCAGTCTGCAGTGTCTATCTGCACAACTTCTTAAACCTTAGAATCAGATTGGACACTGTAACATCACCCGCATGTCCTTTTCCTCACTGATTTTTCATTCAGTACTTGGTTTTAATCACATCAATTGCCAACAATGGCAACAACAAAAAAAAATTAGTAAAGTTAGGACATCATTGAAGAAAAGACAGCATGATCTCATATAAAAGTTGTAAACTACCCCAAACTGATATTTTGTGCAATGAACAGCAGATACTGCATACTGCTGTGTTTCCTTCGAAATTCTAAACTAGCCTATGCCATCATCATGAGTTTGCTGTGGTACCCTGCAGTGCCTCCGCGCAGAGCTTGTGAACCTTGGGTATAATCATGACACTCCACGTAAATTATTGTACACAGGCCAGGGGCGGTTGTCATGCCCGTAATCCCAGCACTTTGGGAGGCCAAGGGGGGATCATAGTCATTTTTGAGTTGCAGTGAAAAAAATGGTTGTTTCCTGATCACCTTTTGTACTTCTCCCCCATTGTGAAGCAGCTATGAAGACTGGCAGATTGATCTCAGATTAGTTTAAAGACTCAATGCTTAAAGACACTCATCTCAACCTAAACCAGTTGCACCACAGCACTTCCTGGCCATGGTAGTCAAATGACCTAAGATGACCTAGACAGAGAAACGGCCCAACATATTCCTCCCTTCTCCTCCTCCTTCTTTCTTTGCTCTCTTTTTATATTTTTAATAGGATACTGTTTCTGAGCTGGACAAGAGAGCAAATGACCTGAGGAACTCTTGGCACAATCTTGCAAATGAAAACTGAGCGATCCCTGGGATGCAGCCAACATCACAGACGGCAGGTTGGCAAAAACGAAAAACAAACAAAAATAAAAAATGTTCTCTGGTATCATCTTAGAACCACAGAACCATCGCTGGACTCTATATTAATATGTGCCAATAAATTCTCATTTTATATTAAGTCCTTTGAATTTGGGTTTTCTTTAACTTACATACTTACTAAAATCATAAGATCAGCTAAATATCAGCTAACCAAAAATTTCAGTAATGTAAAACAGCCATTTCTCAATGCAAAAAAAAAAGTAGCATACAATTTTTTCCCAACAGGAAAGAAAATGCTAGTGAACTAAAATTTCCATTTGAGAGAAAAATCAGCCAAGCCAGCTTCTGCAATAATTGGTTCATCTTTCTAGGACTCTGATTAACTCCACTCATACCCCTTGCAAAACAGGGAGATTTAAACAGGTTAACAAAAATTGGGGTGCTTTTTTATGGTTTTAAATTGTTTTGTTTAGTGAAACCTTCCAGATGCAGCAGAAAAATAGTCTCATTTAATTGCGCTGAGTTTCCAAAGCAAAATTTCCTGGCTGTCCTTGTCTCGTTAATGAAGTTTTCCACTTACCTATGATACGGCGGAGTGGTGATATTTGATGTGGCATTTTCTTGACATTTCTGGCTTACTATCATCACACTCTCTAATTGTCTCTGCATAATGTGCATAGGAGACCTGACATCTCGTCCTGGTTTCTGATTTTAATCATAACTGCGTGGAGCCAGAAGGGTCACTGAACAGCATCCAAAAAATACTGTTTTCAAAGACATTTTCGCCAATGCCTTTAAAAAGACAAAGCAAATGATATTTTTCTAAAAAATGAGGTCATTTGTTGTGGTGAAAACAAAGAGATGGCTTTTAAATTAAATACCAAATGGGTTTTCTAAGCATTAAAATAGGATAAGTATAAAACCAGACTAGGGATACATCTCCAGTATTCCTATGCTGATAACGTCACTTAAGTTCGTCAGGCATTTATTGAAAACAATGATAATTCTACCCTTACAGTATCTCCGTTGAAATGATTGAATTACCTTTTATCAGGCCACCACGGGGTACTGTGATTCCAGAAGCATGACAGTACCTCTAACGGATGAGCCCTCCCTGGAAGAGAAGGATTCATTTCTCTCAGCTCTGCAAAGGCTAGCTCTTGCGATGTATCACACACCACACCTGCCACAAAGTGATGGCGACTATCCTGTAGAAATGGCCAAGGTGTGATGGAATACCAAAGCAGAGAAACAGAGGAAAGGACTAGTAGCCAAGAGAGCAGGCATGGGGGAGTCAGACAAGAAAGCCTTTCACCTTAAACCCTTTCCTGAGCAGGGAATAAAGAGAGTGCAAGTCCAGCAGGGAGGGGTTGTGATGTGGATGGACGCATGAGCTCCAGAGCCAGACTTCCTGGATCCAATCCCACCTGGGCAACTGCTAGCCACATGGCCTTCAGCAAGACGCTCCACTGTTCAGTGGTTCCATTTTCTCAAGCATAAAAATGGGGAAAGGAAGAGGACCTAATTCTTGGGTTAGTATGAAAATTAAATAGGTTGATATTTGCAACATGCTTAGAACAATATTTATTAAGTATCATACACATTTGGTGAGTAAACAAATAAATGGGACTGACATTTACTATGGCTGTTTGCTGACATTTGTCCTTTTCATTGCTCCCACAAAGGAGAAACAGATGTTTTACTTCCTTTATCTCACTGAATTTACCTTAACCAACTTCAAAATAGACTTTATCATTAGCCCTATTTTACAGAAGAGAAAACCAAAGGACAGGGAGTTTAAGTAAATTCCCCTGCCCACCATGATTTGCGTCTGGTCCCTGTCATTCCCAAACCTGATGTGTTGTTTGTTTGTTTGCTTTTCCATTGCACAACTTTATATCTAGAACCTGGGATAGAATGGTAAAGGACTGAAAGAAGATATTTTAAATAAATAGAAAGAAGATACTTTAAAATGCAGCAGATAAACACAAATCCTAAATAGGTCGAATGCAAAAGGGGATGGTCTCTCTCATTTCTATCATATAATCAAAGTTAGTACACCATGGAAAAATGAAAACAAAACAGCTTTACGCAGAACTAATTACTGAAGAAAAGAAAATGACGAGAAAACCAACCATAATGTAGAAATTCACTTGAATGGCAATACAGAGCCATTTACTACAGGCAAAGGGCAAAGCAGAACCAGAAAAAGCATCAGAAAAGCAAACATTAGATTCCCATCTAAATTGCCAGTCAACATTAAATTATTTGCTGCAAGGAAAACAGCTGCCCACTCTCAGTAGTGAGGCAACCAATACCATTTTTAAACACTTTTTACTACTTAGAAGTGCCAAGACTCATGCTGTTATTGCTACTATTTATAAAGACTGAAAGGATTAATTATCTACAAGTAAGCCATCTCATTACTTCTGGCTTTCTGTAGAAGATAAGACACCCTGTTATTTCATAAACAGATAAATGTTGATGAAGTCTAATTTGATTAAGTAAAATTGTAAAACGATGAGGTAACTTGTTCTAATAATTTAAGTTACCTAAATAAAAATTGTAGATAAAGGCTAGTCTTTTTATTTGGACTTTATGTGGATTTAGTGGTTTTATATTATTTATTAGAGAAAAATGTAAAAAAAAAAACCCAGGGCTAGGAAGCATTGTAAGGTTTTTGATTATGAGAGTGTTTTTAAAAGTCTCTACATATTTGTAAGAGAAGTAATGTAAAAGAAGTGTATTGTAAATGAAAAAATAATAAAATTTAAACTAGAGCATTATAATGATTTTGATAAATTTTCTATTAGACAGCAGTTGGTAAGGACAAAATTTCAGTGTGTGGATTTATATTTGTTTAAAATTTTCAGGGCCTTGTAAGAGGTGGCTGCCTCCTCAAAAACATCTCTTATGGTTTCCTCAGTATTCCAATACATTTGCTACAGTGGATCAAATCATCATCTAGAGACAACCATCCCTCCCTTACCAAGTGCCAACAAGCTATCAGGGAGGGTTTACACGTTAAAGCATAAGCCCTAATGTTACATCTACATTTCACAGCACAGGACAAAATTCAGACGGAATAGATTTTGGAACAAGTCTATCCAGGCCATGTGTTATGGACTGAGTTGTTTATGTCTGCCCCAAATTCAGATGTTGAAATCAGACCACCAGTGTGATAATATTTGGAGGTAGAGTAATTGAGAAGTGATTACACCCTCATGAATGGAATTAGTACTGTTATAAAAGAGCCCCCAGGGTCCAGGCGTGGTGACTCACACCTGTAATCCTAGCAATTTGGGAGGCCAAGGTGGGTGGATTGCTTGAGTTCAGGAGTTCGAGACCAGCCTGGGCAACAGAGTGAAACCCTGTCTCCACTGAATTACAAAAAAGTAGCCGGGCATGGCAGCACGTGCCTATAATCGCAGCTCCTCCGGAGGCTGAGACAGGTTAATGGCTTGAACCTGGGAGGCAGTGGTTTCACTGAGCCAAGACTGCACTCCAGTGTTGCACTCCAGATGGGCAACAGAGCCGGAATCCATCTCAAAAAATAAAAATAAAAATAAAAGAGGCCCCAGTCAACTGCCTTGCCTATTCCACCGTATGAGGACACAGCTAGAAGGTGCCATCTATGAATCAGGAAATGGGCCTTCACCAAATACCAAATCTGCCAGCACCTTGATCATAAACTTCCCATCCTCCAAGACAGGAAGAAATAAATAGTTGTTATAAATAAATAGTTACAAACTGCCCAGTCTGGGGTATTTTGTTATAGCTGCCCACATAGAGGAAGACAACATGTGGCAGAGATGGAAAAGTCAGGTGGGGTCTAAACACATGCTACTAAAGCAAGCCAGCACTGTAAGGGCTGTAGGTTTGAGAAAGATCAGAAGATGAAACCCATACCAGAGAAAGTAGCTGTAATTAAAACAAAACAAAACCCTCAAAATTATATTAGGGTGGGAAGAGGGAATATAAACCATTGATTCTCAAACTTAGTTCAAATTGGGGTATTCAGGGATCTTTTGAAGATTAGGAAGCCTCTACGAAAGAAAAACACACTCTTCAGACTCCTGGTGAAACAAGCTGAGAAGAGCAGAGATGAAACAAATCAGCTCCATCTTTAGCTATGGATCAACAGCAAGAGGGAAGCTAGTGGAAGATATTAGGCCAATTTAGCAAAGCCGACCTTTGAAGGAGCTGACCCCGAGTTCCATAGACTTAGCTACCACGATCATTTATACAGCCTATGGGGTGGGTCTTAAGGGGAAAAAACAAAGATGCAGCCTAGTGTCCAGTGCAGTGATTGGGTGAAAAATGAGCAGTAACCAAAGATTTTCTCTAATTTCACCAGTTAGTAGGGTGACCACAGAATCTGACAATCAAAGAGAACCATTTTAAGAAGTGATGCTGATAATAATTATGGTGGAACAACCGGTATAAAAAGACTAGACTAATTATTCTAATTCCAATGCTTATTGGTATAAATTGCTCCATCACAGCTACAGAACATACTGAATATATATTTCTAATTAGTACCTGGTTTTAAATTATGCTTTTCTATTTTACACAGCAGGTTTAGATCTAAAAGTATTTGATTGTTTTCAAAAATTCTTCCTCAAAATGTTAAGGTTTGACACTATGAAAAGCCTTTAAAATATGCTGCAGGGTAAGAATCATAAAAGAGAATTTCCAGCAAGGCTTTGAATAGTTCCATACTCTAGAATAAAGGTGTGCATATTCTGCTACCCTGCAGAGTGATAAATTAAAAGGCAACATCTTTATATGAATGTCTAACTTGTAGAATATTCTTTAGAAAATAGATCACAACAATTCATCTATTATCTAAAAGTGCACATTTGCATTTTAAATAGGTAGCTAGGCAGGCCAGGGCTCAAAAAAGCTTAAGGAACTGGATTATAAAGACAAAAAGCCCTATCGTCATTTTGCCAGAAGTACCCTATGAAAATAGTTGACCTCTATGTCCTGGAGAAAGAAAAACCAAACAAAATAAAATCTTATTTATTGTCTGACTTAAATATTTCATCTTGCATAAATATGAAGACAGCCCTAAAGGCTCTGCATCATTTTATCCAAGTTAAGCTTCCATCAAACAGATGGAAAAACTGGAAAGAATGTTTTCTCATACAAACCCATATTACCTAAGAGACAAGATAAACATGAAAAGCTTGGATACATTAATGCTGTACAGAAACTCCTTTATGCATGAACTTTCTACTTAAAAGTTCTCATGGAAACAATCTACCCAGATGCCCGAACAAAAGCATTTCAATTGATTACTGCCAGCAGTTGATATGAATGGCTGTTTGTGTATTGTCTCATTGGAGTTATAAATAAATGAACTGGTAAAGAGGCTTTCAGAATTAACATGTTAGGCTATAAATAAACGTTTGTGCAGCTGCCTATTACCCAGATCATTTGTACCCTTGTATCTCTCCAAATCAGCACTCAGGATTCCTGATAAAGCATTCAGGATTCCTGACAAAGGAATTAACCTATAGAACATGAGTTAATTTTATATTTTATATCAGAATTATAAAGGGTTTCAATTAATTTTGAATTGTCTTAGTGACATATTCTATTCATTTACTATTAAAATACTTGCAACACTGTACAACTGAAATTCAAGGTTTGGTCCAATCTCAACCATGTATCAAAGGCTCATTTTAAATATTTAAAGTAAATAAAATTCTTGTTATGAATAGTAATACAGTAAGTAGTGAATCCAAACCCAGAAAAATGAGAAAACATTTTCATTTCTAATTGCACATTTTGTGTATAGAATTCACATTGTTTTCCTGGTTTTAGTTAGTACATTAGTTGGAATAGTTTATCTTTATGATATCAAGAACCTACCCTCATATTTTCCACCAGTGACCTTGAGCTAGTATTGACAAAATAAATATTTCAAAAGACTCAAACGAGGGCTGTGCTGAGGCATTTCTAGGCAGGTATCAATTACCTGAAAAATAAGATAAGGACTTGGGCCTGGATAAAAATGGCCTGTCAATACTCGCTTGGATCGCACCCACACAGGACTGCTTTACCAGCTGGGCTCCCTTAAGAGCAGAGCTTGGGGGCAAGTGGCTACACAGGCAACAGTGCTTCCTGATGATCTGGGATCACTGGTCATAGTTTCCCATCTATACTTTGGAGTCAGATCTGAATTCAAAACTCAGGTTTTCCACTTATTATTTCTGTAACTTGAATATATTACTTAGCTTCTCTTTTAGCCTTCCCATTCATTTATCCATTCATGTAAGAGAGATAATATCACCCTCCTGTTGCCAGTGCAGTGGGAACAAAACAAGATGATGTAGGTAAAGCAATTGCCATGGAACATGTGCTCAGAAATGTGGCTGTCCTTTATACTGACGTCAGAAAAGACCCGGTAAATGAATTCCAAGATTGGCATCGTGATGCTTTTACATTTTGTATCTCTCCATAAGTGTTTCACACTAAAAAATGAAAAAAAAATGCAAATATAATCCATTTTACTAGTCTTAAATTTTCTAAGAACCGGGTATTAATTCAACCATCTACTGTAACCATGAACAGTAAACAATACTGATAAATCAAATTTTATTTTTTAAACTAGCTTTAAAAAAATCTAAAACCTGATTTTCAATCTGTTTAATAAGATGGAGGAACCCACCAAATTACTCTTCTTTGAAAGCTGTTCATATGTAAATGAATAAAATATACTTTACTAAAACTCATTTCCAATTGCAATTTTTAAGAATACTTGAAGAAGGAATATGTTCAATTCTACATTATTACTTTTTTATTTAACCAGTTTTAACCAACATTATTTTTTAAGTCCATCAGAACTATCAATTTCCATAAAATGTAGAACTAGCCTATTTTAGGAGGCAGGTAGGATCTGTGTTTCCCAAAAACACATACATGAAGTGAAAAACGAATCATGACTACTAAATTACATTGAAGACACCAGTTCCTAAAATTTTAAGAAAAGTAATATTTGGGGGGAAGCAGACTCCAGTTGTAAAAATATTACAGTTATAGCAGGTAGCATTATAGAATCTGGAAAATCAACAATAAGAAAAGCACAAAAATATTCTTGAAAATCTATTTTTTGTAAGACTCACTTGGACTATGGTTTAAACTCTGATTTTACAAGATTAGAAAAGACAAGCACCTAAAATGTGAAAAAAAAAACTACATCATAAAACCATAAAAACTGTCATGAGCATACAAAGACCTGGCCACGAATTCAAGGGTTTTTGTTTTGTTTTCTTAGCACAACAGCAAAAAAGTTACTTCAGAAATTTGTTTTGAAAACAGTTTTTCTAATCCTACAGAAGCAGACCACCAGGTCACTTTTCTCATCTTCAAAAAGGAATTTAACCCTGCATGGAAGATTAAGGTATGGAGAGAGCTCCCAATCAACTAGCAATTTCTAAGAGAGTTTAATTAAATAAACTGACTGAAGTTCCATATTTGTATGTGATTTCTATTTAGGAAATGAAGACTTTTATATATGTGTGTGTTTAATTCTTTATACAGAACTCATTATATTATGATGTTAAATAACTACTAAAAATAAAAAAGATAACACACATATTAAAATGTTCCATGGACCGTGTGTTAAGATGATTGCATTCCTAAAGTGCAGAAAAATCCCATTATTTCAGTATCTTGCTGTGTTTCACTGAATCATCAGCATTAATCATAGATGACATATTCCTAATGCATTAGTACTGTCCTTCATGGTGTGAGAACATCTACTAAGGAAATGTTTTTTTCTTTATTGTAAAAAAGTCTACAGTCGTAATAAAGAAACCTGAAAATACATGTTTTTCATCTTTATCTCTGGCTGTTTTTCTAGCTCCTACTGACATCCCATAATGCTATGCATATATGTGTGAACAATAATTGCTATTCCATTTACAATAAAAATTACCCAAAATTTAAACTGAATCAGCTGTGGGACTTTGATGCAGCTTAAATATTTAAAAGTAAAATAAAATGATCTTTCAGTTTCCTATTTTCTTAAAAAAATTTTCTCAAAACAGCTTCTTGTTAGGCTATGCCATATTTACCCCTCCTACCAAATCTGCAAGTGTTCAGAAAACATCGAACTGCTACCTAATATCAGGGTTTACATTTCTGATTCTTAATGACTGATCTATGTGCACATAGAAGACAGATGAAAATCCAATTTCAACGTTAGGAAATTAGTTGTGCCTGGAGAAAAGACACTGTAAGTTCAATTTGATACTTAAAGATCTTTGTTTTAATGTCAAGTTGACTATTATTTAGGTCTATTATAAGATTAATTACTATTACTTGGGAAAAGTAAAATCATTATTGGACATTGTTTATTATTTTCTAGCTTTTCATGAGGATTTTCCATAATACCAGTAGTGCACAAGTTTTCAACTTGGGTTTATTTTGCTTCCTTTTCTGGAATAAAAGAAAGGCCTTGATGGTGCACTCTACTTCCTGGCATTATCTACTGAAGAGCTATGACACCATAATAGTTCAATAACTCACTCATATATCGAAGCTACAGCAATCTTACACTGCAGTTGTGAATATCTTTCCATTATCATTCCACACCAATACATCCAAGCTGTACCCCATGGAATACTGAAATTTGATTAAATATTTTAGGACCCCCCCAAAAAAAGACTGTTCTGAGTCAAATAAAGGGAAACAATCAGTCAAAGTTAGGCAGGTCTTGCTGTTATTGTTTTTATTGCCAAATTTCTAAGAATATTAAAAGTGAGGCTTGGAAAACATTTTTAATAAAATCAGGCAGGCCTTGTTCAGGAGCAAGTAGCATCTTTGAGATACTTGAGAAAACATATCCATCTGTGCACCACAAAATCTCCACTGAATGTCTCATAGACATTAAAAACCTTGTCTAAAACTGAACTCTTGATATCCCCCAACCAAAATCTATTCAGGTTTAAACCTCCCCCTTTTCTTTGGATTCCAATAATCCCTCTTTTCTGTTTGTCAGGTCAACAATTTTAGAGACACCCTTGTCTGTCTCTTTATCTGTCTTTCTCTATGTGTACACACGCATGCATTTGCACACACATACTCACACACCCCAGTCTGTCATGAATTTCTGTCAGCTCCATCTTCATAATATATCTATAATTTAATTACCTCCTGCCAATTCAACTGCCACCACTTTAGTCCAAGCCATGATCAGACTCTGGCTTAGATTACTGTGTTAGTCCCCTAATTGCTTATCCTGATTCCACTTTGCCCCCTCTAATCTCTACATAGCATCTTCTTTTAAAAACAAGGTTCAGATTATATCACATTTCTATAAAAATATCTTCCAATATTTTCCCATTCAACTCCAGGTAAGATGTCACATTCTCACTATGACAGCTATAGACCCTCCTCTCTCATCAGTCTTCCTCTCTCAACTCTGCTGCTCTCTCCTCCCTGTTCTAAGAACACACCACGGTGCTCCTGCTCAGGTGCCTGCATTTGTCCCGACCTCTCCCTTTCCCATGATGCTTGCTTCTCTTCTCTAGTTCCTTTTAGGTCTCTGCTCAAATGTCACCTTATCTGAGAGGCTATTCCTGAACCCCATAAATTGAAAAGTTTTTGTTTCATCAATTCCCTGCCCCTTTTTCTAAAATATAGCAAGTTTTAGCACTTAATTTTATAAATGTATCTTTTTTCTCTTTTTAACACGTAATTGATACAAGAAAGTTTATCTTTTTACTAGTTTATGTCACTCTGTTAGAATATTAGTTTCAAGAGAACATAATTTCATTTTCTTTTGTTTTGCATAGTTATCTTCAGTACCTAGAGAAATGTTCTACATGTGGGTGTCCAATCAAGAATGACTGAAATAACCAATATGAACACAACATTTAATATGTTTTTTTTCTAAGACGTCTTTAATTCTGTTTACATTAGTATCCTTAAGGAAAATTCATAGTAGACATCACCTGAGTCATTGGTCAAATGATCATCTCCCTCCATCAGAGCAAGAGATCCTAAGTGCAGAGATACATGTTATCATGTTTAAGTATATATTTAGTCAGTGCCCACAACTGATCCTGGCACATTTGTTAAGTGTTGAGTAAATAGCTCTGATGTATTTTCATTACCACTCTAGAATCATGAATGAAATACATAGAAAAATAATATTTCTTGCATAAGAAGCCATAAGCAAAACTCTTAGAGACACTGAAGTTTATACAGGAAAATGCAATAATTTAGTTTTAGAAAGGTGAAAAGGTTCCTGAATTATTAGCAAAGACACATTAATCAGGGTCTTAGTTGTAGCAAAGATGGAAACAAATGGTGATCAAATCAGCAGATGTTAGTCCTGATGTTAATGAACAAAACATAGCAAAGTGAAATTGCAGAAACAGATGGCAACCACAGCCAAGAAGCCAACAAGCTGAAGGAAGCACGGGATGATGGCAGGTCCGTCAAAATAGTTCAGGGAGAAGGAAGAAAGGGTAACTGGCTAGCACCATGGACAGCGCTACATGAAGCAATATTTTTCGATATATTCAACCCAACACAAATAAATGCTTTGATGTGGTGGGGTTTCTTTTGTTTGCTTATTTGTTTATCACCCCAAAACAGACAACTTATACCTAAAGACTTCAACCCAGAGATAAAACATAATTGCTTTTAAGGATCTGGATGTATCACAATGGATCTGACCCCCCAGTGTCAAGCAAAGCCTGAGTTTCTGGATTGCTTGAGAAATGCCTATCAGATAACTCTCTCCAATTTTCATCAGTTGTCCAATCCTTATGGCACTAAAGGTAATTTTAAAAGTGTCTTTTAATAATCGGTTATTTCCCTGAAGATATACTTTTCAAAAGAGCTGTCTAGGCTTGAGAGAATTAATGGGCTTTGAAATAAGTAATTTACTATCCTCTCTGTCTGTGATGTATTGTTATTTGTAAATTTTACTTTATTAAACTGCAAAAAAGTTACAATTTTGATTTGCAATTATTAAAAGCTCCAATTCACAAATATAATTTTAAGTGGATTTTTATCTTTCAACTTCCCCTCCCACATGCAAAACAATTATCCAGGAGTTTTCACTTTTGTGAAAGACTATAGAGAATTCTATGTTGATCATAAAGCAGAAAAATGTACATTTGGTTTCCTACATTATAAAATGTTTTCTATACCTCATAAATACTGTACTATTCTTGGTCAATTTCACAGTGACTATTTCCTAAATCCCTTGACAGGGATAATTAACTGCAATTCTTTTAATAAATAAAGCTTTCATGGTCTGTGCCATAAGGCCATGCATATATGTTTTTGTATATATAGGTATATAATTGTTGGTTTAAGGCTTACAAATGCATTAAATAGGTTTGTAAATTTAGTAACATTTTAAATTAATAAATATGTTTTAGTCTTAAATTGCTTGGTAAAGAGGTAAGGAAACCTTCTGATTTCTTCCACATTATTATCATTTATGGGGCTTTAAGTAGGTTCTCTAGTATGGCATCCTTTGTAGGAGTTAATTAGAGACCTCACTGAACTTATTGTTTTTAATCCTTTTGAATGTCATCCTGAAGCTGTCTCACTGAGAACTTCTAACTATAAATTCTTGCCAAGTTATCTGTATTACTCATTCCAAGTGCAAGCCAGATTTATTATAAGATTAATAAATCATCCCTAAAAGAGTTCTGTCTCACCGTTTCTTCAAATATTTTTGTCAACTTTTTGTTTGGAAATAACTTTCCAAAATCATATGAGCTGTGGTGCTCATAAAACAATGAGTCAAAACTCAGAACACATAAACAAGAAAAGCTCAGATTGAATCTATGTCCACATTTTTTGATTCGTGGTCTCACTTTGAGTAGGGCTGGCAGACATATAGCCTGAGTACTGCCACGGCCTACTCCAAACATGGCAGACATGGTTCGTCGGTTACTGACCTCTTTTGCCCTTACAATCCTTTACAGAGAACCACAGGCAGCAACTATAAATTTACTGAGTTTTCATACAAGGTGAATTCTGCTTGCTCTTCCTGAATTGGAACGTTGAATTAGAGTTTAGTGGCACAGGCCTAAGCAGTTAAGATAGGGCATGATTTTTAACAATTTTAAACACTTTAGAATAGGTGGCTATCAAAACTCTTTTTTATGTTTACTGAACATTTTTTCCTAATTAAATGGTCAGTTATATATCTATGTCCAATTACATATTTACAGTTTTACTTACTGACTGCCTCAAAGTTACTTGACTTTGAAGCATAATTGTCCTTGAGGGAGGACTTGACCATGTGGTCTAAAAAATGGCCATCTCCAGCATTGCATCAATGTGGGGCTCTGGGGTGGCTCATGCACAGGCCTGGGCACAGTGCTATCTACGCATAGGCCTCTGGGGTTTCTGACTTAGAAATGGGGGAGCAATCACATCCATAGTCTACAAATAATATTATAATCAGAGAAAAATGATTTAAATCAATGCTAACGTGTTAGGAGCCATGTGATCTTCATTATACTATTCCTGAAATTTCAGTTTTCACGTATATCAGTAAGAGAATAAAACATACTCAAAAAATTGTCATGAGGGTAATTTAAGTAAACGTAATTTAAGTAAAATCAGCCAAACATCTAGTACAACTGAATCTAAATATAAGTGAAAACAAACAGTACTAAGGTATCCCTATTTATACTAATGCACCTCTTTAACCCTGCAATTGAAAAACTTGTTTTGCATCTTTCACAGAAAAAAATTTCTCAAGAATTGTTATATATCCAATGTATGCTTTAAAATAGAACTATACCGAGATAAAATTTGCATACTATGTAAAATTTACTCATGCAAAGTGCATAATTCAATGATTTTTAAAAGAATACTGAATTGTGTAACAATCACCACCAAATACTTAATATATTCTTGAATTTATTTTTCAATATCACCAAAGGATGTCTGTTCCATAAGAAAACATTCTGATAAAATCAATGTAAAATTTCCATAATTGAAATGGCAATGACACTTTTTTAAAAGTTTGAATTCAGTTGGATTGTTGCTAGATTAAGAACAATACCAATTGAAATATGTAGCCTTAATTAGTTCCTGGGTATGAAACAGAAAAATTATGGACTTCCAGTTTCTAATCTGACATGCAAAGATTTTTTACTCCAATTTGCAGAGTACCATTGTAAGTTGGTTTTGTCTTCAAGAGACTATCAAATCATCAGCTATCAGTCACATAAACCCATAAATTAGAAGTTGTGCAACTTTTATTTCATTTCCTGAGTAATATAATTGTGTAATTATATGTAATTTGAGATTTATAGGAACTTCAGGAAATAAAATTAGTAGCGTGTGAAATTTAAAATGAGCTATATAAACACATTTTGCTAAGTTAACAATTAGATTTTATGCTTTTGCTTATTAAAAATCTAAGCCCCATCAGTTAATTTCCTAGTTATTTAAATATGCCTTGCATTCTATACTATATTCTAAACATTATCAAAAGGCTTGTTATAGTCCTATTATGAATTTTGTTACATAATTAGCTATTACATATATATACATATAATGTGTATTACACATTATGTGGCTAATAATTATGCAATACATTTTACAGCTAATAATTACAAATACACTAAAAAAACTGCAACACCATTATAAACACCTATTTTTCTACTTTAAATTATTTCTTAACCATAGGATAAGAAACAATTATAGCAATTTGAATAGAACATATTGTTAAAGTAAGCATCATAAAAATGTGAGCAAAGGATGTGAACACTTTTCAAAAGAAGACATTCATGCAGCCAGCAACATGAAAAAATGCTCATCATCACTGGTCATTAGAGAAATGCAAATCAAAACCACATTGAGATACCATCTCATGCCAGTTAGAATGGCGATCACTAAAAAATCAGGAGACAACAGATACAGGAGAGGATGTGGAGAAATAGAACATTTTTACACTGTTGGTGGGAGTATAAATTAATTCAACCATTGTGGAAGACAGTGTGGTGATTCCTCAAGGATCTAGAAATAGAAATATTATTTGACCCAGCAACTCCATTACTGGGCATATACTCAAAGGATTATAAATCATTCTATTATAAAGATGAATGCACACATATGTCTATTGTGTCACTGTTCACAATAGCAAAGACTTGGATAAATAAAATGTAGCACGTATACACCATGGAATACTATGCAGCCACAAAAAAGATGAATTCATGTCCTTTACAGGAACATGGATGAAACTGGAAACTCTCATTCTCAGCAAACTGACAGAACAGAAAACCAAATACTGCATGTTCTCACTCATAAGTGGGTGTTGAGCAGTGAGAACACATGGACACAGGGAAGGGACCATCACACACTGGGGCCTGGGGGTGGAGTCTATGGGAGGAATAGCAGGGGTTGGGGAGATTGAGGAGGGATAACCTTAGAGAAATACTTAATGTAGATGATGGGATGATGGATGCAGCAAACCACTACCATGGCACGTGTATACCTATGTAACAAACCTGCATGATCGGCACACGTACCCCAGAACTTAAAAGTATAATAAATTTTAAAAAGTATCATAATGTCTGTTATCAATTGTCATGTGTAAATCATCATAAAAGTATCCAAAGAGCAGTAATTTTCTAAAATTCATTGAAAGCCTCATTTGGTTTTTGCTTTCCATCACCCTTTGAAAGAGTTGTATTTGCATACATATGTGTGTGCCACTTAAAATAAGATGGATATGTGAGGAATTTCTCTATATAGCATGGTCCTAAAGCCAAAAGGTCATTTTAAGGAAAAAAAAAATTTCTCAGTTACCACAAAATCAAAGTATGCAAGCAATGCAATTCAGAAAAAGGGAAATAATTGTTTTTCAGCTTTGATGAAACAGGAGTGTGGTGGTGCATCAAATATTCTGCTTAGGGCTGAGCTAACTCGTGTTTATTTTATAACCTATACTATGTCAACTTCTAATACTTAATTTAACTCGATTTAACAAGTACCTAGGTGCACTGCATTATCTTACCAATTTATATTACATTATCTTACCAACAGAAAAATGACTAAGGCTAATTTTTAACTTCAAGACAGATCAGAATCTAATGAGGGATAACATGAGCCAACATGTAATTGTAATGGAAGGCTGAGGGCTAAATAAAAGTAAAGCTACTGTGCCACAGAAGAGGAGAGAAGAGCAACCCCCTTAGTCTCAAAATTAGGGAATTCTGCATAGAAGAACTGGCATTTGAGTTGGGACTTGAAGTGTGAAAGACTTTGAAAACTGCATCCAAAAATTAAAACAATTGAACTCATGATACAGAGAGTAGAATAATGGTTACCTGAAGCTGGGAAGGGTAGTGGGGGTCTGGGGAGGTAGGGATAATGACAGCATACAAAAAATAGAAAAAAATGAAGAAGACCTACTATTTGATAGTACAATAGGGTGATATAATCAATAACTTAATTGTACATTTTTAAATAACTTAAAGAGCATAATTGAATCGTTTGTAACTCAAAGGACAAATGCTTGAGGGGATAGATATCCCATTCTCCATGATATATTTATTTCACATTTCATACCTGTATCAAAACATCTCATATACCCCATAAATGTATACACGTACTATGTACACATAAAAATTAAAAATAAAACCATATATTAAAACAGGAAAAGGGAAGTTTTTATGTTTTGAATAGGTATAAATTGCCGAATCTGTGAAAAATGAGAGTGGAAAAGTAGTTTGAGGCAGATTATGGAATACCTTGATTTCGGAGCTCTGTAGATGGCGTTGGGCATTGTGTTGATGGAGGAACTTTCTGAGGAGGGTTGTGACTGATTCCCTTGTTTTTGGGATCAGACTCTAGTAGCAAAATGGATGACTTACAGACTGGAAGCAAGGACAGTGGTTTGGGGGCTGTTAGAGTAATTCAAGTGAAAAATAATGAGGAGAAAAAGAGAAGTCATCATGAAAACATCTAAGAGATGTAGCTGATAAACTTGGATTAGATTTGGAGGGTGAATAAAGAAAATGATGAGATCAAATATAGCTTGGGCTTTTGGTATGGTTGAAATCTTGCCTCTGAAATGGAACATAGAGAGAGAAAGATCTGAGAATAAAGAACTGGATGTTAGGAATTCATGTAGTAGCTCCCTCACACATTTAGTTTTAAGTAGGTTAGGAATTGGTGGTCCATAAATAAAAATACTTCAAGTGATCTTCTTTTAGATTTTCATTGCTCTTCTTTCCAAACTTATAAATGACATCAAGGAAGCTGGTTTTCAAAATTACTACTGCATGGAACAATTTTCTCTACCTCCCAAACATAGAGAGGGAGCAACAAAAACCAATGGAATCCACTAGCACCCTAATTATAAAACAAGTGTAGGAAGGGTGTTCTCTAATGCCTGGCACATTCCTGCCTCAAGGCATTTGCACCTGCTGTTCCCTCTGCTGAGGGCACCACTCACTCTCACTTTATTTAAATGCCCTCTGATGAAAAGGGCTTCTGCAGCCAGCTGAATTAGCAGTGCTCTCTTAGCTGGGCACTCATTTACCAGGCTTCACGGCACTTCTTAGCAGTTTTCCCCACTAGTGTTGATACTATACACTACTCAACATGTGTGCATTTATTGTTTATTGTCTGTTTTTCCCCAGTAGAAAACAAAATGTTCCATGAAAGCAGGGCCTTTGTTTTGCTTACAAACAATGCTACACCATCTGCTTCTAGAACAGTGCCCACCATGCACTGAGTCTTAACTAAAAATTAAATGAATGGATGCTGATTTTATTTTGGACTTGGAGCTATCAGATATCCTAGTTTCAAGAGTTTTCAAGTTGGTTGACTACTATATGTATAACTCTCAATCACAAGACAACTAAGTCATTTCTTATTTACTACATTTAAATAAAATTACTAATGCTAGGCTCATGGAGATGACTGATTTTATAGATTTTTGGCATTATAGTAGTCATTTTAAAGTTTAAGCATATATCAGAATCCCTTCTTAAAGCAGATTGCTGGACCCCAGGTCTAGAGGTTCTGATTCAGTAGATCTGGGAGGGGTCCAAAAATTTACTTCTAACAAGGTCCCAAGTGATATAGGTGCTGCTGGTCTGGGGACCACACTGAAAGCCACTGCATTACAACTATAACATAAATGCAGCATAAACATGAGAAAAGTCTATAGAGTTAGGGAGTTTAGAAGTTGCAGCATTTTGTTGGTAAAATAGTAGATCCCTAATGGAAGAGATCACTGTTCATCTGTCCCCACGGCTTGTAGTTTTTCAGCCCATTTTTTAAAGTTTCTTTCTTATCTTTATAAATACATTTTTTACATTAATTTAATTGTGTGTATTTAAGGTACACAACATGTTATGGGATACCTATAGATAGCAAAACAGTTACAATAGTGAAGCAAATTACTATATCTATTATCACACCACTTTTTGTGTGTGTGCCCAGAGTACCTAAAATTTACTCATTTAGCAAAAATCCTGAATATAATCTTTTAACTTGGATAGGATATCATATTCTACTTCATTTTGTTGCAATCTACTTCTCAAAAATAACCCCTAAATTCACATTTAAATAGCATTGATGATCTAATGAAAAATGAAAGCTATCCTTAGAAGGAGAATGTACCATAGGACTCCTGCTTACTCTCAAGACAACACTAAAGAACTTTGGAACATTTCTTCATATAATTATGAAGTATAAGGCCCTGACTATTTTCTCTTTAAATGCTATCTCCTGGGCCCTTTTTGATTTATGATCTAAGAACATAAAAATGTTAATGATTAAAGATAATATAAATAGAAGAATCATGTTATTTATCATTCAAACAGAACACTTTGGGAGAAAATGGGGTGCTATTAATTTTAGTTGGTTAATAGTTATAAAATAGGACTATCCAAAGGGGTATGATTATCCTAGATAGGTTAGAAAATTGTATTAGGTTAAAATCAGTACTTGAAAGATTATTGTTTATTAGTTGGTTTTTGTTTTGTTATTCTGAAGTATATGTGAAATTTATTTACGGTTTCTGTGCAAGACCTTCAGACTGCATTCCCGTCTACCCTCACACATTGAAAATCTTCACATCTGCACATAGGTTGGAGGCTTCCAGTTGGTGTGTGCATATGATCATGATGTAATAGGAAGAACTTTGTAGGTAGTCAAAATGTGGTTTGCATGCCAGCTCAGCTGGGTGGCTTTGGATCGCTCTGCACCTTTGTTTCCCTAGGTGTGAGTGGTGAAGAGTAATACCTATCCAGTAAAATTACACGCACAGCACAAAACACCTAAAGTGTCTGGTCTACAGGATGGGCTTATTAAATACCCAATTTTTTCTTTTCCAAAATACTTTCTAAGATGTCTATAAGCCAAAAAACTTAACCCTAGTATTCTAAGAGGTTCACCTAATTTATTAACTATAAATGATTTCAGACCATGCTTTTCAGAATCTCCAAGTAAAAACAAATGCTAAGGTAAGGGAGACGCAGGTTGCAGCATCATTTATTTAGAAGGCAATCAATGAGAAAACCTCAACCTTATTACCTAAGTAGTCACAGTATTCATTTTATAATTTGACATTAAAGAGGAATGTGCATTTTAAAATCTTCATCAAAGGTGATATAGATTTAAAAGTGATGAGAAACACTGAAAGAAACTGATTAAATAATGACTTGAATTTCTGGATGAGAGTCAAAATAAAATGGAAAAAAATCAATCAATGTGTAGAGGCTGGGTTAAAGACCAGAGGGCTATGGTGTGGTAGGCTGGGTCACCCAGAGTGTCACTGAGCATCAGCTGTTTCTGCTTTTCATAGCTTCTTTTTTCCATTCTCCTCTTACTAAACAGAGTCTCCAAAAGCAGCAAACTATTTTGCAAAGTAGCTCTTCTTGGTGGAAGCATCTGCCTGCTGGAGATAGGGGTGAGGGACTGGGAGGACAGAATAATCCATGAGTGGGTGGCTGCTTTGGAAATAGGACAATCTTTATTCTCATTTCAGGAGCTTTGACCTGAATTCGACATTTTTCAGCTTCCACTAGAATTCGATGCCATGCACTTAACTGTTCTTTATGCATTATCCTCAGTGACTTTTAAAAATGTCAGAGCTGAAAAATCCTGAGAGGTAAACTAACCCAAGACTCTAATTTTATAGATAAAAAGAGGCTCAGAGATGTGAGGTGATGTATCCAGTCATATATACAGTAAGTGAAGTGCCAGGCCCTTATCTTCTTGCAGCTATGTTTCTGTTAGTGGTTTGCACTATTTCTTCTCCATGTATGCAACTAAAGACCAACTCAAAGGGGGTTTCTCCATAGGTCACTCAAATTCCTTGGATTTCTTCAAAGCTATTTTTAACTCTGAGATTTAACAATAGGGACTTTTCTAAATACATGATATAAAACCTATATGCTGAAGCACAGTATATCCATTTTAAAAAGTCATGTTCTGGAATATTTCACAGCATGTGAAAATGCTTATGATATATTGTTTTAAAAGCAGAGTACAAAAATAAGTATATTAAGATGCAAATATTTATAAATGTAAAGAGGGTATATGGAAGAATATATACCAAAATATTAATGGCCATTAACTCTAGGTGTTAATATTGCAGGTAAATTGGTCTCTTTTATAGTTTTCTGATTTCCACCTATGCTTCAAAAATATGTATTATTTTTGTAACCACAAAAGAAAAAAGATACATGGATAGCAGAGAAACATTTCAGCATGTAAATATTCTGAGCTGGCTTTTTCCATACCATTGTTTTTGGCTTTCTCCCTTTATCCCTGGCTTTTCTGTAACCCTAAATTTTCCTCCCTGACTCCCATTATCACTGTGTTCTCAAATGCAAATTCCCATTATCACTGTGTTCCCAAATGCAAATGCTCATACTGATCTCAGCTCACCTGCTCACTACACCTCTCATCTCAAAGGGGCCTAATGCTCCTTTTTGTACTCTTATAATTTGGCTGTGATAGAAAACGCCAGCAGAAATGTCCTATATTCAACTGAAACTATAAGTGAGAGGCTTGAGCTGGAGATGAGGTGAAAAGTCATTTACTTACTGAGATAGAAAAGGCTGGAGAACAAAAGCCAAGGAATCCTTAAAGGGCAGAGACAAGGCTGGATTATAGGGAGAGAGTCACCATTTGGGGTTGGAATGAAGAATACAGTCAAAAAACAGAGAAAAAAAACCAACTCAAAGGGGGTTTCTCCATAGGTCACTCAAATTCCTTGGATTTCTTCAAACCAAGAAGAAAGATCTAGAATACTAAATGTTGCTATGATATATCTAGCAGCAGGATCAGAACAATTAAAGAATAAGTTGAAAACATTTAAAAGGATTCATAAGAAAAATATTATGTTGATTCTTTAAGAACAATTCTGGGAAAAGAACACACTAAAAACATTTTGATAAGTTGTCTTTTATGATTGAAAGTAAGGAAAACCATCCTAAGCAAAATACCTAGTTTCAGAGGAGGGATAAAATCCAGGAACAGAATTTTTGAGTGATGGATGCTCACTAAGAAAGCCTTATGACAGGAAAACCAGCAAGCATTAGGCTCAAAGAGACAATTGGATCATGTACTTTCACACCTGAGCACCCAGAAAACATAATATTTTTACTGGAATAAAGAGATGAGACACTAGACCCCGCCAAGTACCCTTGAGGGTAAGAGGATCAAATGATCCACATGTCCACTGCCCATTGTAAGAACCTGGGTGCATCCCACACCCTTGACAGTAACTCTGAAATTGAGAATATAGATAAAGAGATATACCATTGACATTGCATTACATTGTAATGCCTTGCATGGACCTAAGTCCTATGCTACAGACATCACAAGGGATTATAGAACCACTTAAAACAAAAGCCTAATTTTGTCTAGAGTAGATGGGGAATGATTGTCAAGGAAATAGCATCTAACTTAAAAACCATTGGGTTTGTCAACAGAATAAAGAATAAAGAGAATAGCACTCCAAGAAAACCAGAGAAAAAGAACAAAATGATTAATGAGGGAGGTATACTGTTTTCTGGGCCCCATCATCCAGGTGGCAGGCGGGAACCAGAGACCCTGAGGTCAGGTCTCACGTGTACACCTCCTGGGACCATCCCTAGCTGGTGCCACAGGCACGGCAGCTTACACTTAGCTCTTGGGATGATCCAATTTCATGATTAGGAGTGGTTTATTCCCAACACAGGAGACTATAAAATATAAAACCTGTGGATGCCGGGTGTCTGCACACCCACCGAGAGTAAAAAAAAGGTGAAATAAAACATACCCAGGACTGTTGATCCCACTGCCAATGGAGAATGGCTTTCAGTTACTGAGTAACCTCTCAAGATTCCAGCAGCTGGCTTTAAAAGCATAGTAAAAAATGAACTCATTTCACAGTTAATTTCCAATGATGTTTACCAAAATCTGGCCATAGAAGACTGGATTCATGCCCATATAACTCTAAAAGACAAGCCAGTTTTTTCCTTTTGGAGAAATTCTACTGCCATTGTACTTGATAGGCATCAGAATCCTTGGCAGGAGTGTAACCAGAACCTGATGAGGGAAGGTAGAAAACTGTTCTGGAGAAGTGGGAGAGGAGAAGCCTACGATGACATGGGTAATCTCAAGTTGACTTTCCTTATAGCCCCAAACAAATACGATACAATGAAAAATCTGAAGTTAGTTGTGAGAGCTTTGAATGGTGTTCAACACAAATGGAATGTTCAGGCTACCAAAATATTTAACCCTTTACCTGACAAACACTTTAAAATCTCAGGAGCAGCTGCTAAGATTGGCTAGATGACTGTTTATTACTTTATTGTACCTTATTACCTACAATTAATAGGACTTTTCTTGTCTTCTTTACTAAAAAGCCCTTATCAAGTGATTAGGAGCAATATAACTACTAAGATATCTTACTTAGCTAAAAATCTTTTGGAAAAGGATCTCATTCTGACCTAAAAGTACTGCTGAATGCTACTGCTGCAGAATATTCTGCTTATCATCAAATTGATAATCACATTAAATTAATAAAACTGAGACACTGTTTCCTGAAATTAATAGCAAAGTCACAGAATGACAGACTTTGGAGTAGATATACGGAAAAGCTCCAAAATTTAGTATAGACACTTACTTTCATGTGTTATATGAACACTCATGCTTGGAAAATTAAAGTATTCATAGATATAAAAAATGAGAGAATTAAAATCCATAATATTGAAGCATCTAATCTTTACTTGTCACTGGAAATGTATAACAAATTAAATTCAAGTCTTATTGCTGGTAAGTTTTATCCAGTTGAAAACTACTGTGCCAAGAAATATATTGCTTAGAATATGTCAAGAAGACCATGTACTACAGAGGAAATGGAATATTCCCTGTGAATAAAGGGAGCCCGGGATTCCAAGTAAATTTCTTAATGCTGACAGTTTCAATGAACAAATAAAATTTTTAAATTAAAAAAATTCACCTTGAGGGACTGAAATAAACTTGATGAGACTGACTGGATTACAGATGTGTGTGTTTCTGTGCCTAATAGTTGTCAGGGCAGTGTAGGGCATGAGCTGTCTCAGGAACCATGTATCTATTTCTATGGGAATGTAATGCTAAGCTGAGGACATTCCCATTTTGAGGCCATAGGCCACAAGATAAGCTGTTTCCTACATCAAGGATGTTATAATCAAGTACATGTTTAGTTTTTGTTGTTGTTGTTTGGGTGTTTTTTGTTTTGTTTGCTTGTTTGTTGCAAGGGGTTGGCTTTTATTTTTTTTTAATATGGGCATTGGGAGCAAATTCCATAGAAAATGCACCTAACACTAAGAAATATCTGAAGGAACAATGCCTGCCCTTTCCTTTGACAGCTTCTAATGCCCATATATATATACATCCAAAATAAATAGACATTGAACTTAACAAGGAACCAGAAGACACCACTCAGTGATTAAATGGAGAAGCAATCCCAGCTTTTCTGCTCCCTGGTGTTTTTGTTGTTTTCTCAAGTGTCCCCTCTTGTTTTCTCATAGCTCCCTAGAGAGTCATCTCTGTTATTCCCACTGACAGGAGAGTTTCCAAGTTGATTCAAGTGCTGCTGAGTCCCAGATTTCATCAGGGAGCTTGTAGCCCATACTTCTGCATTGACTAGCATTATTCAATCAAAGTAATAAAAATAAAACAAGATAGTATTTGCTCCATCAGGTTGGATGGTAAAGTACATAGTGGCTTTAGAAGAGAGGGAAAAAGAATTTCTAATAGACATAGTTGAAAAGGTTTTAGAAATAATTCCAGATATTTTCTGCTAGTTTGATTACATTTGAGGAGAGAAAAGAGATGAGTCACTTCAGAATGTTATGTTTACTTAATTCAATGCAGTAGTAGAAAACAGTTGTTCCTTAAGACCAAACTGGAATGTACTAGGTTCACCATACCATAGACTAAGCCATGGCATATGCAAAAGTGTGACTGGGAGCCTTCTTTTGGAATCAGAGACCCTTTAGCCAAAGTATTTTCTGTAGCAAAGAAACCTGATCTTTACTGGAATGTGTGAAAACTTTAGTGATGATCTCTCTCCATGACAACATGCCTCCCTCTAGTTATGGTCCCTCCATGCACCAATGAATCTGATTGGAGACTGGAACTGGATGTGAGGTTATCTTTTTCCTTAGTAATTATCTTGACTGAGTTCCTTTTGGAGAAACAGGCTGATATGGTTTGGCTGTGTTCCCATTCAAATCCCATCTTGAATCCCATAATCCCCACATGCCATGGGAGGGATCCATGTAATCATGGAAACTGTTACTTCCATGCAGCTGTTCTTGTAATAGTGAGTGGGTTCCCACAAGATCTGATGGTCTTATACGGGGCTTTTCCCCTTTTGCTTGGCTCTTTTCCTTCCTGCCGCCATGTGAAGAAGGATGTGTTTGCTTCCCCTTCTTATATGATTGTCAGTTTCCTGAGGCCTCCCCGCCCTGTAGAACTGTGAGTCAATTAAATCTATTTTTTTATTTTATAAATTATCCAGTCATTGGTATTTCTTCATAGCAGCATGAAAATGAACTAATACACAGGCATTTCTGTGAAGGCATCAATTCCTTTCCAAAGAAGAGACTGCATTCAGAATGTCAGTCAATGGATGACATTTAGACATTTAATTCCATTTATTCCTGGGATTTATTCTGAGAAAGTAATTCAAAATTTAATACAAATTGTGTGAGTTTTGCTTTAGTATCTGTTTTCCACTGAAAGGACTTCTTTTTAGTTATCATATCCATTCAGTGATGCTGTTATCAAAATCCCTACATGGATACATAATCAAATGCAAATAAGCCCAAGAAATGTCTATTTTGCTCTTGAATTATAGCATTCTCTATGCAAATCAGAGTTTTTAAACTTGCACAGAGATTTCTGTGTTCAAAATGCCAGCAACACAAAAAACATTTAATGTGGCCTAGGCTTCAAGGTTTATTGCTTTTCATCTTTTTCTTTCCACAGAGCAGGAACAATGCCAGTTCATGGATCTCTCCAATATGCTATGTATGTTTTTCTGACTGATGTTAGAAGTGTCTCTGATTGATTTTTGAAGTTCAGGGCACATCAGCACAAGCAAATATGATATTTACAAAGATGACCCCTGAGAGTTCCAAAGTCATCTGAAAAATGACATTAGATGACAGGTTTTCAAAGGTTTCTCAGCATTAATCAAACATGGAAAGGTCCGTGATATAAATTAATCTTATAAAACTAGCTTGTGAAACACATAAACCTGATATAATACGTGAAATAAATGTCAATCTTTCCTGAAATATTATTCCTGATGTAATTTGTAATAAGCTTGGAGAAATGGACCAATTTTGATCGCTCAAGCATTTCTGAGTTAAATTAGGCAAAGCCTCTGCATAACTAAAGCCATCATGATAATCATTTGGAAAAGTCATAAGAAAATTTAAAACAAATGACAGCTTGTTCTGGAACTTGCAATTACGTAGAGCGTTTATATTATATTTGTAATAAATGCAACCACCACTCTTATTTATCTGTAAAATGTGCATGAGCTGAAATCACTTCTCCAATTGTCTATCTACCCTCAGTTTATTCAAATACAATCAGTAAGTACTGGGTACAAGTTCTTAGTGCTACAAGGGGTTCAAGAGACAAATGGGACATATTCTGTCATCAAGAAGTTTAAACACTTATTGGGGAAAGTGTTACCAAGGGGAGAAGCTGGGGAAGTGTATACAGAACTCACTGTAGTATATTTGCAACTTTCATGTAAACCCCAAATTATTTTTTTAAATATTGTTACAAAAATCTTATTGATGAATTAAAATATATATATTTGTAATTATAACGCAATAAGGCATAAATAAAGACAGCTGAGGAAGATGAACAGCAGGCATTTCTAATTATTTGTCAATCAATAATTCTGATGGTGAGTACTGGAGGACTTGGGATAAGCCATCCAGTTAACCATAAGGTTGATTTGGCAAATCACTGCCTCAGTGTGAGGCCACCAATTTAAAACCTGGTGTCATTATGTAGTGAGACCATGAAAGCAAACTTATTTTACAAATATTGCAAAATATCATAGAAGTTTTGTAGAAATTCCTGACATTTTTTTCAAAGGTGACTCCTTTTTGTCCCAAGCACAGAAACAAACCAAAAGCGATCAAACTGAATTTTGAATGACACAGGGCTTTTAATACCTGCAATAAGCCAAAATAAACAACCAAAAGCCTTGAAAAATACCAAGAACTGAAATACGAGTCATAAAATCTTACTTCTAAGAATGCGGGACAAGTACCGATAGATCAGAAAGAAGTCAATTTTCTAGAAAACAAAGGATATAACACATTTATAAGCAAAGTGTTTTTGTTTGTTTGTTTGTTTTAGACGGAGTTTTGCTCTTGTTACCCAGGCTGGTGTGCAATGGCGCGATCTCGGCTCACCGCAACCTCCGCCTCCTGGGTTCAGCCAATTCTCCTGCCTCAGCCTCCCGAGTAGCTGGGATTACAGGCACGCGCCACCATGCCCAGCTAATTTTTTGTATTTTTAGTAGAGACGGGGTTTCACCACGTTGACCAGGATGGTCTTGATCTCTTGACTTCGTGATCCACCTGCCTCGGCCTCCCAAAGTGCTGGGATTACAGGCGTGAGCCACCGCGCCCGGCCAAACAAAGTTTTTTTAAAATTTAATCCCCAGTGCAGCTATTTTAATTGGCGTGGTCCTCTAAATTTGTTTTAGAGAAAACAAAAGAAAAGGAGGTAGTGGTTTTCATGAATAAGGAGGATCTCAGATATGACCTCAGTTGCGATGATCACCCTCTGAATCATGAAATGGTCTAAACTAAATATAATGCCTCATGCATAGTATATGTGTTCAAGTATTAATAAATCTGAGGCATTGTCAGCAAGTTCTACTTTCAGATAAATGTGTCTCATAATCCAAAGACATGAATGCATTGCACTTATTGTATAGATGAGGGAAATAAGATAAAAACAAAAGTAAACAGAGTGTAGAACTATGAGCACATCTCTGGACTCCTAGTTAGTGAACAATGAAGCAGGAATCAAGCCTGGCTAGGTAAGAGAGGTGACTCCCACCATGCTCTGACACTGTCCAACAGGTGGTGACATTCAAGGACTCTGTAGCTCCATCTCTTTGTCAAATGATGTTCAGCAAACTCTTTATATCAATTGCCAAAGAGTTCATCCCTGTGAGAGCTTACTCTGAAGAGGGAGGAGTTGTAAAAATACCTCTGATTTTATCAAAATAATGACAGGGAGTTATTAACTTTTCACTCTACCTTAAGGATGTGGTTCTCCTGGGGATGTATTTAAGTTAATATAATAATGAGAAAGCTATAATGAGTTTCTACAGCACCAAGGCATTTTGTTATTTGTTGGGATAAAGTAGAGTAGATGAAGCATAAAGAAATCAGGGATTGGTTGTATAATACAACAAGCTTTAGATTGCACTGAGAATCAAGGCAGAGATGAGATCAGGCTACAGGTAAGAATGAATCATCCTATTTTACTGCATCCCTATTTGTAATTCAGGTAGAAATTACCATCCTCCAGAGATCCTCTAATTCCATCTTATTAGACAACACTATAATGATCACCAAGAGAAAAATAAAGGAAAATCAGATTACCAACTGTCTGCTAGTTGGTGTGTATCTATTAAGCATGCATGGGCTGCTGGAGACTGGCACAAATCTTTACTACCTAAAGCAATGGAATGATCTTCCAAATATCTGCCTTGAAAACATATTGATCCATAGCTACTGAATTTCTTATTATTTCCCATGTGAGGAAAGACCCCTCCATATCACTCTACCTTATTAAATTCATTTCTGTTGACTGTTCATTTGATGAACCAATCTCAGTACTGTATAGTGTTATTCTGTACTTCCTAAGGCATCTTTGTATTTTGGGTTCTATAAGTCTTCCCATTAAACTGTGATATTATAGGTCAGGCACTAAAAAGACCTGGCATCTTACACTGGGAAAGTGCAACAATACTGATGTTCAGTCATGTAATGTTATGTAATTCCATTGCCTTTAGATCACACATTTGGATAATTAACAGCCTTTAAACAACAAGATGGTTGGTATATTTCTCAGTTCTGTCCATGTGTTTTTTGATTGCTCTCTTGCACAACAAAAGTATGAATATGGATGCAAATGTTCATATTTTCTAGGATGTGAACAGCTGTTTTCTTGAACTTGTTACAGAAACTACTCTATTTAATATAAATCAAACATTTTCAGTGGGGACTTTAAAAACAATTTCAGTGGGGACAAAGTGAAACTGATGTGTAATCACAACACAACTTAATGATTGGGTGGAAAGATTGGAAAGTGTCATTTGTTAGTTCTAGGACCTAATTTTACCAACTCTAAATCTGTATTGTAGCATTAATAAAGATCAAATATTTCCATTCTGATTTATAGAAGACTATTAAAAATGTAGATCAACTTGAATATTTGTTGTTTTTAATAATTTCCCCCTCTAACCATTTTCTCCCTTAAAATAAAAGTCATACACGTCCTTTGAAGAAAACAAATGGAGAATACAGATTTTTAAATTAGGGAAAAAGTCATATATTTTACATTTTTAACACCTTGTATACTCTTTCAGACTTTGCCATGTACGTCTGCTCTTGTGTGTGTCTATAAGATCATACTTGAAATCATATTTTGTAACACATTTTTATTTAATAATATATTACAAACATCTTTCCATGTAAAAAGTTTAGATGGATGAATGGATGGATAAATAGATAATAGAAATTTACAATATAATATTTGATGGCTAAATAGTATTTCACTCTATTAGCAAACTTTTCAATCAATCTCTTATTGTTGATTGCTTGGAATTTGTTTTTTACCAGTTTGATGCGCATGAGTTTGTGGTTTCACTGTGCATTGTAATCGACATACTTGTATTGATATCTATACACATATTCTAAATTATTTTACAATGTGATTTTAGAAATAAAAAGTTTAGTCAAAATATATGTTCTTCTGAATATTTTTATGAGGATTAAAAATTGTCCATCAAAAACTGTACACCAATTTAAATATCTACCATGATGATTTGAGGTTGAAAATTTCTGGACACCTTCACAATTACTGGTCATTATCCTTGGAGAAAATCTAGTTATTTCTTATTTTAACATTTCAATGTGTTAATAATTTTAATAAGAGATCCAGCTCATTTATAACCAGGTAAACTACAGACTGGTTACCAGATTTCCAAAGGAAATAATCTAAAGAAGTAAAAGTACACTCTCTTCTCTTTTCCTCTCCTTCCCCAACACATATGCTTTTAGAAATACAGAGGTTATTAGTTAAGCCTTCCAAAGCCATACAGAGATGATACAAAGAATCTGATATTTTTCAAATATTCATAGAAACCCTGCCAAGGTTGACTATTAAATGTCATGATCCAAAAGTTCCTCAAATGTTGAATGATGAAAGTAATATACCTAGAGAGAAATAGAGGAAAGATTCAAGTCCTTCTAAAATTAAGCAACAGTAGAACAGAGAAAATGAAGATGGTGTTGCTGCTACCTTGGGGACCTATTTATTTATTTTCACACTTCAAATGAGCCACTCTCTTTTTGCTAGGTGCATGGTTGAAATGGCATAACTCTTCACTTTAGTTTAGAAACAGAACATTTTCTCACAGTGGGTCTTATATTATATAACAGGTTTGAAACAGAAAATAAAGTTGATGTGAAACCATCAACCCAACAGTTAAAATGCCACATATGACACCAGTGCATAAAGGCTGGGCTGTTTCTATGGAGAGAAGAAGCCTCCAGCACATTAGCCTGGTTTGGTCCACATTTTAGAGCACTGAGATATGACTATCATCCTGCCAACATGACACAACCAATAACACAACTAATTAGCTTTGCCCAGTCTAATTTCTGGTCTTTTGTGTAACCACTGAGGAAAAAAAGGAAGTTTATTTTTTATAAAGACAACGTTATATGCTTTTCTTCATTTGCACAGTAAGCATTTATTAAACACTTCTTAAGTTTAATAAATGCTTAAAACAACTCCTTAGGTTGTTGAAGCTAAACTTGATCCTGGGGAAGTGATCATAGCTGGGTTTCTGAAAAAATCTAGGTTTCAAAGTTGAGAAGACTTAAGTCCAAAACATGGCTTCATCATTTACCAGTTGTAATACTAGGATATGTTAACTTTTCTCGATTTCAGCTTCCTCTTCTGTGAAATAAAGATGAGCACAATGCTTTCCTGACCAGATTACTGTATTTTAGATAATGCATACAGCAAATGGCAGAATGGTGAAAGATAAGAAATAACAGGGCAGTATATCAGAGTGACAGCCACTTGCTCAATTTCAATCATCTGTGGGTAGGGATGAAGGATGAAAGAATGTGGAGAAACTTACACTTAAGAAAATGAAAAGTGAGTTTTTGTTCTCTTAATATTGCCTACATAAATCAGAATATGCTAAATTTAAGGAGTGAATATACTTAGAGTAAGTTTTCTATTTTTAATAATGCCATTGTTCATTTTAGTGTATTATTTTAGTGATGTGCCCTTTATGAAAAGATGAAAGTCCCATCTCCATGGGAACATGATTTTAAAAGCTTTAAGACATTGTCTTTGTTATATTGCATTCCTCCGGGAATCATTTAGGATAGCATTGTTATGATAACATTTTATTAAATGCCTTTTTAATTATATTTCCTAAACACTATATGGAGAGAAGTACTATGATGACATACTTTGATCCTTCTCTCCTGGAACTTCCAATCTACTAAAAAACTGACCTAAAATCCATATTCCTTCCCTTTTCTTACTTTCTTTATACATATGAGAAAGATGACTTAAGTGTCTATTCCTAATGCTGTGTGAGTATGAAGCTGATCTGTAGCTGACAGCATAGAGAGCAGCTCAGACAAACCTGGGTAGGATCACTTCAGAATGCTTTTTGAAAGACGCTTTGCCACCCAGGGAGTGGCGGTCCTGAGAAGAATGTTTCTAGAAGGACCACAGAAGTGCAAAGTCTCTGGTCATCCATCTCTCAGAGTGTTCTCTGCAGCAGTGTGACAGGGTATGATGATTCTATAAATACCCATCTCCAGTTCACCCATCTGCCAAGGAAATATTTTCCCAGCATGTGAATTAAGTGGAGAACTGCTTAACTAAACGACAGATGAACCAAATCATCCATCTGCAGTGACCACTCATGGTTTTGTTCATGAATGGTAATTTGTGGTGATAAATGCATTGTTTCATTGCTACCCAAATATGATGGTTTGCTGAGATTTTTCTAGGTTTAGCTTGGAGACCAAAACAAGAGACAGGAGTAAAATATCATGGTCCCTTATTATACTGCCACTAAGGGAGATGTCACATTCAGTTTCAAACAGTTTCTAAATTTTAAACGTAAACGAATCAATTTGCCAATCTAGCAACCTGACAATGCCTTGTGGAAATGGACAGAAGAGAAGGAGTGTGTGAGGGTGAAGGGGCAGAGAAGAAAAGATTATGGTCTTAGCTATACAAATCATGAATATTATGAAAATTAAAATCTCATTATAATCACAAGATTTCTCATTCCTGCTTGATATGGAAAGAGAAATTGAAGTCTTTGATGCTACGGTGACAAGTAGCTACTCTCTGGTAACAATCTAGATCTCCTAGCAGGGCTTTGTTATGTCTAGGCCTTTGGGGCATTTTACACTAGATAATTTTGTCTGTGTGTGAAAGGTTCATACACATGCTCCTGCCAAAGCTTGTCATCTGGGGGTCATTTTAGTCACTGGCAGGATATAGCTAGACAAACATGAGGCAGCTGATAAAAGACAGACACAGTGACAAAAATTAAGGTCTTTCACAGATTTCTGTTTGCAGTAAAATGAAACAGTCTCAAGACCAAACAAAACAAGTTAAATAGAAAAAAGTAAAGTTGTGTGGTCATGTAATATCTTGAGCTTTTGGACTTTGACAAAATGAAGATGGTAAGAGAAGAGGAACCCCTCCCGTGCTGGGGCTTGTGAGGATAGAGAGCAGCTCTCTCATGGCATTGCCTCACTGTCTATTTTCAGCCTTTCCATCCATGCCCGGTACTGGCTCACACATGAAAACCGCCTGTTCTGGATGTCTGAGCCCCCTTATTAATCTCATATCTGCTTATTCTCATAAAGTAATGCCAAGTGATCAACTATGGAATTTTTTTTCCTTGCAGTTCTGCTAGAGAATCAACTATTGATTTGAAACAAGCTGGAGTATTCATGACTGCTAATGTGGTGATGAATTACCCCTTCAAAGCATCTGTCAACATTTTTAGAAAAAAAAAAATAGAGATACTAAAACAGAATAATGAAGTTCCAGCTACTTGAGAGGTTAAGGCAGAAAGATTGCTTGAGCCCAGGAGGTGAAGGATACAGTGAGGTATTATGCAACTGCACTCCAGCCTGGATGACAGAGCAGAACCCTGTCACACATGCAAAAAGAAGCAAACAAACAAATCAACAACAACTAACAAAACCACAGAGATAAAAAGAAGGAGAGATGAAGCAGAAAAACAATGAGAAAGAAAAAAATGATGTAAAAAGTAAATGCGCTTTGAGCCTTCTACATATAGTATTTCCTACTCAGGTATGCTAAGATTTATTTTAAAAATTTGATCAATCATAAGCTTTTCTGAGAAAACCAGGAGAATAAACATTAAAAATATAGACATTTTAAGAAACATTATGTTTTTTTCTAAGGATTATCTTCTTGGAAGAAAACACTGTCAAGTGGTATTTTAGGTTTCTGTCACAAATTTTGAGGTGCTCACAAACTATTGCTGTCTTGCTATGGAGCTATTTAAAATGTTCCCAATGAGACATAAATTTACAAATTTATAAATAAAAAGATTCATAAACCCAAAGGAATTGTGTAATTCTTGAATAATAGAATCCACTGGCTGCACAGTTTGACAACTTAAACACAATGAGTGATTTCCTAGGCTTAATCAGCCTTCCTCCCAATCTCAGAAGTGCAAGATTGCCTGGAAGTGTTTATTTTTCATGTCTGTCTGTTTCATAGTCTCCTACTGCCTACTAGGCTCGGTCCTATATGATATTTTATTTCATTTTTAGGACAATTGTGTCAAATAAGCATTTGATCCTTATTTTTAAACTGAGGATACCTTAGGATGGAGAGATGACAGGACTTGCTTAGAGTCTAACAGCATGTAAGAGGCATAATCAGGTTTAGAGAAGAGGTCTTCCAAAAGAAAGACCACAAAGGAAGGTCCATAGCTAATGTTCAGTGAGTGATTTCTCTAAGTCAGGTACTTTCAATGTATTAATGAATTTAATCTTCACAACATATTTAAAAATCTATAAAAGTCCCATTTTAAATAAGAAGAGAATGTGGCACAGAGTAGTTAAGGAACGTTAAGGTCAAACAGGTAAATGATGGAGCCCCAGCAGCCTGGCTAAGTTGGAATCATTACTTATAGTGCCTGACCCAACTGACGAGTGGCAATAGGAAATCACAAATAAATAGTGAGCATCTTAAAACTCTCTTATCTCTTCTTCTGTGACTCCTAAAAATTTTGATTGACTAATACAGATATGATGCAAAAAGCAACTTTCAATTTTTAAATGAAAATTTTTTTCCACCCACTTAACAATTCTATAATATTCAGTATAATTTCATATATGTATAGATTGACCAGAACCAGGCATAATCCTAATAGTAGATGTAGAATGCTAAGTATAAAAGATAGCCAGGAAATCATAAGACTGTGCCTATACTTTAAGTATCACTGCAAGTGCATTGACTTGGATCCTAGGTAAACTAAGGCAAACAAAAATGATAAGCAATGAAGAAGAACCAATTATCAAAAAGTGATTTACATTCAATTAAATTAAGAGTTACTTTCAATTTTTTTCTCAGTTCATAATAGTCGGTAATCTGAATTTTAAAAAGACAAAATGCCTTTTGATTATTCAAAACACAAGTCTTCCATTTTCTACTCCAGTCATTCATTTCATACATAAATGATTATTTCATAATACAGAACAGCTGAAAACACAATAAATAAAATATTGCAACCTTATTTTTTTTATTGTTAATTGCCATGGTTTTTTGTTGCAGAAATAAAATGGAAAGAGGGCATCAGAATTAAGAAAAAGTCATATGTGTAAAATGTGGTTGAAGTCTAGATTCAGTCAAAAGTATTTTTCTATTCTGCTAAAAATTTATTTACTTATTTATATATTTTGAGACAGAGTTTCAGTCTTGTTGCCCAGGCTGGAGTGCAATGGCACAATCTCGGCTCACTGCAACCTCTACCTCATGGGTTCAAGTGATTCTCCTACCTCAGTCTCCCAAGTTGCTGAGATTACAGGCATGTGCCACCCCACCTGGCTAATTTTTTGTATTTTTAGTGTAGACAGGGTTTCACCATGTTGGCCAGGCTGGTCTCGAACTCCTGAAATCATGTGATCCACACGACTCAGTCTCAGACTTACCTTGCCATGTAAGTACCTATGCAACAACCCCAGAACCTAAAGTATAATAAAAAAAAGGCAGGGAATGGGGGGAAGAGCTTAATGCATGCTGTTACCTAAAGAGAAAAAGAAAATTCAACTGAAAAATGCAAAGTGTATTTCTCCCCATGGAAATAGTCTTAGTTAAATTTATTCTTTCAGCTTCAATAGCATTTTCAGCATATTTTGTGCTCTGTATAAAAAAATTACAACAACCAATATAAATAAATACTCTTCAAAATTTAACATATTAGTGCTCAATACTAATATTATTTGTCTCTTTGGAAGAGAATTGTATGAATTTTGGCATAATACCCCTTCTCAATAAAAGATAATGAAATTCATTATTTTCATGAATAAAAACTTGCATTTGAGTGGCCAATATAAGCCAAGGCATCATTTTAAGTATTTTAGTTCATTTAGTCATCAAAATGACCTTAGGAGGTAGTTTAACTGTAATTTATATAGTTCCCATTTTACAGTTCAGAAAATTGTGGTTTATGGAAATTACAAAAACAAACTATTTTCTTTTCCTGCACCACAATATATATGACTATATGTATGTATACATTTTAACTAACCTGCTATCAGGATAATTTGAAAAGATTTAAAAAATTTTTAAACATAATTCAAAACCAATATTTTAAAATTTATAAATTAAACAAGACCGCTTAGAAGAAACAGGGAGTAATGTGACAGGTGCTTCCCTCCCCAGTACTATAGGAAGTTTACTCTTAGACAAGCTAGGAGAGTATAAATCCTAAAAAGACGAGTCAACTGCAGTAGTGAGATGGGGGCAGAAAACAGAAGAAGGAATTCTATCTGTAACTGACTGTGAACAATCAACTGAAATAACTCACTACTTTCAGATCAACCTATTTTTTAAACATACCTTTTAACTTTATTAACATCTAGATAATATCTGTAATGTTCCTTACTCCTCATCCCCAAGTATGCTGTTAGCAGTCTATCCTTTCGGATAGAAGTGTATTTTCCAGTTATACTTGATTTTTGGATGTGTGCTGGGGTAGGGAAGCATATTATGTTTGTAGTCACCCTAGACTACTAATGTATACTCTCCAGTAATTATCTCAAAATGGGCATATGTGAAATATAATCTCAAAATTCTTCAATATCAAGAAACACCTTTGTTGTATCCCTAAAATCAAATGCCAGTTTGGCTGGATATAGGATTCTAGGATTAAAGCCTTTTTCCTTCAGAAATTTTTTTTTAATTTAACTTTTGGTACATACTATATCTGGCATTTCTCCCCTGCAGAAATTTAAAGATAATGCTCCCTTTACTCCTAGCATCCAGTTTGTCCAGTGATAAGTCTGCTGTCAATCTGATTCTTGTTCATTGGTAGGTTATTTCTCTTCTCTCTCTAGAAGCCCTTATTATTTTCTCTTTATCCTTAGAATTCCAAAACTTTACTAAGATGTGTCTAGGAGTCAGTGCTTTTCATCAGTTTTACTAGGTACTTGGCCAGTACTGACAATCTCAAGACTTGAACCTTTCTTTAGTTCTGCAAAGTTTTCGTCAATTATTTCCTTAATTATGTCCTCTGCTCCATTCGCATTATTCTCTTTTTTTTTCTAGAATTCCTATCAAATGAACCTTGGAGCTTCTGGATCTATTCTCCATATCTCTTTTCCTAATTATGTGTTTGGTCATTTGCACTGTATTCTTAGAGAATTATTCAATTTTATCTTCTAGGATGTTCATTCTTTCTTTAAGTATGTCCATTCTGCTACCTAGATCATACATCATCTATTGAATTTTAATTTCCAAGACACCTGAATGGGAACTTTTCAAATTTTCAATCTCCTCTTGTATCTCTGTGATGCTATTAATCACACTGCTTCTCAAGTCTTCTTCTGTTTCCTGTGTTAAGTCTCCTTCTTTGGATGTTAGTTCTTCTGTTTGCAGAGTTCTCTGTCTCTCCTCTTCTGTTTTCTTAAAAAGTTTGGTGACTCCTGTTGAAATACTCAAATTTGTATATGAATATTTTTTACACTTATCATAACTTATCTCTAGTGACTTTGAGGGAGAGGTCAAACATAAGGTCAGAAAGAATGTGCCAGTTCCTTGACTTGTGAGCACAGCCATTTTATCTTCCTCTTGAGTTTTGTGCACCACCTAGTGTTTCATCGACTTTTTCTACCCAGAGTCCCCAACCAAAAAACTAAAGGGAATTTCTATTTGTCTACATGAGGTTTATTTTTTTCAGTCAGGTAGGTAGTCTTTACCTATCCTATTTCAGAGCCCTTTCCTTCTTCTTCCTCCTCTGGCTCAGAATCCTCTACTGAGTCAATGAAAATAGTTTCCATGCCATCACTGGTTCTCTAAACTCCATGCTTTGCATCTACCAAAGTATGACCCTGAAAGGTTGAGTCCATTTTCTTTTTTTTTTTTTTATTTTCCAGATATTACTTTTATTTTTTCTTTTATTTATTTATTTATTTTTTAAATTTTTATTGCATTTTAGGTTTTGGGGTACATGTGCAGAACATGCAAGATAGTTGCATAGGTACACACGTGGCAGTGTGTTTTGCTGCCTTCTGCCCCCTCACCCATATTTGGCATTTCTCCCCATGCCATCCCTCCCCTGCTCCCCCGCCCCCCGCTGTCCCTCCCCTATTTCCCCCAATAGACCT
>CM052648.1:182857345-182936778 GCA_028533165.1 Leontopithecus rosalia
TTTATTTTTTAAATTTTTATTGCATTTTAGGTTTTGGGGTACATGTGCAGAACATGCAAGATAGTTGCATAGGTACACACGTGGCAGTGTGTTTTGCTGCCTTCTGCCCCCTCACCCATATTTGGCATTTCTCCCCATGCCATCCCTCCCCTGCTCCCCCGCCCCCCGCTGTCCCTCCCCTATTTCCCCCAATAGACCTCAGTGTGTGGTGCTCCCTTCCCTATGTCCATGTGTTCCCATTGTTCATCACTCGCCTATGAGTGAGTATATATGGTGTTTCCTTTTTTGTTCTTGTGTCAATTTGCTGAGAATGATGTTCTCCAGATTCATCCATGTCCCTACAAAGGACAAGAACTCATCGTTTTGAGTCCATTTTCTTATAGAACACCGAAGTCTGTTCTTCCTCCTCCTCTAGCCCTAAGGCCTCTTCTTCCTCTTCCAGCCCTGAGGCCTCATTTTCCTCCTCCTTCTCCAGCCCTGAGGCCTCTGCCTCCTATTCCTCTTCTTCCTTCTCCATCCTTGAGGCCTCTTCCTCCAGCCCTGAGGTTTCTTTCCCATTGTCCTTCATCCCTAAGGCCTCGTCATCCAGCTCCTCTAGCTCAGAAAGCTCTTCCTCTTATAGTCTCTAAGTTGTTCATCTCCTCTGGCTTAGCAACTTTTTACATAGTAATAATTTTCAAATATGGCAGCTCTTTTTAAATGTGCTATGTCTGAATCAATATGAAACTTACAGACTACCAGATAACATTCCAGACCTGCTGAATCAGAACTTTCAAGTATGGGGCTTGCACATGTACATTTTACAAATACCCACAATGAATTGCATGCTCAATCAAGGCTGAGAATATGTATCATTATAATCTACCACATTCAAAGCACTTCCTTATGTATCAGTCCTCTATAAATACAAATCACCAAGTTTCAGCTCAATGAAGATATTTGCAAGGCACCATGACAATATGCTCAGCTTTGTGATGAGCCAACCTAACAGTCATGACAATTTTGAGAATATAGTCAGTTGGTCATGCACTATCCTTACATCCTAACCATCCCAGATCTTCATTTTGAGCTCCAAGTGAATTGGGGTCCACCTAACTTTTCTCATAAGAGGCTATCAGTAACTCTTTAAGAATTGCTTTCTGCTCCTCTGTGTCATGATTCATGGAGGTTCTGCTGACCTGTTTCTAGGCAGAATCAGGACATCCTCTGTGTCTAGTCACTCGCCTATCCCTACTAGTTAAGACTTTCAGGGTCCTGGGTGCCCCATTCAAAGGCATCTCCAGTGCCAGCCTTGTGCCTAACTTCCCTGATTTCTATGACAGATAAACATCTAGTCTTTCCCTGGATAACTCTGAGGCTGATGTTCCTGCCTCTCCCTTGGAGAAGTAATAACATGCTTAAATTCCCATCAGTAGTAAATAATGGAGCCGATATTCAAACAGGTCTCTGATTCTAAAGGTCACACTTTTCCTCCTTTTATAGCATACTGATTAGATGTTCCTCCCCAAAATGAGATGTTCTAAGCAAGCCTCTGGCAGGTGCTGAAGACTGAGACATTCATAATTAAATTCTCTTCATGTTGTACTTGTACTGAAGGTATGCTCTGTTGTTTATGTAAGAACTGCACACTTTAAATACAGAGCTGGGAGAGGCAGAATGGTCCTTCTGTTAAAAGTATGAGAGTTGGACTTGTATTCTTGCCCAGAAGGAGGGTTATTCCATTTAGTGCAGATACGAACACTTTGACTGCCTTTCATAAGAGATAATATTTAGCTCAAAACAAAAAAGTAATTTTATTTTTGTCAGGGGTTTGCCTTCAGCAAAATTAAACAAAAGCATGAAAGACTGCATCATATATAATATTTAGGGAAAACATGCACAATATACTCATTAATTTATATAAAGCAGTCATTTGATCATAGTGAATAGTGTAAGCATACTAGTGTGAATTTCTGAGAAAGAGATGGGATTTGGAGGGAGTGTGGAGGGAATGGGCTTATTGGAGGGAGGGACATGAGAGTGGCTGCAGAAATGTCTATGTTTATAGCCTCAGAAGTAATGAAAAGGAGACCTAGGAGGTAAGAGAGTGAGAGAGTAGGCCAGGTACAGTGGCTCATGCCTGTAATTCCAGCACTTTGGGAGGCTGAGGTGGGCAGATCATCTGAAGTCAGGAGTTTGAGAAAAACCTAACCAACATGATGTAAGCCCATCTCCACTGAAAATACAAAATTAGCTGGGCATGGTGGCATATGCCTGTAATCCCAACTACTTGGGAGGCTAAGGCAGGAGAATCCCTTGAACCTGGGAGGCAGAGGTTGCAGTGACCCAAGATCGCACCATTGCACTCCAGCCTTGGTAACAAGAGTAAAACTTCATCTCAAAAGAAAAAAAAAGAGTGAGAGAAAAGCATAAAGGTGAGATAAAGAGTAGAAAAGCAAGATGATTAGAAGAATGGAGCAGGATTTGGGGTACAGCCAAGAGTACAATTGAGATTGGTCATAACAAATTAACATTTCCCCAGTGTTTGTGACTTGCTCTAGCAGCACTTAGCAACTAGAGTGCAAGAACACTGAATGTGAACAATTGGGTCTCTATGGAGATGGGATGTTACCTGACAAACACAATGTATACTCAGAGTCAAGCTAGTTTAGGGCAGTAGCATGATGATCATTGAAGTGGCACATAAGAAGGGAATGAGAAAATAAGAAGTTGAAGAACACAGGGATCTAAAAAAACGGCTGAAGAATGGCCTTGGAGGGAGATGATAAACAAGAAGGTTGGAGGGAGAAGAGGTTGTGGTCAGAGTAGTGGTTTTGGAAGTGGATAGTTTTCATGATGACAAGCTAAGGGTATGACTATTGGGTGTATGTGGCTCAAGGTGGGGAAGAAAAATATCGGCCATAAGGGCACCAAAGAACTGAAGACAGAGTAAAGGAGATTATGCATCATTACAGAGGAAGCAGACGTAGAGTTAAGAAGACTGGAGTGTGGTGCCAAAGTCTTGGATAAACAAAGAGTGGAAGACGGATAGTGTATAGGTCTGAGAATAGGAGGGTGAAACAATGATATGTTTCTATGGCAACATTCTTGAAAGAGTAGAAGCTTTGTAAAAGAGAGTAAGGGAGTCATGCTCTTGTGGGAGTGAAGTTCGAGGTGGACAACTTGAACAACTCATTCCCTAATCCCAAGAGCATGTGATGAGATGAGAAAGAACCCTTTGGGAGAACTGTAGAGGAACTCAGTTTTCCCAACTCTTACTCCTTCCTGGTGGTACCCTTTATGAGTATCTGTGTATTGCCTGTCACCCAGCAGCAGCCTTGAGTCACAGAACAGAGATGCCAGGTATCTGGCATAGTTGAAGTTAAGGGAAGGGCAATCAGCAAAATATATGGAAAACTGGTTTGTTCTGTACCAAACATAGAAAACTATTGATCAGTTAAATTCAACATATATTTGCTTAGCAATTACTTTGGCTAAGAGTCCATGATGAGATAATTTATAGTCACTGCCAGAAATGCCAAACTGTTTCCCTAGTCCATCATTCTCAAAGCCTAATGCATATATTTGACACATGAGGCAGCATATTCTTTTTAGATCATATAAAAGAAGGAAGCAGGAGCCATGACTTCTATTCTTAGTTCTTCTACTAATGGATTGTGAGCAACTGGTTACAACCCCAAACCCCAGCCTCCTCACATAGAGCATGAGTGAGAATTAACTAGATGATCATTAATTACTGTTCCAGTTCCCAGGATCAGCGATGTCATGATTCACAGGACTCCCCAGATAGAACTGTGATATCTACTCTACTTCCACTTGGGAAGATACCCTGCCTAATTCTACCTTACTTCATAAATCCCCTCCCACAAACTTCCAGAATACTGTTAGGCAGGCCACCCTGCCCCACTTCACTCAGTGGCTCACTAAACAGTCAAAAAGAGCTTCCTTTTAGATCTGGGCAAGAAATAGCTCTCTATTTTTTAAAGGACGTAGTCAGTTGCCTCTCCTGGCACTCCAAAAAATAACAACCAGGCATCATAAATTTGTATTGTATCATTTGAAGAATTCATCTCTTTAAATGAAAATGAGAGGAGAGGGAGCAAATTAGGAGCAATTGGAAGATTTCCTAATCACAGGCCTCAAAAAACAAAGTTCGCAAAGCTATTCAGTCTCTTGGAGTTGTAAGAGCAAGGAATCATTGAGATGACAAGCTAAACTCACTCAAAGAGATGGCATTATCAACCTCCCTTTTTTTGTTGCTGTTTTCTTTTTTCCTCATTCCATCTGCTCATAGGAACCCAATCTTGCTGAATTGGTAAGAACACTGCTAGAGAATTATAAATTAATGGGAGGGATGCCAGAGAATATAAATAGATGACATTGTCTCAGGTAGCCAATACATTTATTCAGTTTAATAGCCAAATGAAAGGCAAAAAAGCCACTTATTTAAAATATTTGAAATTGCACAAAATGTTAAGAATTATATCATTGTAAAATAGTACTCAAATGAAATAGATGCCAGTTCCATTTTAAAATATAAAAAGAGTATCTTTGTATAAAGCCTTTGTATTAACAAATATTGAATTCTATGTGTTTTATGTGTTAGATTTCACCATGTACATTAAACTTTACATGTAATTTCCCATTATTATATCTTAAGAAAATTTCTCAGTCTATTAACAAATCAGAGCAAGCACCTTGTAGGAAGCCCTGTGCTGCGCTCCTTAGGAAAGAGGCAAAATGCAAGGCAGGGCCTCTACTCTAAATAATTTACAGCCAAGTAGGAAACCTGTACACAAGTAGCAAAATATTTTCAAACACACACACACACACAGTCACACACACACACAAAATACATAACAGATTACTATTGCCAGGTAGTGTCTAACTGATTGCCAGATGTCTACTAAAGAAAGTTAAGTGTTAGTTTAACCCTAATATCAACCTTTCAAAACTTATTTGATAGGTAAGTAAATGAATTTAGAGGAATTATTCACGGTTATATACCTGGTAAGAAGTAAACCAATATTCAAACTTAAAATCAAATTTGATCCTCCATTTACTCCACTGAGCTACCAACTAAAGTGCTACAGATTTTTAATAATGGGAAGAATATGCTTGATTAACAATAGTGAGATTAGACATCGCAGGGTATAAAGCTCTTAATAAATTATTTTCATAACAGCTTTATTGAGATACAATTCATATACCATAAAATTCCCCTTTTACGACGTCCAATTCAGTGTTCTTTAGTATATTTTCAGAGTTGTGCCATGTCACCACTCTCTAATTTAAAAAACTTTATCATCACAAAAAGAAACTACATACTCATTATCAGTCATTTCTTAATCTCCCCTTACCCCAGGCCCAGACAATTACTAATCGACATTCTTTTTCTATGAATTTACCAATACTAGGCAGTTCCTATCAATAGGATTATACAATACATGGCTTTTTATGTTTGTCTTCTTTCACTTAGAAAAAATGTTCAAGGTTCATTTATGTCATAACAGGGTACACTGACAGGTACAGTAGGTCTCAATTGGCAAGTTTAGGGCATTGGCATAAGGATCATTGAAATAATGCATAAGAGGAGAATAAAATAACAAGACATCAATAAACATGAGAATCTAAATGAGGTCCCAGTGGGAAAGATAAACAAGAACATTGAAGGGAGGACAATTGCGGTCCAAGATCAAGATATTTTAATACTTTTTATTGAAAAGCAATATTTCATGGTGTTGATATACCACATTTTATTCCTTCATTAGTTAATGAACATTTGAGTTGTCTCTAATTTTTCACTATTATAAATAATACTGCTGTAAAATGTATGTACAAGTTTTACATGAACGTGTTTTTTTAAATCTTCTTAGGTATATAAAAATTTTACTAGAAATAGAATTCCGGAGTTACTCTATGTTTAACATTTTAGAAAGCTGTATGTGTTTTCTAAAGTGTCTGTACCATTTTACAATTCCGCCAGCAATGTATGAGGATTCTAATTTCTCCACATTCTTGCCAACACTTATTTCTGTCTTTTAATTTTGGTTATCCTAGGAGTGGGAAGTGGTATCTCATTGTAATTTGTATTTGCATTTCCATAATGACTAATGATGTTGAGTATTTTTCTTGTGTTTATTGGTAATTATATAGCTTTTCTGGAGAATTGTCTATTCAAATGCTTTGCCCATTTTAATTGGCTTATTTTTCTTTTTAGTGTGGTCTGTGTTTTTACATATTCTGAAAACAAATCTGTCATGAAATACATAACTTGTAAATATTTCCTTCCATAACATGAGGTGTTTTTCACTTTTTTGATAGTCTACTTTGGGAGTATAGGTATTTTTAATTTTAATGAAGTTAAATTTATCTGTTTTATCTTTTGTGACTTGTGATTTTGGTGTCTTAGAAGAGACTTTGCCTAATTTACTATCATGAATATGTACACCTATTTTTCTTCTAAGAGTATTATAGTTTAGGTCCATGATTGAATTTTTATATATGGTGTGAGGTAAAGGCCTAACTTCAGTCTTTTTCATGAGGCTGTTCAGTGATTCCAGCACCATTTGTTAAAATACTATCTTTTCCCCCACTGAATAGTCTTGGTACACTTTCCAAAAATCAATTGACCATCAATGTTACGATGACTCTCAATACACTTTTACTGATACACACAACACACACACACACGTGTGCACATAAAACTGAGTCTATATATACATGAACATATATATACATATACATCTAGATACATGAACATATATATCCATATACATACATACACACACATATATAATTAAATGATACATATTTTATGTATACTCTTATGCCATATATACTGGCATACTTCTTGATTTGGTTTGTAGTAACTTCTGAGATCTGGAAATGTGAATCCTCTAACTTTATTCTTTTTCAAGACTGTTTTGGCTATAAGTCCCTTCAATGTCCACATAAACTTTAGGGTCAGATTGTAAAGGGGGGAAAAAAAAAAGACCAGCTGGGATGTCTTTTTTTTTTTTTTTTTTTTTTTTTTGTGAGACGGAGTCTCATTCTGTTGTTAGGCTGCTGCGCAGTGACACAATCGCCGCTCACTGCAACCTCTGCCTCCTGTGTTCAACTGATTCTCCTGCCCCAGCCTCTTGAGTAGCTCTAATTACAGGCATGTACCACCACACCCAGCTAATTTTTGTATTTTTAGTAGAGACAGTGTTTTCACCATGTTGGTCAGACTGGTATCAAACTCCTGACTTTGTGATCCACCTGCCTCAGCCTCCAGAAGTGCTGGGATTACAGGCATGAGCCACCACACCCGGCCAACTGCAGTGAAGTTTGGCGAGTTTTGACATGTTAAGAATATTAAGTCTTCTAGTCCATAAACATGGGATGTCTATCTACATAGGTATTATATAACTTATTTTGATGATGTTCTGTAGCTTTCAGTGAACAAGCACATTGAAATACAATTGTAGAAAGACTTTTATAAAAATTTCTATTAATAGCTTATGTTCTATTAATAGGTTGACAATTTGAGCTCTTTCTGTCCATTGTAGTAAACTCATAAACCTAAAGGGCTGTCGGAAGAATCAGAATAACTAGAACTTGAGACAGATCCATCACCCAGGCTGAAGTGCAGTGGCATGATTTTGGTACTCTGCAACTTCTGCCTCCAGAGTTCAAGCGATTCTCATGCTTCAGCCTTTTGAGTAGCTGGGACTACAGGTGTGTGCCGCTACCTGTAGTAGAGATGGGATTTCCCCATGTTGGCCAGGCTTATCTTGAACTTCTGACCTCAAATGCCTGCCCCAGCCTCCCAAAATGCTGTGATTACAGGCGTGAGTCACCACACCCGGCAGTGTGTGTGAGTGTGTGTGTGTGTGTGTGAATCTTTTGCATTTTCTATGTGCCAGATTGTGTCATTGGCAAATAGAGATAATTTTACTTCTTCAAATATAATGTTAAATAGAAGTTGCGGGAGGAGACATTTTTGTCTTATTCCTGATTCTAGGGGGAGATCATTCAGTGTATCATCATTTAGTCTGATGTTGATGTTTTTTTTTTTTTTTTGGTAGATGTCCTTTATTGACATTCTCCTCTGTAACTAGTCTGCTGAGGTTTCATTATGAAAAGGTGTTGAATTTTATTAAATAATTTTCTTCACTGATTGAGATGAGCATGCAATATTTTGTTCTTTATTCTATTAATATATTAAATTGAATAATTTATATAACAACAATGATGCACTCCTTGGATAGATATTTCTATTTGATTATGGTATATATTCTTTTTATATGTTGCTAGATCAAGTTTTTTATATTTCATTAACATTTTTTATTTGTATTCATAAAGGATATTGATCAATATATTTATTCCCTTGTAATATACTTTTATTTTGATATTAGAGTAATAATTACCTCATTGAAAGAACTGGGAAGTGTTTCTTCCTATTCTATTTCTTCAAAAGTCTTAAACGCATTAAGTAGAATTCTTTTATTATAAGTGTTTTTTTAAAAATTGCTTTTTGGTCATTTTACTTTTCACAGAACTGAGTTTAGTTTTCTGTATTATTTATTAAGTCTATATTCTGTACATAAGTTCTATAGTTCTTAATAAATTTAATCCAGTCAAAGTAGTCAAGAATAATGAGAGCACTTAATAGCTCTCATTATTAAAAAGTGGCTCTCATCATTAAAACTATTTTTCATTTTCATATCACTGGGTAGAGCAGTACATATAAAGGGTTCAGAATTTAATGTTCCCTTATTTTGCATGTTTTTCTTTCTCTGAGCCATTATTTATAGAAGAAATAATTTTAAAGGTCACTTTTAAGTGAGAAAAGAAGCTCCTCACCATATAACACAACCAGATTTTACTTAAATTGAACTCAGTGAAAGACTTTTATAACAAATTCTATTAATAGCTTGACTTAGATTCTATTAATAGGTTGACAATTTGAGCTCTTTCTACTCATTGTAGTAAGCTCATAAACCTAAATGGGCTGCCCAAGGAATCAGGATAATAGAATTTGAAAAGTCAATTATGAGTATGTTGAATGTTCAGGCCAGGCTATCTTTCCTCCTTTTGCATAGTCAATTCCCAAGTCAAGATTTTATTTAAAATCAGACTTTCTAATAAGAGTAATGGGCAAACCATCTCTATCTAGCAGGGGTTCACTCAAGAAATAAAGAAATACAGATACACAAACACACACACACAAATATACACACAAATATTTATAAAACAGTATAAGTATGATATATATTATCTATATCACATATAACATAGATGACTATATATTATAATCATTATAGTTCAACAGGGGATATTTTCTCTTTTAAGCTTCAAGTCATACATGTTCTTCTTTCAGTATAAATGGAGATTAAATGAAGAGAAAGGGGCATATATAAATTAATTTCCTCTAATATATACCCTTTCTACATCCTAAATGGCTAGGAGGAAAGATAATGCTAATGATATTTTACATGCTTACCATGTTGCAAAGGTTACAACTATCTTGAATTCCCCTGATTTACTCATTCCACACATAAAAGAAATGTCAAAAATGGCAAGTGAGTTTTCTCAAATCTATGAGAAATGTCAAAACTTCTAAGGAAATTCTAACTTATGGCTATCTTATTTCTTTTTTTCTTTTTATTGCGTTTTAGGTTTTGGGGTACATGTGCAGAACATGCAAGATAGTTGCATAGGTACACACATGGCAGTGTGTTTTGCTGCCTTCTGCCCCTTCACTCACATTTGGCATTTCTCTCCATGCTATCCCTCCCCCATTCCCCCCCCGCCCCCGCTGTCCCTCCCCTATTTCCCCCAATAGACCCCAGTGTGTAGTACTGCCTTCCCTGTGTCCATGTGGTCTCATTGTTCATCACCCGCCTATGAGTGAGAATATACGGTGTTTCCTTTTCTGTTCTTGTGTCAATTTGCTGAGAATGATGTTCTCCAGATTCATCCATGTCCCTACAAAGGACACAAACTCATCATTTTTTATTGCTGCATAATATTCCATGGTGTATATGTGCCACATTTTCCCAGTCTCATCCCGGGGATGCAAGCCCAGCTATCTTATTTCTTAAGCTTTCCATCCTTTGCTTGACTTAGCATAATCTTATTTGCTACTATAGCCTTTTAGAGAAGAGAATAGTTTACAGAAGAGAACACAGCTGGAATCTGGACATGGGTGTATGTCTTCGTGCTTGACTGGGGCCAATGGGTTATCCTTTCAAGATTTACCTGTATTTATTCTAGGCCAACCTGCAGGTGTTTCCATAGCAACATCTCTTGATGACTATTATTGCTGTGGAGGTGACAATCTTAGGGAGGCTTTTTATTATATATAGAGAAATTAATAGAAGTTAATGTTCTATGATTATTCATCACCCTTTATTGGCAGAGTATGGCCACCTCTGGGTTTTGACTTGGTGTCCTTTCACCCCACTCACACCGAAATCTCTCTGCTACCTGTTCTTGATGGTACAACACAACTCTGCCAGCTGTCACTGTTAGAAAACCCCAAAAGAAGGGAGAAAAGAAAGAAAGTGTGTCTTTCAGAAGAAAGAGGTTTTGATGCCTTTTCTCTTTTTCTCCCTTTCTTCCCAAATGGTTTGCATGTTTGTGCTTCCCCCAAATTTATATTGAAACGTTGTCACTAATGTGCTGGTATGAAGAGGTGGGGCCTTTGGGAGGTGATCAAGTCACAAAGGCAGAGCCGTCATGAATGAAGTTAGTATTCTCACTGGACTGGGCCTTTAAAAAGGCCCAGGGGAGCTGATTTGATTCCTTCCATCAGTAGAAGTAAGAAGGCACCATCTGTGAGCCAGAAAGCAGGCCTGGCCAGACATCAAATATGCCGGCACCTTGATCTTAAATTTTTGAGCCTTCAGAACCATAAGAAACAAATTTCTGTCATTTGTAAGTGCCCAGGTCATGGTATTTTTGTTATAGCAGCCTGAGTTGATGAATGCATTTATCAAATGCTTACTATTTCCCAGATACTTACACTTCTATAGGCATTTTATCAAGTGCTTCTAGGCACTTAAATATATACTTCATGCATTGAAAAAGTCACTGAGAAAATGAGGTATTGTACTGACCCCAAGTCTTCAGGTTGGGGAATTTGTTTTTCTTGCTTTTCCTTTTTTAAGCTTTAAATAACAGATGTCCTTCTTTTAAAATAATTGAGGCTCAAATAGAAAGGAACAGAAAATGAAACACCATATATTCTCACTCATAGGCAGGTGATGAACAATGAGAACACGTGGACACAGGGAAGGGAGTACTACACACTGGGGCCTATTGGGGGGAACAGGGGAGGGACAACGGTGGGGGAACTGGGGAGGGATAGCATGGGGAGAAATGCCAAATGTGGGTGAATGGGCAGAAGGCAGGAAACCACACAGCCACGTGTGTACCTATGCAACTGTCTTGCATGTTCTGCACAGGTACCCCCAAACCTAAAACACAATAAAAAAAGAAAGGGGAGTCATAAACAAATTAATTTTTTACCTAGTGAATCATTTTATCTAAAATTTTCCCTACCTGTTAATCTTATGTACGGCATCCATGTCTTTCCTGAGCTTTGCAAGTCTACCTGCCTTACTAGCCTTAGTTGCTCTGAGGTGGGAATATGCCTTTTCTTTTCACAGGGGAAGGAGCATTCAGCTGAAGATGAGGCTCAGCAGAACACATTCTCTGGGCATGCTAGAAATCCACAGCTCATCCATACAGAAATAAAACATGCCTGATTTATATACAAACAATGGTGACAGGATTGTCACAGCACACATGGTAACTTCTCTGGCTTGGAAATCATCCCAAAATCAACTAACAAGCACTTCAAAAAGAAGGGCAAAATGAGACTCTCATGTTGTCTTATGTGTGTGCATTTCTTTAAAGTCAAGTGCCAGATCTACTTAGAGCAGATGTTCCTATGTTTTAAAAGCTGATTTGGTTAATTCACTATTGCTATGTGTAATAAACGCTGATTTGGTTAATTCACTATTGCTGTGTGTCATATTAGATATTTTTCCTTTTATAATAATATAACTCAGGATGCAAGACTTTTTCCATCTCATTCTCATTAACTAGATCCCCATATCTATAAACTTCCTCTATCTGTCAATAAAAGTTACAACACATATTTCATCTTACACTAGAGCTAACCCAAAGAACAAAATATTTTGAAATAAATGCATTTGAAAAATGAAACAATTTGAGCCACTATAGCATCATTTGTGTGGATTGACACTGTGTCATTACAAATAACTCAAAGCTTAAGCTACATTAAACTATGACATCTCTACTGCCCATTACAGCTCCTCCAGGCTGTGATTTTGAGGAACCTAGCCTCAAGAAGAAGCTACAGAAAAATTTGACTTTGAGATTTTATATGATAAAAAATTGAAAATCTTTTCAATAATATATATAAAACAAAACTATTTTTTTACCCTCCATACCCATAACTTAGCTATGTAGAATGGAGGCCCAAATGGAATTAGAACTAATACTTTCTTTTTTATTTTGAGATGGAGTTTCACTGTTGTTACCCAGACCGGAGTGCAATGGCAGGATCTCAGCTTACCACAGCCTCCACCTTCTGGGTTCAAGCAATTCTCCTGCCTCAGCCTCCCGAGTAGCTGGGACTACAGGCACGCACCACCATGCCCAGTTAATCTTTGTATTTTTAGTAGACACGGGGTTTCACCTTGTTGACCAGAATGGTTTCGATCTCTTGACCTCGTGATCCACCCGCCTCAGCCTCCCAAAGTGCTGGGATTATAGGCGTAAGCCACCGTGCCCGGCCCAGAACTGATACTTTCTTTAGGAGACAAGAATAACCATATGATAAGAATGGTGGGAAAAGGCTCTGGATTATTCAGTTTCTTATTTAACACATCTTGTATCTTGTGCCCCTGTTATGCATTAGGCTCAATGCGGAATGCTAAGTATATAGGAGTAAGCAATAGAGAAATGATCATTCTTGTCTTCATATAGTTTATAATTGCATGGGGGACAGTCAACAAACAAGTTAACAAATATATAAATTACAGACTCTTCTTGTTAGGAAAGAAAAGTATTGTGTTCAACTACATGACTTTTAGAAACCCTATGTAACTGTATAAAATATTTTCATTCACAATACCATTATTTATTGAGCCCCCACATTCCTACAATGACATACTTTAGTAAAAGAAGCCTATTTGTCTATAGATAATTTGTTTTTAGATAATTTTGTTGAAAGCCAAGGAAAAAAGTGTACTTTGTAAAGACTTCTTGGGTGGCAAATTTAATATGCTTTTCTTTTTTTGATACAGTCTCACTGTCACCAGGCTGGAGTGCAGTGGTGCAATCTCGGCTCACTGCAACCTCTGCCTCCCGGGTTCAAGCCATTCTCCTGTCTCAGCCTCCTGAGTAGCTGGGACTGCAAGCTCCTGCCACCAAGCCCAGCTAACTTTTATATTTTTAGTACAGACAGGGTTTCACCATGTTGGCCAGGATGGTCTTGATCTCTTGACGTTGTTATCCGCCTGCCTCGGCCTTCCAAAGTGCTGGGTTATTACAGGTGTGAGCCACCACACCCAGCCTATGCTTTTCTAACCAGTCTCCCTAGGTTACAGAGATCAACGTCCCAGGGAGGACACGCCCCATCATGCCTTCAAAAATGAAGCAGGGACCCCATGTGATCAGTTTGTGTATATATGGTTCTGAGCATCTTCAGGGGAAACATTCACATAAACATGGTTTTAGCACAGGAAGGTGCCTTAGGATGACTTCTGATCTTTGTAAAATCTTGAACGGTAGGAGTCCATTTCAAGAAGAGTTCAGATGTACAACTTCACTGATATCTTGGGTTGGTCCCTATCTCATCAATGTCAGGGCACAGCCTGAATCCTACACAGGGACTCCAGGGAAGCCGGAAGGAAAGATGACTGTGGGAGAATCAGCTACAAACCTCCCTCCAGCTCTCTCCCTCAGAATAATTATGTTACTATTGTTCCCATAACAATCTAGGTCCCTGAGGTTATCCACAGTAGAATATATGGTATAAATGAATAATCAGTATGAATTTCAATGAAATCATGTTGTAATTCTGATCTTACAGGGAAAAATCAAGATCCATGTTACATAGAAATGCACTAGGCATTGCTGTCTCCCCATGAAACATGACTTAAGCACAGGATATTTGACAACTGCTTTATAAAGTAAGTCAAAATAAAATTGGTTTCCATGCCTCCCTTATAGTTACATAAAAATCAGAAGTGGCAGAAATGTTCATGTTTTACATTTATGCTTTGTGAAGTATTTTGTGCTTTGTCCTCTTATGTAACCACCCACAAAGAACATATACAGCGGTCAATTTTTCTCCCCTTCTGCAAACTTATTTTGCACCATTTATAATTAGAGGCCTGATCATGAAAAAGATCCAAGTACAGACTATTTTTGTTGCAAAAAAATGAAATTGAAATTGTTCTTTATTATAATGAGGTGAATATGGTTTGCACTTAGCCACACATTACACATCACTTATTCATCACAATGCGTTAGATTTCCTTATGCACTTATGATATTTGAAGCTCAAAAATGTTAAATAATTTGCCCACATTTGTATAGCTAGTGCTAGGGATTAGAATTCAGATTTGAGTTACTATGAAGACATGTTTTTTTTTTTTAACTAAAAGTTCTTTCTCTTATTTATGAGTCCATAAATGTTCCATAAGACCTTTAGAAATGTATTTCCTTAAGGCCAAAAGGGTATGTACAACCCATGACAGAAATCTACAGTCAAACCTGTTTATATGAATTCTTAATAAAACATTTTATAGGGCTGGGCACGGTGGCTTACACCTGCAATCCCAGCACTTTGGGAGGGAGAGGCAGAGGGATCGCAAGGTCAGGAGTTTGACTCCAGCCTGGCCAACATGGTGAAACCCCCTCTCTACTAAAAATACAAAAATTAGCTGGGTGTGGTGGCATGCATCTGTAATCCCAGCTACTTGGGAGGCTGGGGCAGGAAAACCGCTTGAACCCGGGAGGCAGAAGTTGAAGTGAGCAGAGATTGCACCACTGCACTCTAGCCTGGGTGACAGAGCAAGACTCCATCTCAAAAAAAAATAATAAAGAAATATTAAGGAATAATGGTGATGAGGTTTCTATTTATTTGTTCATCCAGGTTTTAAGAGTAACAACAAAATTAACATTCATTACTGTACTTTTCTAACATTACAAATGTGTTCATTAGCCTCCTGGCATAGGAATCATTTGATGCAGGGATGTTGAATTTATAACATCATTTGAAGGTGAGAAATATGCTGCTCTTGACATTCAACGTGAAGATACTGATGACTGACTCCAAAACTCCTGCTGGCCAACAGCGCCACATTCCTTCAGACCAAACAGCCTGCAGCACAGGACCTTACCCAGTGGGAGTTTACAACCATGATGGAATCAAAATTACTGAAATGCAAGTGCTTTCAGCCTTTTCTCTCCACTACCCACTAAATAGGATTTCTATTTGGCTTCCAGCCTCTTCCTTCTCCAACTCTGCTCAGAGGGTCTTAATTTGTCTGACTAGTTCTTGTGCTCTGTGATTCACACTCAGAAAGAAATAGACAAAGAAGATGGGCAACGACAGAGGCAAAGGTATGGGAGCTGGAGGAATTCTACAGAAAAATAAAAAGCCTTCAAATACAGGTGCGAGAAGAGCCACAGTGGGTACACATAGCAGATGGGAGAAAACTAATAGGGTCTTAAGGTATTTTGAGCAACAATGTAGTTTTTTTACCCTCCCATGGCATTTGAGAAATTCCAATATACAATTTGACTTAGTTTGAGGCAGTTTTGTTTCAGGGTTGTATTTGGTTTGTGTTCTTGGATGCTTTCACCCCAATACGGCTACACTATGTGAGCCCTAATGTATAAGTGTGGCACAGTTTGGGGGAGAGCCAGGCAGGGGACAACCCTGACTTTTTGTTCCTTTCCAGTAACAACACTGACCCTTGCAGATGCACTGTCACAGCCATACCTGGATGACACCATACGGAGGCCATCTATGAGGAAAACACCATGGGGAAGGCAGCACGAGTCCCAGCTATGTCCCACTCACCCCTTCTGGATTTTTAGCTTTAAAGCAACCAAGATTTTATTCCCCGAGACTTTTCTTCAGGAAAACTACCTGGGAAGGAACAATGACAAGGAGCTCACAAGGGGCCAACTGTGGCCCAAGACTCTTCAGAGGATAAACTTAATGACAACAATCAAAACTTCGCTTGACCACAACTGTGTGTTCACTTTGTGCAATTGACTCACACACAAGAAAAATGACTTGAAATAAGAAAATCCTTGAACACCCTACCCAGAAACTTTGCAAGCTGGAATCCCTTTCCATGAATCCACGTCAGTATTTACAGCACCTTTATGATCAGTTACTTTTTCAGTGCATCTCAAGCGTATTCTGATTTCCAGAACATTTTGAATTCCATCTTACCGTAACTAACCATGGAAAATCACGGTGTTTCAAACAGTAACAAAGCCATATACCAGAATACAAATAACATAAAATGACAAATAAAATACAATCGTTCTACAATAGAATCATCATGAGAAGTGGTGGTTAAAATGGAGCACATGACCAGGGAAAGGCTTAGGTTAGACCAACTCCTGGGAGAAAAAGAAGTGTTCTATCTTTTTAAAGAACACCAAGCTTAACAGGCCCATCCAAATCAGTATTTCAGCCTACACACACACACACACACACACACACACACACACACACACACACACACACACACTTATGCATGCATATGCAGTGATACCATAAATCTCAGCGAGTTAAAATGCTTATACTCTTAGGCTTGTCACCTCAGCATTACTAGGACAAGATCTGAGCTACCCATGCTGAAACATATGCTTAAGCAAAGAGGAGAGCCTGACACCGAGTTACATTGGGATGCAGTGTCTATTCAGCAAAATGCTCACTGGCTCTAAAGCATTTACATCAATTTTAAGGATTATTTGCAAAGAATCATTTGGTTTCGGCAAAGCACTTTGAAACAATTTCACAATTGCCATTCAACGCACTTGAAATCAAGAATTCCTATCAGCTCAGCTCACAGTGTGGAGATGTACAGTGTGGAGAGGTGGGGCCCATATATTGCAGGGTGTCAGCATGCCGTCTGCCTGAAAAGTCATTCATTGCTAAATGCTGCATCTCAGGAGAATGAGCCTAGAAAAGTGAGGCCCGCACAGCAGAGGAAAATGCAAACTCTGTGTTTGCCATGATTTCAACAGCTGTGCCTCCCTTCTTTCTGGGATTGATGCACTATTTTATCTAACAGCAGGAAAGGAGAAGATTGTATAATGTGGCAGCAGATACAAAAGGAGAGAATGTTACTGCAGAAGCTACAACTCAATTTTCCTAGAGATTGTACGCTCCAGAAGCCCGAGACTCTGGGATACAACATAAAGAGAGAGAGCTGACGCAATGGAGCATGACAGGTCATCACATTACAAGTCAGCTGGAACATCTGATGGAGTCACAATGTTTTCTCATTCCATGGAAAGAACAATGAATGAGAAGGCTCTTAAGAGTTAGAAGCCTAGCCATCAAGCAAGGGATTTGTATAAATAGATGACTTCTTCATGATACTGGCTATTTAGGCCAAGAGAGGACGACAGTGGCAGCACTGGTTGCTGCATCTGGATTTTCTATCTGTGAAATAAGAAAGACATCTTCCCCCAACCTATTCCCCTGCTCAGAGCTGCAGTGAAGGTAAGTCGAGTGAGGCACTAGCCTTGGGCACAAAATGTACTGAGGTGCCAAACATCAGTCACCAAGGTAATATTCCAATACAAGAGTTATTTTCATGAAAATTAATGCAAAAAATCCATGATAAAAATGCCACAGTTTAAAATTAAAAACAAAAAACAATCCCACATCTGTACCACTCAGCTCAACCTCCTTACCCTAGTCTTAGTCCTGTCCCTCACAGGGATGGTGGTGGCATTAGATAATGGCTTGCCATGAAACTTTACAAATAAAGAACACTATAATGCTTGAGCACCTGCTGGAGTATGTGTAAGGTGCCAGACTCTCTATAAACAGGATCCCACATTGTTCTTGTAAAACTTTGAGGCTACCATTATTGTTCCATTTTACAAATAAGATGCATGATGTTCTTAAAAGTCAAGCATCTGGGCCAGAATAGAATCCTGGATGTCTAATAAAATCTTCTGTGCTGTTTCCACCCCATTGTGCCATTATCCACTAAGAAAGAAACTCATCCTAAGACTTGTTTCATTTATTCTAAAGACTTGAAATAATATAGAGAAATCAAGTGAGGCTCTCTGATGCCTGAGGTGATGATTAAACAACTGGTCACCTTCTAAAAAGAGTCCTAGGTCCGAGTATAGGAGTCTGTTAGCAAAATTCATATCAGAAATAAGGTGCGGTTTTTCTTTTCTTTTTTATTCTATTTTAGGTTCTGTGGTACATGTTGAAATAAGGTTTTAAGGATATGCAAGGATGAAATCTGTGGTGGGCATAGAAAGAGGAGATAAAGGAGACTGTATGGCTCTTTTTTGTGTTTACTTATTTTTATTTTTTATTTTTTGCAGCCACGTGTTTGGATGAAGATGAATACAGAGAAGCCAGGTAGCTTCATTTAAATGTGAAGTTTCTAGAAAGGGCCTCTCAACCCTTGCCCTATCTTACCTGTCCTGCAACACTTTTAAATACCAATTAGCTACTTGCTCTTGGGTCCCAGCCTGGATATGGAAGAGTCACATGTGGCCTTGTAGTAGATATGACTACTGCTACCACTGGTTGACTGAGGACAGCTGGTCCATCAACAGCTTTCCCTGGACCTGAACCTAGCATATTCAAATGCATTGCATTGCTAACTTTTACTTTTTCACTGCTGGAGTTATTTTTAGCTTCTCTTTTTAGTTTCAGGAGGAAGAAAGCTATATTTTTGTAATAACATCTTTTTTTGGGGGGGTGGGGGAAGGAAGTGGCAGTTTTATTTGGCCAGGAGCTATAGCTGGCTCAAGCCTCAATAACTGAGCTCCCTGACAAAGAAAATCCTGGCCCTTTTAAAGGCTTACAATCTAAGAGCTGCACAGGAGAGAGAGTCGTGATCGATTAGGCAAGCGTTGGGGTATGAGTAGGTAGGGGTCTGAGCAGTTGAGCAAGAACAATGCCTTCCTGGGAAAATTCCTCCATGCCATGTATGTGATCTATAAATAGGATTGTGGTTAGGAGTAGGGTATAATAACATCTTAATAACTTTTAGCACTTCCAAATTGTTTAAGCTTTTGACTCCAGTATCTTTCTCTGAATCAGAGGATGAATATGCCATTCTCCATCTGTGTCTCAGGTAAAAATGCAGTTGCTTTACCAGATGGTCACCAATATTCCTTCTAGCTCTAAAGTGCTATGTTGATAGGTCCAGGAAAATGTGCTAAAGGAAAAGCTCAAAGAAGCAGAATATGTGGAGCACATAAAGGGGACATGGATCAGAAAGCAAGGCCTGGGGAAGAGAAGATCAACTTAAGCGAAATCCTTCATGTGTTATGAATTAAGGACAGAAAAGTAAATTTTTAACTGGAGCAAAAGATCAACAGCTGCAGGCTGTAAGCTTGAGAGGGAATGTGGAGTGGGGAAATAGAGGAAAAAACATGATCCCAGATATTACAAACACAGGAAATGTGTTTTCACAAGCCCTTCTTCTAATGACTCTGAGGCTCACTGAAGCCTGAAAACCACTGGGCTAAATCACAGTGTCAATGCCTTTGATGTCCATTAAATTTCTTATGTCAACATCAAAATGACTAGCGGGAAACTATATGTAAGGAGTTCTTGGTAAAGGAGGATATGCTAGCCAGTCTTATGTATACCACCAACACAGATGTCCCCAAAATGTGCTAAGTAGAACACGCCTCCTGTTCACATGATGGCTAGACACAAAACTATTAATCTGTCCCATGACTGAGACTCTAACCAAAAGGAGGGACAAAGTTTACCTCCAACCACTTGAGGTTGCTCCTGAAATGGGAGAGAGGGAAGCAGCTCAGGCTCAGTCTAGGCCGGTTGTGGTGAGCAAAAACAATTTTAGGAACAACATCATATGATGTCACTAGGGACATTTCGTGATGCTGTATCATAACTTATGAAATTAAGACCACATTTCTGAAGATATAAGGAGGCATAAGAAATTAAAGTTTGGATCAAAGAGAAAAGAGGAGGAGGAGGAGGAGGAGGAGGAGGAACAACAACAAAACAACAACACATCACACCTTGGGTCAAAGCTATGAATTTCTGCATTCAGCTTCCGAGAAATGTAGAATTCTATGTCACCAATTTGAGAGCAATGAAAAATATTAACTTGGAGAAAGATAAAGGAATGCTAATATTTGCTCTTATATTTTAAAATTCTTGGAAAGATGAGCTTGAGGGAAGAAAGGAGATTTTTCCTGCTTGGCAATCACAAGTATTATAATGGTCACAGCAAAATATACAGGGAGCATATTTTCAGAGTAGCATCCTCTCCAAATGCTATCTAGTCATCACCCTAATAGATAACCATGTTCTTCCGTGAACAGTTGAGAAAATTATCTCTTGAGTTTTTGAGAGTTTGTTGGTGACTAATTACTATCATGGATTCAAAGAGAGACTAAAACTCTTAACTAGCTGTTATTATCAAAGTATACCCTATAGTCTTATTACATTGTATTAATTTTCTGTTTCTTCTGTATCAAATCATCATAAACTTAGTGGTTTTAATCTACAGAAATTTGTTGTTTTACACTTCTGTATGTCCAAAATCCAACACAGGTCTCACTGGGCTAAAATCAGGCTTGTGTTCCTTCCTGGAGGCTCTAAGGGAGAGTCCGTTTCCTGACCCTTTCTGGTTTGTGGAGGTTGCCTGTCTTTCTTGGCTCATGGCATCTCTGCTCCATTTTCAAAGCCAGCAAAATTGCATCTCTCTGTGCTTTTCCTCCATAAACTCATCTCTTTCTTGGACCACAACCTTAATTATAATGAGCTGCTTGGATAATCCAGGAAAATCTCCCTATTTCCATGTTCCTAACATAATCACATCTTTAAAACCCTCTTGCCAACAGGAGAAAACAAGAGAATAGGTGAAAAGATCATGAAAAGGACCACAACCACTAACACTAAATAAATACCTAGTGAGTGCCTAGTTTTCTGTTCATCAAAAGTAGCAATTTGGTAAATTTGTTGATAAACGTCTTGTTCTAAAATGACTATATAAACATTTACTGAAGAAAATCAGTTAATCAGTTGCACATCAACCATGTTGCAGACCAGTATCCAAATGGATTGATCCTGATTCCTGTCCTCAGGCTTGATAGACACCATGCTTACCCAATGCACGGCAAGTCAACTCACTTCAGTACTCCTTATAAAGTATAGATTTCCCTTTATATCAAGTGTTATCTCAAACTCCACATTAATTCCCCCATTTTATACCTCCAGGGTGACCAAGCAAGAAAGGAAAAACAACGTAAATGAGACATGAATGTAAGTAAAGTGGATCTCTTGCCTTGGTGTAAGAAGAGACGAGGTACAGAAGAAAATAATGTTTAGTTAGAGAGACTACTAAAGAGTCAACTAAATATCTCTAGGCTGGGATCCAAAGGAAAACTTCATTATTTTGCATGAAATACTCTAATACCCACGTTTAGAAATGCTCATAATTGAACTGTATGTTCATAAATCCATTATAAAGTTGAATATGAATAGGTTTGGATTAACCACCATTAAAGGTTTCTTAACTTCTTTTATTGAAAAATGGAAAGGGAATAGTATCACTCAGTGTAACCATTTGTTTTGGAATATTTGTTATTCGTGAGTTTTGAGGAACCATTAATGTCCTTGACCACAGAATTACATGCACGACAGAAGAGACTGACCGAAGCCTTGCTCCTAGGGCATGCAAAACTTGATAAATCAACAGGAGAAATATTTTCCAGGGAGCAGCTGGGAACATACATTTTTGTATCTCCAATTCCTGACTTCTACAATGGGAACCAAAAATTTCGACATTCATCATGAATCACTTGTTTTCAACAAATGAATGAAGTAGGGAGTTGGGATGTTTCCAAACAAGCAATAAATTCTTAATTTTATTTATTCTTATCATACTAGTCTTTAGTTGGTTATATTTTCTATATGCATTTGATTTCTAACCCCTGGATGGGAGTGACTGTTAGATAGTCAGATCCAGAGATTTTTCTATGCCATTCAAAAAATAAAGCCAACATATTTTGACCCAGTGTGAAAGTTTTAATTTTTATACATTACATCTTTAAATGATTAAATGAAATATACATTCCATTATATCAAAATTTTATTTATTAGTACTTGATTTCAAGAAGCAAAGTTTTTAAAATATTATATTAGCAGATGTATGACTTATAGTGTCTAGCTTTGGGTTGGCAAGATATTTTTCGTTTTGGCAATATCATGTATTTTTTAACAGAATGTTCATGCGAACTAGTTTTAAACTCTTCTATCCTGGTATTTACAGCATTTAAAACCAAACAAACAACGACAGACTAAATAGCTACCCTTCCCAAAATGTGATCACCAAGTTGGCAGCATTGACATCACCTGGGAGCATGGGAGGATGCACATTTCTGGCCTTTCACCCGCTCGCTAGCTCTGGTCTGAATGTTTGTGTCCCTCAAAATGTATATGTTAAAACCTGATCACCCAGGGTAAGACATCAGAAGATGGCACCTTTGGAAGGTGATTAGATTTTGAGAAGAATCCCATCACTGAGGGTGACACCTACAACCTCATTAATTAATTCATTTTTCGAATGAACTTATCTTTTTCTGCCAGCATTAGTGTGTATCAGTAGTCTCTGAACCTTGAACATCATCATCACCAGGAGGTTTTGTAGCTGGGCTCTGCTTTCCTGAGTAGGATTCATGCCCTTTCAAAGACACCCCAGAGAGCAAGCCAGCCTCTTCCACCATGTGAAAACACATAGAAGTCACCATCTATTAAGAACAGGTTTTCATCAGACACTGAATCTGCTGGTTCCTTGACCTTGGACTTCTTAGTCTTCAGAGTTATAAACAATACATTTCTGTTGTTTTTAAGTTACCCAGTGTGTGGCATTTTGTTAAAGCAGCCCAAAGGAACTAAGACACCTCTTGAATCAGTAACTCTGGGGGTTGATAGGCCTGGTGATCTTGTGTTTTCATAAAACCTCTTGGTGATGATGATGTTCTGGAAGTTCAAGGATTACTGATTTAGACCAACTCTGGCAGGAAAAGATAAGTCAGTTCCAAAATATGAATGAATAAATCAAGTAGTCATTGTCATCCTCAATGATGACATTCTCGTGGAGAAATCAAATTGATTAAGCCTGGAGCACTCGTCAGGCAAGCTCAGCCTGTGCAGGGCGGGATTGGCCTCCCTTTTCCAGATCCTCCCTCTCTTCTCACTGAGGAATCTAGAACCATTGTGGCATGTACTCTCATCTTATCACTGTGATGTTAGAGATTGCTCCTGCAGTTCAGACCTAGCACCACTGCTGGTAGCCCTATATGCCAGCACTGAGTTTTTAAGCCTTAAGGCAGAAACCATAGAGAATCTGAGGATAATAAAAATTTCTACCTCTTTCTGTAATTGAAAACTGGTCTGCTGAGCCTTCCCTAGAACAGCTTTCCTCAGGCCATAGAAAAGCTTCCTCAAGATGTGGCCAAAATCCCCTGAATCCAAGCAAGTGAGAAATAACGTTTATGGAGGTGACCCATCCACCTTAATGGGCTACTTGCAAAATTAAATACAGTGGTTCTCCCTTATTTTCTGGGGACACATTGCAAGCCCCCAGGGGATACCAGAAACCACAGAGAATGGTAAACCTAATTGCCATCAACTGGAACATGTTTCTGTTCATATTTCCCACCCACAAAGTGAGTGCCTTTTTCATCTTAACTAAGCACTTATCATACTCTGTGGCCATAACTTTTGCAGTTTGAGGTGTGACAGTGAAACCAACACAAATTTGCTTTACCCTTCATCACAATGTCACAGATAGATGATTTGTTCTTAATGTAGATCTTAGCAACCTCAGAGTACATTTTTAGTTTTCTATTAAGTAAAGAACTTTCACCTTTTCATTTAAAGAAAGCTCATTATAGCTTCTTTGTGGCATATCGAAATTGCCATCCTCTCTACTCTTGCACTTTGGGGCCATTATGAAGTAAAATAAAGGTGACCTGAACACAAGCCCTTTGGTACCAAGACGCTCTATCTGATATCTAAGAAGGATCCTAAGTGGCTAATGGACAGTATGGAGACACTGGACAAAGAAAGGATTCACACCCCAGGTGGAATGGAGGGGATGGAAGAAGCAGGATGGCACGATAGTTCATCATCACCCTACTCAGAACAGCATGTAATCTAAATCTTGTGAACTGTTTATTTTTTGTTATCTTCCATTTAATGTTTTTGGACAGAGGTTGATTGCATATAACTAAAACTACAGAAAGGGAAACTACAGTCCAGCCTCCTGTTAGGGGACTCACACAGGGGCAAAAGGACAGAATCAAAAACAGTTGTTTTGTCCAGGAAACTATTTAATAGTTTTACCAAAACTATCTTGAGCTTTGAAAGAAAAAACAAAAAATACCTCCATGTAAGTCAATACTTGTTCCCAATCTGTCAGTCTATACTTGAAAAAATACATCCAAATAAAGAGTCATTTCAAAGCCTAAAGCCAAGCCTCTTCTTGCTTGGGTTTCTGTGCACAAAGCTGTGTCAGGTGAGTTCAGACCTGGGCTTCTGATTGCCTGGACTTAGCAGAGAAAGAGAGGTCAAATCCAATATCATAAATCATGCATAGGCCTTGGTCATTATAAAAAGTGTATTCAAAATCTCCTTTAAAAGCATTCTTTTATATATGCAATTCTAGGATGGATCATCTACAGATCAAAGCAGGCCAGACAAGAAGGCATGTTTGGGAAGAAATGGGCACCCCAGTAAAGAGAGGTAATGGACTGAGAATTCCTAAGACACTAGGAGTCAGTCATAGGTAGGAGCAAACTAGGAAAAATAAAGAAACTCACATTCCTCAAGGATCTAGAACCAGAAATACCATTTTACTCAGCAATCCCATTACTGGGCATATACCCAAATGATTATAAATATGTTTATTACATATGTTTATTATAGCACTATTTATAATAACAAAGACTTGGAACCAACCCAAATGCCCATCAATGATAGGTTGGATAAAGAAAATGTGGCATATATACATCATGAAATACTATGTAGCCATAAAAAATTTTAGATCATATCCTTTGCAGAGTCATAGATGAAGCTGCAAGCCATCTTTCTCAGCAAACTAACACAGGAACAGAAAACCAAACACTGCATATTGTCGCTCCTAAGTGGTAGTTGAACAATGAAAACACATGGACACAGGGAGGGGAACAACACACACACTGGGGCCTGTGAGAGGGTGGCAGGCACATGGAGGGAGAGCATTAGGACCAAAACCTAGTGCACCAGGGACTTAAAACCTAGATGATGGGGTGACAGGTGCAGAAAAGCACCATAGCACATGTACACCCATGTAACAAACCTGCACATTATGCACATGTATCCCGAAACTTACAGTAAAATCAAAATAAAAAAAAGAAGCTCACATAGAAAATAAGTCTAGCCTAGAATTCTGCAGAAGAGATTCATAGAAACCAGGGAGACCTCATCATCTGCCTTTCCAGGGCTAGAGGGAGAATCTGATGCAACAGATTGAAGGTAAGAGAAAGGTGGAGGTCTCGGGCCATTCCTAGCATAAAATTGTGCCTCATTCTCTTATTTAAACTTTCAGTAGAACCAACCAGAAGCATGTTTATCTTCTGGTCCATACAAGGCCCTGTAGCTCTTTCCTAATCGTCTAAGAAAAACTTTCCTGTCCCATAAATACTATTTCTATGAGTACAAATGCTCCCATGAGCCCTGCTAGATCCCAATTGCTGAGTATGTGCTAAACCACCAGGTGCTGTGCTGGTATGACATGGATTAGCTCCTTTAATTCACACAGCAGCCACCCAAGGTATGTTTTATCTTCATTATGTAACTGAAAGGGGAAAAGAGACTCAGGTAAATGACACAGCCAGGTCCCACGGTGGGTACGACAGGGGAGTCGGAATTTGAATTCAATTCAGATTTAAAGTCTATCTCTCACTCACACATTATGATATCTTCACTTCACTTGTGTTGCTGTCAGTAATTAAAGAGAAGCTTTCTGAGTTACTCATATTTTCCCATTCATTCTCCTCTTTCAAGATAACTTTCTTCTCCCTTCACCAGACAGAAAATTATTGAGTTTGTGAAGTGCCATCTCATCCTAGGAGGAGAAAAAGCCCATAGCTTTCAAGTGGGTCTCCTGGGGCTCCTGTAAGGCAGCACCATGGACCACGTGACTCAGAACAGCATTCATTTTCTCATAGTTCTGTGGGGTAGAAGCCAAAATCAAGGTGTCAGCAGGTTGGTCCTGCAGCCTCTGAGGGAGAATCCATCCCACACCCCTCTCCCAATTTGAGAGGCTGATGGCCATCCTGGTGTTCCTTGGCTCCTATGGGGCTGACTCCTGTCTCTACCTCTGTCAGTGTGCTGTTCTTGATGTGACTGTGTCCAATGTCCTTCTTCTTATAAAGACACCAGTCATATTGGACTATGGCCCACCTTAATGATTTTATCTTAACTTGATTACATCTGCTGAGACTCAATTTCCACATAAGGTCACATCATTAGTAGGTAGCAGAAGCAAGGACTTCAGTATCTCTCTTTAGGGGATGTAATTCTCTGAAAAGAGGATGCGATACTTTGGGGGCTTTAATCCTTTGTGTGGCTTCCCCAGTCAGAGAAATCCACCCTCTGCATAAACTCTAAAGTTTTCTTCCTGTAATTCTGCTTCAAGGCTTATTACTCTGCAACCTAAAAGCTGCCACTGAGACACAAAACAAATACTTACTTTGCGTTTACAGGTTAAAAAAAAAAAAGATTCCTCCTTCAGCATGCATCACATTCCAGGGCTCCCAAAGTCAAACCAAACTACTGGCCTCTCTGAAAATGTTACCAGTGAGTTGTTTCAATCATCAGCAGCAACAAAAATCCTCCATTCTTCAAGCATCTTTTAAATTGTGATCTCTGTGAAATTCTCCCATTACTCTAAAATTGTCTCTCTTGCTCCTCTGCTCCCTAGTGGGTTGTTTCCTTTGTACTGTTGAGCTTTTTATATTCTGCCCTGTAATTCCCATGATCAATTATTTCTTCCTTATTAGCTCACATATTAATAGTTGTAGGCAGAGCAAATAATTATATTTGTCTTTTTTCTCTCACATCTCCAGGTATACAATATCTTTTACATAGAGGGTACTGATTAAATGTTCAGCAAATTGACAGCTATGCCGTCAAAAATTTCAGAAAAATTTGCACTTCACAATGACAGTTGCTACAGAAACAGCACTGAAGAATCTTATGTCACTCTATCTCTGAGCCCTGACTTACACATTTGTAAACTGTAGATAATAAAAACTACCTTACAATCATGTCATAGAAATACAGTGAAACACTGGGAAAACTTCCTGCTAGGATATACTGGACATGGAAAACTGAATGCGTATTTGTTGACTGTCAATGTGTTAATTTCCCAATTCTGCTCCAGTGTGTTAAAGCCCTGAAAGTTATTAAATCTTGGCCAAAACACACAAATAAAAAGCTACAACATGCATTTTGGTTACTTTATCTTTCTGGGCAATGAGTTTGGGTGGACCTGGGAAAATCACGGTGCCTGTCTGCTGTTTCTGTTGGGTACAGTGGTTCTCTATTGATTAATTTATGCTCTGACTCATTTTGTAAAGACTATGAGGTGCTTGGCTCCTCATTAAGACTGAGGTCTTAGCTACAATATTTCTCATTCTCGATAATAAAATCTCTCTTACCTAACCACAGATTGATGTACTTGATGAGGCAGAGACAATGTTTATTTACCCACCCTACTATACCCAGCAGGTGCTCAACAAATAAACTGAACTCCTCCACTCAAGCCTGTGGTTTCTAATCTAGCAGCCACAGTTCCTTCTTTTAAAAACAAATATTGTATGTTGTACCTATCTGCCAATCTGAAATATAAATTTATATAACTTTCACTTCACATATATTTTTTAAAAATTCAATTTAATGCCCTAACTATAATATAAAGGAGCAAGAAAAACATAATCATTTTAAATGAAAGAATGTGTATCTCAATATATAAATGATCGAGTTTGACTATCCTAAAATAACCAATAATCAAATACCTCGTAAACTATATGTTGTAATAGAACAAACTTCAGAAAAATGGGAGTGTAATTGGTGTGAAATTAGTGTCATGACTATGACAGTTACAAATTCAAGCTAATACCTATATGTTTTATTTGTATTGCTATTGGTGATAAGATTTTTCAAAATGATGAACTTTTAGTAGAATTCTCAACAAAAATAATATGGCCTTCTTTTGATTTACACAGTAGGTATATTCCTGAAAAAAAAAGTTACTCCACTCCCACTGCTTCACTTGACTAGCCTTAAAAATAAAAAATAAAAAGTTAGTGTTAAGTCATGCAAAAATTACTTTGTGCTTTTACTTTAAAAAAAGAAAAGAAAAAGAAAGAAGGGGCAGATTTTATTAACAAGTGTTTCCTTTACTTGAACTAGAACAAGGATTTCGAAAGTCGGAGTATGCAGAGTAATGATTTCTGTGTGCAGAACTGTCTCTCACTTTTAAAGACATCTGGAAGGTGGAAGGCCCTTAACCTCACAAAAGCCAGAAATGCTTCCCTGTTTTCTTCTAGAACTGTCTCTAGAGAGAGAACTACCTATTCTAGGTAAAAGTTCTTGCAGACTCTAGCTTTGAACATGATTTTCTCACATTCCACCAGTATCCCCAGTGAAATTTCTAATTTCCTTCACATTTCTCCTAAGTTCTGTTGCTTGAGAATGCACATCTTAATATTGTGACAGGCCAGCCAAATTTCACTTAAAGGACTCATCTCACTATTCAACACATAATACGTTTGGTACCAAACAAACATAAAGAAGAGCAAACTTTTCTTCCTTAGTTATTTCCTTGTACCTAAATTCTTTTCTAAAAGACAGAATCAATGTTCACATCTGAGTTCTGGTTCACCTACTACCTAAAACATGATAGGAACTCCTATGTGACATAAAGGATGGTGATGAGGTAGTCTGCATCTGCATGCCAGCTGACAGAGAATGCTTATACAAACATGGTGTCACTTAGTAAAACAGGTACTTTCATATATGACACTAACCTGTGAGACACACAAATTCCTATCACTATCAACAAATTAGTACAATCTGCTCAGCTGTTTCTCACTTCTGAGTCACTGCAGTCTACCTCAGTGAACTTAGAAGCTCATAATCATTATTCCTCTGTAACCTTTGCTATTCTTGTATCTAATATGAACTCTAAGAGGCACCCTTCATAATAAGTACATCTACCTGTTGGAATGTAATTTCCCATCATGTCATTTTTATTCAGTAATATAGCCTCAGAATCTAGAACAGGGCCTGGCATATAGTAGATACTCAAAACCAAAAATATCTAGAATGAGTGAATAAACAAATGAATTCTGTGTCCAATATGTGTGAATATCATGTAAACACAAAGGTAAAAAAGGCAAACTCCCTGCCATTGTGGATTTGCACTTAAATGGAACATAATCTCTCCAATATTAATGATGTGCCAATACACGTCTGTGCATATTCTTAGGAGAATACAGAAAACATACAATTAATGTTTTTAGTGAGTCAAGATACTACAGACAATTTTATTCAAAAAGCAGCGTGTTTCACTCTCAGTACTATTGGTATTTGGGGTCGGACAATTCTTTGCTGCAGGGGCTTTGCATATTGCAGAATGTGCAGTACCATTGAGTAATGCAAGTAGCAAACCTCTAGCAGTGACAACAAAAATATCTCAGACATTTGTGCCAAGAGAATCACTGGACTAAAGAATGCAAATTCGGCCGGGTGCGGTGGCTCAAGCCTGTAATTCCAGCACTTTGGGAGGCCGAGGCGGGTGGATCACGAGGTCAAGAGATCGAGACCATCCTGATCAACATGGTGAAACCCCATCTCTACTAAAAATACAAAAAAATTAGCTGGGCATGGTGGCGCATGCCTGTAATCCCAGCTACGCAGGAGGCTGAGGCAGGAGAATTGCCTGAACCCAGGAGGCGGAGGTTGCGGTGAGCCGAGATCACGCCATTGCACTCCAGCCTGGGTAAAAAGAGCAAAACTCTGTCTCAAAAAAAAAAAAAAAAAAAGAATGCAAATTTACCAGGCAGACAATTGGATAAAGAGAAAAACCTGAGTTTATGAATGACAAGTTCTAGACCATATTTATCTTTGCATTCTAGCAAATGGAATTAGTGCTGATATTAAAAAAGAAATATTAGTGTCTTATATTGCTCTTTTAATCTGTCATATCCATTCATGACCATATAATCTTTAAAAACAACCTTGTAGGAAAATAGTATTGATACTGACTTCTTTCTTTATTAAACAACACAATCCAGATAAGTAGAACAAAGCACCCAAGGTCACCTTTATATTTTAGAGGTCTTTGTTTTTTGGGGACTTTCCTGAATTGCACTTTAAGCCACTAACCACTCAGATGATTTACCTTCCAATTGGAAACTCAATGCATTAAATCTCAATTGTTTAATAACTTGCAAACAATAGGCTTCATCCAATGCTTACTCTATGCCAGATACTTGGCAAATCACTGAGGCTAAACCTCCGAACAATTTGTGTCTTTTTAGAAGAGTGAGTACTTGACAGTGGATGAAAGTGGGACGTTTTTCACCTAGAGAGATCAAACTGGGGGTGAAAGGAAGGCCTTATGATTCTAAAAGCAGGTTTCAGGGAGAAATTAAAAAGAAAAATGGAAAAAAATAGAAAACCTTCTCCAATAAGGCCAGTAAAATGCAAAACAGGGTAAAAGCAAATACCTGACCGAAAGAGTGGGCCATATGAGAAACATGAAACTAGATTAGGAATAGGAAATCTAGCCTTTCTTTCCCATGGTTCCACTGTTTACCTTGCTGATCTTGGGCAAGCCATTTAACCTCTCTGGGTCTCACTTTAGAGCATCTCCAGCCCAAAGCCAGCTTAACTGGCTTGGATGCGGACTATCAGTGTGGCTACCACATCCTACCTACTCTTCTTGTACAAGCGCAGCAATCAGAAGAATCTCTGAAATCACAGAGCTTAAGTTCTGTTGAGCTTTAATTCTGGGATGCTGTGAATGGAACTACACAGAAATGACACTGGGACGTGAATGCCGACGTCCAAAGTGAAGTGGCTCTGGCCAGCTATGCTAATTTGTCTTGAAATCTATTTGCACAGAAGATACAGCTGGAACAATTGTGCTTTTCTCCACTTCATCTCACCTGGGGTCACAACCAAGTTGGCCAGCTGACCGGCAACTGTGTCGGTCAGGGATGTGAAGTCACATCCCCGTGACTTCATAGGGAGCTGCAATCGAGGCACTTTCCAAATGAATCCAGACTCACACAGGCACTCTCTTCCTCCTGGCAGATGCTACCCTAACTACCTATTGCCCCTAAAAGATAACTGATTTCTTTCCTATTGCTTCTCCCCCAAACTGCAAAAGATGATTGTAATGATAAAAACTGGTTTTATTAAATGAATTTTTAGAAGAACCTGTGTAAATAAATTAGTAGTAGTCCATAAAATATTGTGCTACATGTTCATCCTAGGGGCAATTGTTTGCCAGATCATTGATCTCTTGAGAAAGAAATAAAAGCAAAGGCTCCTCTTTAAAAATAAAGTGGACAAAATTTTCTATAAGTTTCAGGTGGCGTGGAGATACTCTGAAGCTTTGAGTTAAACACAGTTTAAAAACTGCCTTAAAGTGATCATCATTTTAGTTATTTCCAAACCCATAATCTCTGAAAGCTACTCTAATTGTCTTAAGGGGCACTTACAGGAGGAAACATAACCTCAAATTACCTTCCATTATCATTACCCTCCACCACTCAAGAAGAAGAAAGGCATGCATCGTCAGTTCCCACAACTTTCCAACACCAAATCTCAAGCATTTTATTTGACCAGCTGCATGTAAATCATTTACAGTTTAATAGAAATATTGAAATATGTCTAGCAAAATACTCTAGATCTATTGGAGAAACGTTGCCAATGTTGGTGTACTCTGATTTGCTACCATAGCTGGCAAATAGAGGTGTATACTGATCCTCATTCTCAAACAAGAACAGAACAGCAACAGTGCCAAAAACATGTGTCTATAACCTCATGACATTCCTTGTCCATGCCTGTTAAGCTGACCTTGGAGCCTGAGAGTATCAACTGAATTTTACTCACCTAATAATTTTGATAATCAATTTAGGTAGTTAAAATATACATTATCGAATGAAGTTTCAAGAGTTGTCTCAGACACACCCATCAGACATCTGTGTGTACACATAGGCAGACCAAAAATGTCACATCAGCTAAATATACATCCTTTAGGAACAATGGAAAAGAAAACTGCTGTGAAGATGAAAAAAAAGTTGTAAATACAGATCTAAATATATGTAAATATACATAGAAGTTTCAATTTTCAAAGGATGCCTGAAACAGGCATGCTTGACCTCTTTCATGAATATTGGGTTTTTATAATTTCATAAAAAGTGAAGTTAAAATACAAAGTGGCACGGAAGGCTGTGGTAGAACAGCTCAGTTAACATATAAAGAAACCATCAGCACAACTCAGTCATAGTTTTTATTACTGTGCAGCAACTGTGATCTCTATCGTGAAAATTTCTTAACAAGTTAGAAAAAAATTAAAAGACCATGCAGTGGCAGAATAACAAAATGGAATGCAGAACATGATACATTGTACATAAACGTTCTTGAAAAGGAAGAAGCACAAATTGTATGTATCTAATTCATAATCATACTTGACCCCGATACGGTTTAGAGATGTGTAATATATACATCTCTTTTTCCATTCAAGTTAAGCAAAGCAACTGTGTGATTAAAGCATTTTACTTAATTCAGCCTGAAAACCTTTGCTTGGTCATCTATAGGATAGTCTGTCTGGTAGCTACTAGGACCAGGAACTACAGCATTAAACATGTCACCATGCAGAAGGGCCCAGGTTCTGACATCCACGTTAAGGAATGGCTAGAAGAGCTGAACAAGCATTCTCACAAGACCAATCACTTGGTAATTGCTGAGTCATCACAGCAATTACCAAGTGATTGGTCTTATGAGGGTTAGAGAAGTGGTAAATCCTGACACTGACAAAAATCCTTGGCGAGTCCTTAAGGATTTTTGTCAACATCAAGATTTACCACTACTCTAACTCCCATTTCTCCCACAGGAACAAGGAGATGCCTTTTATTCTTGCCTTGGGCAGGAGACCCTGACTCTCCAGTTACCCAACCCCCTGACTCCTTTTTCCTAAGTCTCTCTAGTCAATTCCTAGGAGGTTGATTTCTGGAAAGATAATTCCCCTAAAATTATTAACATGAAAACCACATATTGATACAATAGAATTATAAACACAGATCTATTGTAGTTAACTGCACCTACAAATAAACATCATTAATGTTAAAGTTTGGACATAATGATGTGGGAAAATTAATGCATATTATCAGAAAATATTTTTGAGCTTCATTAATTAAGGAACTCTAAGAGAACAGCTCTCAAATGTTATTACTATTTTAAAGAGACATGAATTGAATAAGGAACCACAAAAAGCAGGAGTATGATGTTGTGGCAAATATGAAAAGTGAGTATAAATGCCCAGGGTCAAATCTGGGGTCTTAGTCAAAGATCTTTGACAATTTAATGCACTGTTTTGTTAAACTACCATTTTGCTTTCATTGTTCCTACCTCAAATGACACAATTAACAAATTGTGAGCACTGACTGTGACATCCAATAAAAGGTGGAATATATTAAAAAGATTTATTGAAATTACTTTATCACAACATCAGAAAACTGTTGAAAGGTGCAGGTGGGTAGATGAAAAGCCCTATTCTTTTCTACCATTAGCAAGTGATGATTTTAAAAACGTAAATAAATGCATCTGCTATATTTGAAGCAAAATTTCTACACTGATAATTTAGTTTAGAATAAATGTTGCTACCCCTATAATGAATGTTTCTTCATGGGCAATACTGTCACAATTACTTAAGAAAAAATTATTAATTGGTCACCAAACCAGCAGATGGATGTGTTGGGGAGGGGCCAGGTTTGTGTTACATTTTAGCACAAAATTAAGAGTGGGTTATTTTATAGTATTTGAAGAATCAAAATCATAAACTCTGGATATAAATTAGAGAAGCATATCCAAATGGAAAATTCACACATAAAAAGGAATAAATACTATATTTTTTCTTGGTTGTAGCCTAAATAAGAAGAGAATAAAATATTTAAATGAGAAGTAAAATACATATAGACAGCAGGAAATGTCATGCAAAAAGGTCACTGTTGCTTTATATAAAAAATTAGCCATTTTATCCTCTTCCTACCCTCCCCTGACACACACATACATACATCTTGGCAGTTTCAAAATTTGGCTTTATTTTAAGAATAATTAGGATGATAATGCAAACCTAAAAGATTCTTATTGTAATCATCTCTCCTCTTGAGAGAGACTTAACTATACTTTTTTTTTTTTTAATTACTGGCCTGTTAAGGACAAAATAAGGATTGAAATGTTTTAAACATCATCTTTACAAGTTGTTTTTCTTAATATTAAAAAAGAAATTTAAATCCTTGCTTTTCCTGCCTTATATTTAGAAGCAAAAAGTATATTTTTATGAGAAAAGAGTATGGACCCTTTTAGTTGGTATAGTGCCAGTTCCTTTAGGAGGAGACTTTCTTAAGCCTGGTTTATTATCTTAGCTGTTAAAATGATGAGTTCGTGTCTTTTTTAGGCACATGGATGAACCTGGAGAACATCATTCTCAGCAAACTGACACAAGAACAGAAAATGAAATACCGCATGTTCTCTCTCATAGGCGGGTGATGAACAATGAGAACACATGGACGCAGGGAGGGGAGCACTACACACTGGGGTCTATTGTGGGAAATAGGGGAGGAATAGTGGGTGGGAGGGAGTTGGGGAGAGATAGCATGGGGAGAAATACCAGATATGGGTGAAGGGGAGGAAGGCAGCAAATCACACTGCCATGTGTGTACCTATGCAACTATCTTGCACATTCTTCACATGTACCCCAAAATCTAAAATGCAGTAAAAAAAAAAGGAAGAACTATCAAAAATAAATAAATAAATAAATAAATAAATAAATAAATAAATAAATAAATAAAAAGCAGCCACTGGTACGAAGTTTTCATTTAACTGAAATTTACTCTGAAGAGATCAAGAGAGTTTCTATTCCATGAAGTGACTTGTTCTAGGCCTCTATGACTAAGTTTTTTTTGGCTGAATGGCCCCGTTCAAGCTGTTTAATGTGGTAGACGAGGAAACAGCATGGCTCTTAGGTCATAGCCTTGCTCTGCTGCTCAAAAGTTGTGGTCTTAAGAAAAGTACTCAGTCTCATTTTTTTTCTTCTAAAAACGAGGGTGTGAGGGAATAATAAATACTTGTACTACATGGTTGCTGTGAAAATCGAATGGGATAATGGACACATGAAAAACAGTTTGTAGAGCACCTGATATCTTGTGTTAACTCTCATTTTTTAATACATCTTTCACTTTAGTTTCCATGTTTTATGCCCACAACATTGGGAGATAAATTATCATTTCCAGCTTAGAGTTGGAGTCACTTAAGGCTTAGAAGTTCAGTGACTTGCCTGCTGTCATGTATAACAGATGTGAAAGTTTTCCAATTCCAAACCCAGAATTAACTTTCCACTCCTCATTCTACCTGGGCAATGCTTGGCACCATGTAGGTGTTACGTGCTGGAACAATGATGCTGCATCTGTGTGATAAGTGGCAGGTTCATGCTATTTGAAATAACTCAGTGGGAAGACACTTCAGGGGAAGAGTGGCACTGGCCTTTGGAAACTTATAGTATACAGAGTTTCAGCCAAATTCCAGAACCAAGGCTGTCATCACTCAGGCACATTCCTTATATTATTTAGCCTTTGCTTCTCCAGCTATGGAGAAAAAGAGGATTCTCCTATTCATTACTCTGGATTCCAACTCTAATTCCTCAGATACTATCACATTAATTATTTAAATCTGAATAACTTATCTTCCTAAAACAGCAGTCTTTGATATTGCTGTATTTCAGCTGAAAATGGGAGAAAAAGTTAGACTCCAAGAAAGGGCAAAAATTATGATACAAACTAAAGAACTGAGATGTATGTATCCTGAGAAAACAATGTAAAAATTCAATAGTCAAAGAAACTCCAATCAACAATTTTAAAGAAAAATTTCAGATGAAAAATACAATCAATATAAATATGAAATGACATTAATTTTGAACATGCCAGAAAATCATTATATGCCATATATAATTTTAAAATAAAAGACACAAACTTTGATTTGCGCAATTCGATGCCCTTTCTTTGGCCTCTACATTCCGAGTTTTAACCAATCAATAAATGTGCTCTTTCTCAACAAAAATTAATCTGAAAATCTAATTTTTCTTGACCTTAAAATCATTATTCCAGGTCTGAGCACCCAGTATCAATGGGCCTCGTGGTCACTGTGAAATCCTTCTTTTTGTTTTGAATGGGATTACTAATTTTGAGCCTTCTAATAATGTGCTCATGTCAAAACAACAAAAAATTAGGAGATAGAATTTGGTTTCCGAAAGTGAAAATCATTATTAAATAAACATTGCTTGTTTGAGTGCTAAGGTTGGCATTTTACTCTCCTCATTCGTATATTAAGGTTCTAACCACCAGTACCTTAGAATGTGACCTTATTTGGAAATAAAGATTATTACAGATATAATATGTTAAATTAAGATGAGCTCATACTGGAGGAGAATATGCCCGTAATGCAACATGACTGGTATCCTCACCAAAAAAAAAAAAAGGAAATTTACACACACACACACACACAATGTCATGTGAACATGAAGGAAGAGACTGGGGAGAGCTGTCCACAACCCAAGGAACAAAATAGATTGACAGCAAACAACAGAATCTAGGGGAGAGGCATAGAACATACTCTATTTCATATGACTGAAAGGTACCGACTCCTCTCCTACCTAGATCTCAGATTTACGGCCTCCACAACTGTGAAACAACTGCTTAAGCCAGCCAGTTTGGGGCATTTTGTCATGATAGCCCTCCCAGCAAACGAATGCACTGAGGGTGTTTCAACAACATGCTGCTGAGCCTTAGTGTTCCACTTCTTAGTTCTAAAAGCTATGAAAATATATGGAAAGAACAAGGCAAAGTCCAAGGTAGTTTATTTTCTTTCGAGGCTGAGTGGATGATTCAAATGTGTTAAGAGGAAAATAAATGAGAAATTTCTACGATGTACTTATCTCTCTATCTGCATCAGGAAACAGTATAAATAGATTAATAAACTCTTAAACTAAAAGCTTTATATTATATATAAAACCACCTTAGGGGGTAGGGAAGCTCTTATAAGCAAAGGAACAAAACTATATCGTTTCGGAGTCACACCTCATGATCATCATCTTTTCCATCACCATAACTACTGACTTTTAAAGATCATTGTAGAACTTGTAGCAACTATAAACATTCAACACCTAGTACCCTATAAACATTCAACAACGGATAGCTTTTAAAACGCCCACATATTTCTTAGGAATAAATTGATGTTCTGTCTACTCAGGAGGACTGAGAAATAAAACTAATTAACAAATCTCATATTTCTTAAGACTCAGTGTAGATGGTGGACTACACCAAGTCACTAAGATGTCACTAAGAAAATGTCACAAACAGGGTAGAGTAAGAGACGAGCCTTTATCCCACACACACAAAAAAGAAAAAGTATAGATAGCTATTCACAAATCAGATAAAGCCACAGGAGGCTAAAGGGCCTCATGAAAAAAATTGGCAGCAATACAATGGAGAGAAAAAAATACCAACCAGAGAATATTGACACGGAAAGGATCACTGGTGAGATCAGCATTCTGAGACACCAGGAGACTGCTAGGAGCAAAGAAGAAAGGTGGACACTATCAGTATCAGCCAGTGCTCTAATCTGCAGAGGACACTGGCGTATCTTGCCAGTGAGCTAACCAACAGCCATTCTTGCTGGGGAACCCCAGAGAGAGGAACCCCAGAAAAGCAACCCCAGAGTTGCTTCAGGAAATTAGCTACCACTCAGAGTGTGGTCAATATGCAAGTGCCTACCCCATAAAAGGCCCAGGTTTCATGGCTGTATTAAACCCACTCATATCTCAGGCACATGGAGTGAAGACTTAGCTCTGGGGCCCACAGTGTGAAACATCTCACTCCATGTACCCATGTTTCAGGCACTGGCTCAGCTGCCATAGACAGCTAGGCCCCACCCCAACCTTTAACTCTACACCCATCTGTGATCTCATTTCTGGATCTCTTTGCTGCTTGACAAGTATTTATGCCTAACACTATGTTACCAGCATGGCAGTGGGGGTTGTCTGTACCCTGAGCATCATTGCTGTTACTCCCCTGGATCCCAGAGCCCTAGAAACTCTGTGCATGCCTGTACTTCAGGCCTCAAATACGCAGGCACCACACATCAGACACAGGTGCCACTGCCACTTCAAGTGAATCCACAAGCCAGACCTAGTGCCCCAAAACACCTGCTGAACCATAACTTCCACACTGTGAGAAAAGGGGTCAGGAGGACTTTGTCAGCCATCACCAACAAATACCCTATCAGTGCTCACTACCACTAAGGATAGCACAGTGTTGGCTGTCCAGGATCCCTGTAATCTTTGACAATTCTGACCTTAGCTGATAGTGCTACAAAGACACTACACAGTGCCACCCTTACCAGTACCACAACTACTGCACTACAATCAGCAAGCATCCTCACATTCTCTCTCTCCCATAAAGGAAGCTCTTTTCACACCAAGAGTAGCCAATAGAGTCTGAAAGAGGTGAATACTCCACCAAATATACAGACATCAATGTCAACAAAAAGCTTGAAAAACCAGAGACATAACACCACCAAAACAACACAATAATCTCTCAGTAGCTGAAACATAGAAATGGAGATCTATTAAATGCTTGATAAAAATTCAAAATAATTGTTTTCAGAAAGCTCAATGAACTTCAAGAAAACAGAGAAACAAAACAATTCAGTTAATTAAGAAAACAATAAATTTCCAACACAAAAAGTTTGACCAATTAAAATTATTTAAAAAATTAAACCAATTCTGGAGCTGAAAAATAAAATTAATGAAATTCAAATGAAATAAAGGGCATCAACAGAAAAATTTATCAAGCAGAAGAAAATATCTGTAAACTCAAAGACAGGTTATTTGAAAATATATAGTCAGAAAAGAAAAACAATGAAAAGGAATAAAGGAAGCTTATAGGATGCACAGGGCAACATCAATAGAGAAAATGTTTCAGGCCTAGGAGTTAAGAAAAGAGAAGAGAGGGATAAGGAGCTATAAAGTTTATTTTAAAAAAAATCAGAAAACTTTCCAAATCCAGGAAAAAAAAATATCCAGGTACAAGAAGGTCAACAATTCACTCTAAACCAGACTATACAAAGACATATTGTAACCTATTTTTCAAGAATCAAAAACAGAGAGTATATAAAATAACGAGAGGAAAAAAAGCAAATCATATATTAGGGAATTTCAATAAGGCAGCAGTGAATTTTTTCATCAGAAACCTTATAGGCCAGGAGAAAGTGAAATAATAGATTTGAAGTGCTGAAGAAAAAAAAACTATCAACTAATTATACTGTATCTAGTAAATATGTTTATTACTAATGACGAGATACAGACTTTTTCAGACAAACAAATTTGAGGAAGTTCATAATCAGCAGACCCGTTTTATAAGAAATAGTAAAGGGAGTTTCTCAAGCTGAAAGAAAAAGCTGCTAATGAGTAACATGAAAACATGTGAAAGTACAGAACTCATAAATACAAGTAAGTACACAGTTAATTTGGAGTACCCTAATACTGTAATAGTGCTGTGTACATCACTTATGTCTTCAGTATGATGACTAAAAGACAACTATTAAAAATAGCAGGAGCTACAATAACATGCTAACTGATGAACAGCATAAAAAATGTAAATTATGACATCAAAAACATAACATGGCACAAGAAGTAGAGAAGTGTGAAGTTATTTTATTTTATACAAGTTGTTATCAGCTTAAATTAAATGTTTTATGTAAGCCTTGTGTTAATCACAAAGCAAAAACCAATAGTAGATGCATAAAAGATAAATAGTAAGGAATCTTAGCAAAATGTCAGAGAGTATCACCTAATCGCAAAGGAAGATAGCAGGAAAGGAACAAAGGATCTATAAAACAATGACAAGACAATTTTAAAAATAGCAGTAGCAAGTATTTACATATCAATAATGACCTTAAATATTCAGAGATTAAATTATCCAATCAAAAGATATAGAATGGCTAAAGGAATAAGGAAAACAAAACAGAACACCATCCAACAATATGCTGCATACAAGAAACTCACTTCACCTTTAAGGACATACATGGACTGAAAGTGAAGGGATAGAAAAAGAGAAACAAAAGACAGAAGGGGTAGCTATAATTATTTTAGATAAAATAGACTTTTAAGTTGAAAACTGTACCAAAAAAGACAAAGAAGATCATTATATAATACAAAGAGGTAAATTCATTTAAGAGAATATAACAACTATAAATATATATGCATCCAACATTCGAACATCTAAATATATAAAGCAAATATCAACAGAAGGGAGAGAGAGGCTGCAATACAATAATAGTAGGAAACTTCAATACCCCACATTCAGCAATAAGAAACCATCAAGACAGAAAATCAGTAAGAAAACATCAGACTTACACTACACATTAGACCAAATGGACCTAACAGATAACCACAGTAGAATACACAACCTTTTCAACTACACATGGAACATCTTCCAGGATAGACTATGTGTTAGGTCACAAAGCAAGCCTTTACAAATCTAAGAAAAATGATATCAAATTATCTTTTCTGACCATTATACTCTGAAACCAGAAATGAATAACAGAAGAATATTCAGAAAATTCATGAACATATGGAAATTAAACAACGTGCTCCTAAACAACCAATGGATTGAAGAACAAATTAAAAGTAAAATTTAAAAATGTCTTGAGAAAAACAAAAATGTACGAAAATTCATGGAGCATAGCAAAAGCAGTTCTAAGAGGGAAATATATAGCAACAAATGCCTACATTAAGAAAATAAGAAAGCTTTTTAAATGTTAAATATTTATTTAGTGTTGTATAAATGTTTACGTCTCACACAAGCTCTGGGGTAGATTAAATTATGTCAATTTCCCAGAGGAAAAACCAAAGAAATTAACAGACATATATAATGGCTTAGAACTTGTACTTCACAGAGTTGGAATTTTGAAATGATTATATCATTACATAAAAAGTAAATAGATCTTAAGTTCTACTTTATTTCTACTGCGTTCCATTTATTTTGCTTTTACTGGACTGCAAATTCTGATAAACGGTTTCACCATTTTATCTCTCACATTTAATACAGTTCCTGGCACACAGCACTCACTCAACTAGTTTTAAATCAATGAGTGAAGGAGATTTTGCTTCTCAAATTTCTTTATATCACAGGCAGGTGAGCAATATTTATTTCATGGTTGATATATGTTGATATATGTCACCATAGCTATGGACATTTACTTACAGATTTTTCAGCATCCTTAAGAACAATGCAAGCCAGAATGGGCTAAATTTGAGGCAGGGAAAACCAAGCTGTAGTCACTGATATGAAAGAATACTGAGTTACTGTTTAAAAATGTAGCATAAAGAATAATATTACAGTTTGAGAAATAATAGTTAATCACAATCTTGATTAAATTTTTCTCAGAGTTTTTGATGTGGCATAATCTATCATAAGCAGAGACTTATTCACTATCATGAGAACAGCATAACTGCCCCTATGATTCAATTATTTCCCACTGGATTCCTCCCACAATATGTGAGAATTATGGGAGCTGCAATTCAGGATGAGATTTGGGTGGGGACACAGCCAAACCATATCAGCTTTATTGAAACACAGATGTCCTCATTCATTTATATATAGTCTATAGTTGCTCTTGCACTACAATGACAGAGTTGGGTATCTGTTACAAATAGAATCGCCCAGAACGCCAAGAATATTTGGCCCATGACAGAAAAATTTGCCAGCCATTGACACAGCCTATAACTCTCTGCCCTTGAGACTATCTATATTTAGGCCCAAAGAAACATATTTTAACAACTGTTTACCTTTGTTTTCAAAACAAAGGTTACATTTTGTCCAATGGGTGCAAGAGTTTTCAGTTCGTGCCGCTACCAACAGCAGAGATTAACACTTCTGTGCTTTCGGTATAAAAAAGATCCATTAATTAACTTGTCAAATTCTTCCTCTCAGAGAATATGGATGCAGTAGACACTTACATAATAAAAATAATTTCTCAAAAGTGCTAAGTGCCCATTTTCCTTCTTCTTTTCATGTTCTCATTTGTGGTTCCATAAATACTCATAATGCAGCAAATTATATGCAATAGTTGCACTTGACAGCTAAGAAACATTTTGTAGTATTAAAAAATGTATTTTAGTCTTAAATTTAAATATGAATAGGTCTAGATAGAACATGAGAAGCAGGATCCTACAGTGATTCAACATTGAATATCAAAATTGTATTATTAATAAATTTGTAAAATAGAATACTGATATAAATATAAAACTAAAAGAGGACTCACTCTTGCCATGACTGACCACACCAGCAGGCAAGGTATGTGTCTCTGAGAGGAAAACACTGTAGCTCACAGGCTTTTTCAACAGCCGGATTGGAGTATGACTGTGTAAAAAGCAACACAGAGCACTCAAATATAGACAAGGACTTAGAAAATGAAGGCACTATGCAAGTCTTCTAAGTAATCCAATCAATGAGCAATGCCAGAATAATAAAAGATTAAAGAAGGGCACAGTGTCTCATGCCAGTAATCCCAGCACTTTGGGAAGCTGAGGTGGGTGGATCACCCGAGGTCAAGGGTTCGAGACTGGCCTGGCCAATGTGGTGAAACCCCGACTGTACTAAAAATACAAAAATTAGCCAGGCATGGTTGAGTAGTCCCAGCTACTGCAAAGGCTGAGGCAGGAGAATTGCTGGAACTCAGGAGGCAGAGGTTGCAATGAGCTGAGATCGTACCATTGCATCAGCCTGGTAACAGAGTGAGAGACTCCATCTCAAAAAAAAAAAAAAAGAAAGAAAAAAAGGAAAAGATTAAGAGTCAGTATAAAAATGATGAAGAAAATAAGTTATCAAGGACTAAAATCAGTTAAATACAGCCTGGGCATTCCTAATTGGAAAAGCTGAAATCCAAAATGTTCCAAAATTCTAAACTTTTTGAGTGCCAGCATGAATTCAAAGGTCACGCTCAAAGGAAATACTGACTGAAGCATTTTGAATCTTGGATTTGTGGATAGAGATGCTCAACGGGTAAGTATAATAGAATGCAAATATTCAAAAAAATCAAAAATCTTAAACATTTCTGGTCCCAAACGTTTATGATAAGGGATACTGAACCTGTAAAAAAATAAATCTAAACACATGTTTTAAAGGGTTATAATATTAATTAGACTTCACATTTTTATAGCTATTCTCAGTTTTTTTAACTGCTGTTTTGATGACCTTAAATTAAAAAAAAAATTTTAAAAATCGATAAAAATCCTTGATATTGATACAGGAGAGGGGCAGGGAAGTGCTGGGTAGAGAAGGGCAGGGTCCCTGGCAAGGGGCCCACCCTCGGGCCTGTGCCTATGGACCTAAATGAGGACAGGCACTCCTGTTTCCATGCCCAAATGTTTCATTTTCCAAGATCACTCTGGCAAGCCACAACCCCATTCTGTGCCCAAAAAACCCGAGAGCCTAGTGGGTACACAAGCAGCCAGACCTCAAGAAGAACACACCGGCAGAAGAACACAAAGAGAGAGGCCAGTAGGCCATTGATGAACAGCTGTAACAAGGGTGACATCGAAGGGAATTCGGCCAAGGGCTATGGGAGGAGAGGCCGGGAGCTGAAGGGCCAGACTCCAGGGGGAAGACCACCTTCACGCTCCATCCCCATTCTGCCTCCACATCCACCAGCTGAGAGCCACTTCCACCCTCAAGAAAACCTTCTACTCATTCTCCAAGGGCATATGTGACCCGATTTTTCCAGTTCACTAGGGCAAGAACCTGGTATACAGAAAGCCATCTGTCCTTTCGATAAGGCAGAAGGTCTAATTGAGCTGATTAACACAAGCCCCCTGCGGACGGCAAGAGTGAAAGAGCACACAGTGACACGTGCCCACTGGGGCTTCGGTAGCTGTACCCACTCGACTCTAGATGCTGCTGTGGGGTCGGGGCCCTGCGACCTGCCCATCCGCATGCTCCTCCTAGAGGTTTGAGCATCGGGCACAGAAGAAACGAGCCACATCCCCAGGGCACGCCCTACGAGGGGGACAAGGGAAAACTCCTCCCATTCCAATATTCCAAAAAGACAAAAATAGTGGAGCTTACTCACTTTTATAGACAAATAACGTTATATATTTAAGTATGTGTCCGACAAATCTTTGTAACCACTGATAACAATGCTTATCATAGCATTTCCCGAAACAACCACATTTTCCTGCCCACATGCTCTTCTAAAACCTGCAGGGTCTTTGTGACCGTCTCATGAATACAGAGGCAGACCCAACACATGTGGCCTCCAGTGCTTGGTGACAGAAGGCAATACTGACCAGTTCTGCCTGCTTCTCTTGAAACATTTGTTCTTGGAACCAAGCACTAAGTGGTGAAAAAGCCTAGGCCACACGGAGATCACAGGTAGGCGTCCTGGCTGAAACTTCACTGCTGCTCACTTAACATCCTCCATGACTTTTCTGACACACGAAGAAGCAACTGAGAACCCTCTAGCCACAACCGCAGACTGACTGCAAACTCATGAATACCCAAAGCAAGGAAGGCCTAGATGAGCCCAGTCAACACCCAGAAGTGTGAGATATAATGAAAAAAAAATTGTTTCACTCCACAACGTTTGTAGCAGTTTGTTAGGTAGCAGTAGATAACTGGGTAACAGTAAACAATAACAACAAAAAGTCTATGCAAAAATATAAGAATGGATAAAAAAATTAAACTACAGAAAGCATAAAATGTAAATACCAAATAATAGAGTTGTGACAATGAATGCAAATTATTTAAACACACCTAACAACCGGAAAAGAGACTCAGATGGAGTGAAAATAGAAAACTCTACTTACTAGCTAATAATAAATACCCAAAATAAAATTACAAAGAGGCCAAAAATCAAAGAATAAAATATACTATGTGAAGCATTGAAATAAAAAAGAAAAATAAGACTAACCAAAAAGAACAATTTAATAAAGATAGCAGCAAAAATATGACTAGTAAAACAGAAACTATTACTAAGTTGACCAAAAAATTCTCTACACCATACCCCAAAAAGCCCTTTTGTAAGTATAATCAATAAAAATAAAAAACAAAATATCAAAATGAAGAATAACATCATTGCTGAATATATAGAGACTATTTTCAAAATTATTATAAACAAGCAGGTGAATATAAACATTTGAATGAAATGAATCATTTGGAACAAATTTCAATTTCCCCAATTTATTCAAAGAGTAGAATGCCTGAAGAGAAGAAATGTAAAATATATTATGCAAACTTACACAATCTGTTCCATAGCCAGTCTTTTCTTTAAGTTGTGAACTCTTTCAATTACAGAATATACTCTCAATGATAAGGAAAAAAATATGTGTTCAGCAATGCTAAAAAGTGAAAGCTATCTACTTTGTGCAAAATTGTTATAATTTTCACGCAAAAATTTGACCAAGGTATAGCTTAAAACCAACAGCATTTCCTAAATTTTAATCAAAGCAGTTTTTATATAATAACATCTGCATCGAATAAAAACATGCTCCCTGCTAAGAAAAATTTGGGAAATTTGCTTTTAAAGGTATTTGTAGCTGTGGCACTATAGAATTTCTGAATCTATAATAAAGTTATGAGGATTATGAATCTCCAAGGGTATAGAAATCAGTGCTTCCAAATCTTCCTTACTGCAAATGCTTTGTATTCACAGAATATTATTAATGTTCTATAACACAGTGAAATGAATGACCATAGGTCAAAATTTAGAAAATGGTGCTATAAATCAATTTATCTATGAATATAGATACAAAATATGACAAAATCCAGAAATTAACATTGATATATTCCTATTCATAATATCTTAACATAATAATACAAATAGGTAGTTCTGCAATATAAATAGTGGTGTTATCAATTGGCCATGCCACTTTAATCCTAGCACTTTGGGAGGCTGAGGCAAGCAGATTGTCTGAGCTCAGGAGTTTGAGACCAGCGTGCACAATGTGGCGAAACCCTATCTCTACTCAAACTACAAAAAATTAGTAGGCATGGTGGAGCGTGCCTGTAATCTCAGCTACTTGGGAGGCTGAAGCACAAGAATCGCCTGAATCCAGAAGGCAGAGTTTGCAGTGAGCCAAGATCATGTTCTTGCACTCCAGCCTGGACAACAGAATAAGACTGTCTCAAAGGAAAAATAAACTTTGCAATGCCATTCTTAATGCTAAAACATTAACCCCATACCATCAAAATCATGAAGAAAAGAATATATTTTATCACTAGTATTTTATTCTGATTTAAACATACAGGTAATACAATAACATATGAAACATGAATAAGATATGCAAGTATTATAAAAGGTGGATAAACTAGGGATAATTGCAGATAATAGGCCTATATACTTCCCTAAAAGCAAGAGAATCAACTAAAAAATAGATAGTATATTATGTCAGCAATGAAGCTGACATGTCATGTGATGAACTATTATGCAGCTTACTGGCAATAATGTTTTTAAAGAATTTTCTGACACATTCCCATTTAAGTAAAATAGAATTAGTGAATTATACTTGCTATAAGTTTTTTTAAAGTACACACTTAGAAAGCACACTAAATAAAATGAAATAGTGATCATCTGTAGTTCATGATGTTAGAGTTGATTCTAATTTTATTCTTTCAACTCAAAGATAAATTGGTTTATAGTAGGTATGGAAAATACAGAAAATACAGAAATTGGTTTATTGGAACATATGTTCTTAGTATAAGAACTTTTATTTTTCTTATTACTAATATTTTAACTTGGCCTTTCATTCTAATAGTCCAAGAGTCCTCACTTGATGTTCTACTCATCTAAATAGATATATATCTCATATGGTCTTTTTCAAATCAATGACTTCAAATATCATCTGTCTATTTGATGGCATATCCAAATATATTTAATTACTTATTGAACATCTTCATTTAGTTGTTGTAGAGGAGTCTTATACAAATAATGAATGTGCAAAACTGAAGTCATTCTTCTTTTAAAAATCAGTCTTTTCTGGAGTTAATGATTTGAGCAAAGAACATTTAATTTGCTCAGTCACCCAGATTGGCAGAAGGATGTTGAAGAATTATGTTAGCTAAATGAATGATGGTTTTAGGAAAGAAATGATATTTGAGATGGGTCTTAGAAAAGAATTAAGGTACCACGAGGCATAAAATTTGGACAGTATTTTCTCATTAAAAAATTATTGTCTTATCAGAAGTCAAAGTCAAAGCTGAAGCAAGGCATAAAAATAAAATATCTTTAATTTGAGATAAAGACAGATATATGAGCCTTTAGATGGTTTCTTAGTTAGAGAATACTGGACTGATCACCAACATAATTGAAAAAACTTAACACTTGTGCTCTTGAGACATTTGCAAAGTGAGTTTCAGTTAATGGTAGTCTAAAAGATGTTGACTCTTGCCTTTTTGTCAGTAGTCTGAAGACAATTTGCTTCAAACCATGCTTAGAAGTGGTTTGAATGCTCCTAAAATTTCAAAGAAGGCCTATTGGTTAGTTTAATTTCAAGAACATTACACATGAACACTTCGATTCTAAGGTCATAAAATATCCACTTTTATGTTGCATCTTCTTGTATCACATTCAATACAAGTTGAGGTACTTATTCAAGACAGCTTTTAAAGAGTTTTCAAATATATACATATTTATATTTATATACAAATCTATGTCTTTAAGAATATAGTTGTTATATATATATAAATATATATAACTATTTATATAACTATTTATATATATAAATAGTTATATATATAACTATATATATATAAATAGTTATATATATAACTATATATAGTTATATATAAAAATATATAGTTTTATATATAAATATATATATAGTTTTATATATAAATAAATATATATATATTTAAATCTATATAAGTCTTGAACAATATAGTTGTCTCTTATATCCCTGGGTTCTGCATCTACAGATTTAATCTATATAAGTCTTTAACAATATAGTTGGCTCTTATATCCCTGGGTTCTGCATCAGCAGATTCAATCAAACATGAACAGAAAATACTTCAAAAATCATATTAATAAAAGTAAAGAAATCCAGTATAATAATAATTTGCATAGTGTGTACATTGTGTTAGGTTTTATAAGCAATCTAGAGATGATTTAAAGTATATTGAAGAATATGCATAGGTTATATGAAAATACTAGGCCATTTTGTATCAGGGACATGAGCATCCCTGGATTTTAGCATTCATATAAGCTGCTGGAACAAATCCCCCACAGATACTGAGAGATGACTATATATAAAATCTAAAAAGAAAATTGAATGCTAATCTTTATCATAAATATCAGATATATTATGTCACTCTCTCTTCAACATGAAAATGCTTCCATTAAAAAATTCCAAAAATGTAAACACAGTTCTTTGTTCCAAATACTGTTATTATTGGAACAATTAATCTCTTTCAGCTTAGCCTCCAGATGCATCATCATCTATAAAGCCTGGATAGATTTCATGTCAAGGAGAAAGGAAGCTAGACTTTTAGAAGTAACTGGTACAGATATACTGCTTTCTTCCTGCATTATATGTCACTATAATTATAGTATCAACCTGAAGCTCAAGGCAAATCATTCATATACAATCTACTGTGCTACATTTCTAGGAGCTCGAGTCAAATGGAGCCCAATACACTTGACTCTTCCAATTCCAGTAACTAATTTCAATCAGCAACAGCACCTACAGGGTCTTTGAGTATACAGTGGGCATTGTTGTTGATTGAATGTCCACTGTACACTCAAAGCTTAAATACTCCAACACATTTCTGGTACATTGGTATCCCTACAATTATGAAAATAGATTCCAGAAGTATAGGAAGATAACAGAAAATAACATGGTTCATTTTTAAATACAAAAAAAGAGCAAAAAATAGGATGCACTTCATATATACATATACATGGTAGCCTTAAAATTAAGGCATTTTCTATAGCACACATTTTAAATTTGTGTAAATGAGTCTTTCAACAAAACAGTCGATCCTTAATATCCCTGGATTCTGCATCTGCAGATTCAACCAAAAACATGGGCAGTTAATATACAACTGTCCAAACACAGACAATTGTCCAAATATATGTTAATCTATATATTTATAAATATTTATTAACAGATAATTGTCTAAACATGAACAGTTAATAGGTATATAAAACATAACGTCATTTTTACTTGACCAGAAATTTACCAGGTTATCAAATAACATAATGAATAAACCACTAATCATTAAAAAAATCATTACTTGTGAATATATATTCTAGTAAAAGCATAATTAGACAGTTCTGTTTTCAACACATTCCAATTCACTTTTGTGTTTTAGATCTTGAATAGTAGACATAGCTCTTGGCTCTATTTTACCATATTTCATATCTAGCTAGTTAAGAATGTCAGCACAAAAGAGTACACTTAAGTAATACATTAATAATAACATTTGGCTTAAAATATATCCAAGTTTTAAGCAGGAGGTTATTAACGTATCATGACTTCGTACTAATTATTATGGTGGAATGCCCAGAATTTAAAATAGGAGGATAATTTATAACGGTAATATTATTTTAAAAATGAATCTTAATTCACTATCTAATAAGTGCCTTAGTATGTAAGTAAGGTTCTTTATCATTGCTACTGTAGCATATGATTTGAGAATACATTAAGAAGCTATTGCTTTTCTGACATCTAATTTGCATCAGGTTCTTAATTTTCAACAGGGTACAAGTTAGGCATTCAAAAATGAAAGAACCAGTTAAATTACCTTATCAATAACAATACTATTTTACCAAAGACAATGAAAAGTAAGGACACTGCATGGATTTTCACTATCAAACATATTTCATTCTTTAAATTCATGTTTACAAAGCTCGCACTACATATGTTAATAGAGCCAAATAAATAACACAATGCTTATTCCCTCCAATAACCTTCTGAATTTCCAAATGATGGATTCAAACTGTTTCCAAAGTTTTAACAAGGAAATATTTCTCTTTACATACATCTCTCTTCTTGTTCTTAGGAGTTTTGACTGTCTTTCACTAATTAAGCTATAATTACTATTGAATGCTACTTATGCTTCAATTAAAATATCTCCTGAATCTGCAGAACCCGTCTCCTCTTAAAACAAGAGTTCCTCCCTTCGTACCTAGACTGTCCATGAACCTCCACGCCTATGCTGCTATCTCCAGTTTCTCCCCATCCACACAACCTATGCTTGAATCATGAAATGTACCTGCTCAAAAGTGGCATGGTTCCCCATGGCTTACAGAAAATTAAAAAATTGAATTCAGTGCTTTCCACAATCAGGCCTTAGATTACCTTCTCACTGTGTCTCCTACTGCTACCAACTAAAGCTCTTGTCTCCACCTCACTTCTTAAACTCCATTTCTAGAGCATAGCAGGGCTCATGAAGTCACATTTCCCCCCACATCTCCAAGAGTAGTTCACACAAAGCAAGCAACATGTATGTGATATTTGGATTTATTTCAACTGATAGTATCATGAAAAGGCCATTTGAGAGCTATCGGTTCTTTCATTTTATAACTATGGGTATTTAGTTGCATGGTAAGGTAACTGAGTTACTTGTATATGACCACTCAGCCAGATATTGACAAATCAAAACCAAAATTCTGCCTCATAGAAATACCACTTTTTTATTATTTTATATTATGCAAATAATTTAGAAACATTGATGATAGTGATGAATAGGATGTAATGAGATGCTTTCCTTGTTCAATAAAAATCTATTGAGTTTTCCATTTTTCTCAACTCCTAATTGGGTGATTGCATACACACACACAAAGATTCATTTAGTGTGGAAACAAGATATTCAAGTAGAGCATGTCAGTGACCAGCACACCTCCCAAGGAAAATCAAATTGACTATTTAAAAATGCACAGTCAGAGGAGACAAAATGACAAAGAATAAAAAGGAATAAAGCATGCTTACTAGATCTACAAAAACCTCAACAAGGCAAATCTAATAGTTACCGGCCTTAAAGAAGAGAGAGACAGAGACAGAGACAGAGACAGAGACAGAGAGAGAGAGAGAGAGAGAGAGAGAGAGAGAGAGAGAGAGAGAGAGAGAGAGAGATCAGGGATCTGATCTCTGCAATTATTCAAAAGGATAACTGCAGAGAACATCCCAAGCCTAGAAAACGTTATCACTATTTAAGTACAAGAAGACTGTACTTAAGTACAAGCAGATTTAACCCAAATAAGACTACCTCAAGATGTTTAATGATGAAACTCCCAAAGGTCAAGGATAAAGAAAGAATCCTAACGCAGCAAAAGAAAAGAAACACACAACATATAATAGCACTCCAATACGTTTGGCAGCAGACTTCTCAGTGGAAACCTTACAGCACAGGAGAGTGGTATAACATGTTTAAAGTGTGGAAGGAAAAAAATTTCTCTAGAATGGTATATCTAGAGAAAATATCCTCTGAACATGAAGGAGAAATAAAGACTTTCCCAGACAAATAAAAGCTGAGGGATTTCATCAACCCGAGACCTGTCCTATAAGAAATGCGAAAGAGAGTTCTTTGATCCCAAAGAAAATGACATTAACAAGAAATAAGAAAATGTCTGAAAATAAACAATCTAATGATGTGTCTTAAAGAAGAAGAAAAGCAAGAGCAAACCAGGCCAGGTGCGCTGGCTCATGCCTGTAATCCCAGCACTTGAGGAAGGTAGAACTCCTGACCTCAGCTCCTGAAACTACTATAAGAAAACATTAGAGAAATTCTCCAGGACATTCATCTGGGCAAAGATTTCTTGAGTAATACCCTAAAAACACAGGTAACCAGAACAAAAATGAACAAACAGGATCACATCAAATTAAAACGCTTCTATACAGTAATAGAAACAATCAACAAAGTGAAGAGACAACCCACAGAATAGGAGAAAATATTTGCACAGTATCCATCTTACAAGGGATTAGCCAGAAGATATAAGGAGCTCAAAACACTCAATAAGAAAAAATTGAATAATCTGATTGCAAAACGGGAAAAATTTCTGAATTAGACATTTCTCAAATAAGACATACAAATGACAAACAGGTATATGTAAAGGTGCTCAATATCATTGATCATCAGAGAAATGCAAATCAAAGCTACAATGAGATATCATCTCACTCCAATTAAAATGACTTATATCTAAAAGACAGACAATAACAAATGATGCTAAAGATGCGGAGAAAAAGGTATCCCTGCACACTGTTGATGGGAATGTGAATTATTACAACCACTATAGAGAACAGTTCGGAGTTTCCTCAAAAAACTAAAATTAGAACGTCCATAAGATCCAGTAATCTCAAAAGAAAGCAAAACAGTATATAAAAGAGGTATCTGCATTTCCCTGTTTATTGCAGTACTGTTCACAATACCCAAGACTTGAAAGCAATCTAAGTGTCCATCATCAGATGAATGAATAAAGAAAATATGGCATATGTACACATTTAAATTCTAAGAGAAGTATTTTGACAAAGGAATTGAACTATATCCGTGAGTTTTCACAGAAAATAAGCCAAATACAGGATATTTATGTTAAATAAAGCATGTTTTTAAAACAGGATTTAAATGTTTCCTCTGTAGACTGTAGTACAAAGAACTGTTTTCGTATTCTATTTTCATGAATAATGCGATGAAGGTAAAACTACAACAAAGGTTAAGTCCAGTTGGTAACTGGTTCTCTAAGGACTGCAGTCTTGTTTGCCAGAAACAAAAACAAAAACAAAACAAACAAACAAACCAAACAAAAAAAACGCACATAAAAACAGATCCCTGAAAGGTTTCTAAGCTCATCTGAGGAAAAAGGCAGCCATTCAACAACTTTAGCACAGAAATAAGTAAGAGCTTACACCAGCAAGAAAATCAGCAAATTACTTTCTCTCTTTATCGTAGGTAAACATCACAGAAGGAGAAAAAGATGTTTCAAACATAACTAACCAAACAAGAGTTATCTGCTGCCCTTAGAAGCACATAGTGGGTAGAAAAGTAACAGCAGGACAAGGCAGAGAGAACCAGATCAAGATTGCAGGACAGATTTAAATGTAGCGCCTTTGTGGATAAGCAAAGGAAAAACTACCAAAGCCATTTTTTTCATTATACACATAAATCATAGGAAAATGTGTTATAGAGAAGTTTTGGTTGATGGTCTGATGCTTCAGCTATCTTCTGGGGGATTCTCAGTTTTAGACTGATGACAGTCATCTATCTGAGCTATTAACTTGCTTCCAGTTTGCTTTGTACTGGTCTCCCCGTTTACTATCTGTTTTACTTTTCCTCCTCGATATTTTTTTAAATCATCATGTTAAGATTAAATAACAGAGCAAAAAATCTTTCCTTCAAAAGCAACAGTAAACTGAGATGTATCATTGTCCATTTCTTTTTTTATTGCATTTTAGTTTTTGGTGTACATGTGCAGAACATGCAAGATAGTTGTATAGGTACACACATGGCAGTGTGTTTTGCTGCCTTCTTCCCCTTCTCCCACATTTGGCATTTGTCCCCAGGCTATCCCTCCCCACTCCTCCCCACGCTGTCCTTCCCCTAATCCCCCCAGTAGACCCCAGTGTATAGTACTCCCTTTCCTGTGTCCATGTGTTCTCATTTTTCATCACCCGCCTATGAGCGAGAATATGCGGTATTTCATTTTCTGCTCTTGTGTCAGTTTGCTGAGAATGATGGAGAACATCATTGTCCATTTCTATGAGCAATTTTTCCAGATGTAATAGAAAGTGATCCATTTACTTGCTCCTTCCTGCATCACTTCTTTTCCCATCAGTGGCAGATAACTAGATACAGACACATCCTATCTTTCTCTGCTCTTCATTCCTCCTTAGGAGATACCTACTGAGTAATGATATGGTAACAGTTGTTTCTGTTTTTCATCATTCAAGATGTAACTATATAGAGATCTGGGCAATCGGAATAGGAGGAAGTCCAATTTTAGTCCTGAAAAATTGTAATAGACAAAATCTGCTGTGGGAGTGGTGGGAATTACACTCTCACGAACAGACTTACTATTGGCAAAACTATCGGGGCTAGAACAGCCGTTCCCCTCCAACCCCCCACATACAGAAAGTAAATGGAAAATATAAATAGCATGGACTCTATTTATACTACTACAGAATAAGGAGTGAAATCATGAAAACTGAGAGGCAGAGCTCACTGCTGTGATAAAGCCTTACAGAAGGATGCAAGTAAATACGGTTTTTGTGAAAGAAGAACAGAAAAGCACAAAGCAGGAAAAGGCAATGTATAAAAGCATTATAAAATGCAGAGATAGAAGGGGGAAAGGAGATTGAATTTTAGGACACAAAATTACCATTCTTATTGGAGAAAATTAACTCTTGGGGAAATCACTGATTTACTGAATCACTGATTTGCAGGAAAACCTTAAGAATCGTTCTCAGAAGTTATTAAAAATCAAGAACAATTGATTTCTAAACAATAACACAGAAGAGGATAAATAAATAAAGGATGGAAAGCAAAATATCACTCTCAGAATTAAAGGATTAATAAAGAATCATCAAGAACGAAAGCAGTAATTCACAGCCCAGTGAAAGAAATATTTCTTAAATAATACAAATCATTTAATACAGGGCCCTATAAGCTCTAAACTTAATTTATCATTAAATTTATCTAAATGTAATGATAGCCCCTCCCAAAATTCTACCAGCACTGTCAACCAAGTAATACAGGATAAGGAGTGACATGTGCTGAGTTTTAAGGAAAGACTTTTACAACTCATTAATGTTCCCACAGCCAAGTTGCTCTAACATGAGGAAAAGAGAAAGACTATTTTACATAAGAAAGGCCTGGCAGCATATTATTCATTTACGCTTTTGTAAAAATTACTTGAAGCCTCATTCAAATGATAGAAAAAGAAAAACAAAGAAGGTAGAGAATAGAGAAATAGAAGTTGTAAACTGAGGTCTCAAGATCAAATGTCTTACTGGAGGAGGGCTAGTAATATAAACATGTAAATTGGCTCATGAATGGCAATAAAAAGTGGTGATATTTGTGGCAAACTGAAGAGTTCATGTCCCACCTGAAGGCATTAAAATGCAAATGCTGAAAATATACCTGCTGCCACCACTCAGCCAGAGAAGCATCATTTCTCGGCCACTGATATGAAAACACACTTGAGTTTTCCTTGTTGGTTCATATCCTGAGCTCAGCAGGGACTTTAAGATCATGGGCAGGTTGGGTGCAGTGGCTCACAATTATAATCCCTGCACTTTGGGGGAGTATGAGGCAGGCAGGCACTTGAAGTTAGGAGTTCTAGATCAGCCTGGCCAACATGGAAAAATGCCATGTCCACTAAAAATACACACATAAACAAAAATTAGCCAGGTGTGGTGGCACATACCTGTAGACCCAGGTACTCAGCAGGCTGAGGCAGGAGAATCACTAGAATCTGAAATGGAGACATTGCAGTGAGCTGAGATGTGCCACTGTACTCCAGTCTGGGTGACAGAGTAAAGTTCCAGTTCAAAAAAATAAATAAAAATAAAATAAATTGTAAAAAAGGTCATGGACAGCACATTGTTGCAGTGGTTTCTGAGTCTGTCTCTCCCCATGCACACCTATTCCAATAGGCAGCAGGCAGCTGGTCACAGCCTTTACCATATGCTTCCTATGGAATTTAGGAGCACCTTTGATGATGGATTAAAATAATCACAAGATTTGTTCTATACCAGCGGTGCCAGCTAATAAAGCCCAACATTTATGTATAATTGGGACATTGTGCCAAGAAAGTTAAATTTATCCAACAAAACATATCTCCCATTTTAAAGTTGTATAGAAAGAAATTATTGCCAATTTCATTGTGAGGAAATTTTTCAATACATTTAAGATCAATAACTTATTTGTTCCTTAAACCTTTTATTAATTCACTAAGTCATGCTAATTGGGAAAAAGCAATAACAATCAAATGGAAGATCTCTCTGTCATGTAATTTTTATTTTATTTTTTTGTCATGTAATTTTTATATCAAAGCCCTCTGATTATACTTGCATTTACATGTTTAAAACGCTGTATAGTTGAACATGAACTGTGTAAAAACAAATAGAAAAAGAAAAGACCAAGCCTTGATCTGAGGGGGATGGGAATGAGGGATTCCCTGGAGCTAAGGAAAGATCTTGATGCCAGCTTTTTCCAATGGGGGAATAATATTTGTATTATTCTCATTCTCTCCCTCTCTCTCTCCCTCTCCCAACTAAAGTCTGAGAAAGTTCAGCCAAGAAGGAAGAGCTATCTTTTTTTTTTTTTGAGACAGGGTGTTGCTCTGTCACCCAGGCTGCAGTAGAGTACAGTGGTATGTTCATGCTCACTGTGGCTTCAACCTCCCGGGCTCAAGCATTCCCATCACCTCAGCCTGACAAGCAGGTGGTACTACAGGTGTCCACCACCATCCTGGCAATTAAAAAAAATTTTTTTTTGCAGAGATGGGGTCTCACTCTGTTGCCTAGGCTGGTCTCAAACTCATGGACTCAAACAATCCTCCTGTACTTACCTCCCAAAGTGCTAGAATTATAGGCATGAGCCACCATGCCCAGCAGGGCTATTCTTTATAAGTTCCAGGTTTACACATTTGTTCCTGGGGAAAAAGTATCTTATTTTTTCACCCAACTTCCTACCTGGGGAGTATTCTTTTGAACCATGACTCTCAGATATTGACACCTAGAAAAACACAATTATTCATTAAACAAGTTTTGAATTCCCAAGATGTAGTAGGTGACATGTTAGACACTGAAAACACAACTGTAAACAAGATAGATTTAGTCTACAACTTCAAAAAATATTGAAGCAAAGGGAGTACTTCTAAACACATTTTACGAGGCCAACATTATCCTGATATAAAAGCTAGAAAACAACACTAGAAGAAAAGAAAGTTACACATCAATATCCGTGATGAACATAGATGCAAGAAATCTTCAACAAAATATCACTAAACCAAATCCAACAGCACATTAAAAAGATCATTTACCATGATCAAGTGCAATTTATCCCAAGAATGTGAACATAGTTCATCATAACATGATCCATTGTAAAATGAAGGATAAAAACCATATGATCATCTCAATAGATGCTGAAAAATTACTTGAAAAAATTCAATTTCTCTTAAGATAACAATTCTTAATAAATTAGATATAGAGAGAATGTCTCAAAACAAAAAAGGCTACATATGGCAAGCCCAGAGCTAACGTTATACTCAGTAGGAAAAAGTTGAAAGCTTTTCTTCTGAGATCAGGAACAAGACAATGATGCCCACTCTCCTCAGTTCTATTCAACAAAGTATTGGAAGTCCTAGGCAGAGAAATTATGCAAGGAAAAGAAAAGACATTAAAATTAACTCCAGATGGATTAAAGACTCAAACATAAGACCAGACACCATAAAAACCCTAGAAGAAAATCTAGGCAAAACCATTCAGGACATAGGAGTAGGCAAGGACTTCATGACCAACACACCAAAAGCATTGGCAACAAAAGCCAAAATAGACAAATGGGACCTAATCAAACCCCACAGCTTCTGCACGGCAAAAGAAACAGTCACTAGAGTGAATCGGCAACCAACAGAATGGGAAAAAATTTTTGCAGTTTACCCATCTGACAAAGGGCTGATATCCAGAATTTACAAAGAACTCAAACAGATTTACAAGAAAAAAGCAAACAAGCCTATCCAAAAATGGGCAAAGGATATGAACAGACACTTTACAAAAGAAGACATACAAGAGGCCAACAAACATATGAAAAAATGCTCATCATCACTGGTCATTAGAGAGATGCAAATCAAAACCACATTGAGATACCATCTCACGCCAGTTAGAATGGCGTTCATTAAAAAATCTGGAGTCAACAGATGCTGGAGAGTATGTGGAGAAATAGGTACACTTTTACACTGCTGGTGGGAGTGTAAATTAGTTCAACCATTGTGGAAGACAGTGTGGCGATTCCTCAAGGACCTAGAAATAGAAATTCCATTTGACCCAGCAATCCCATTACTGGGTATATATCCAAAGGACTATAAATCGTTCTACTATAAGGATACATGCACACAAATGTTCACTGAAGCACTGTTTACAATAGCAAAGACCTGGAACCAACCCAAATGCCCACTGATGATAGACTGGGCTGGGAAAATGTGGCACATATATATGGATGAATCTGGAGAACATCATTCTGAGCAAATTGACACAAGAACAGAAAATGAAACACCGTATATTCTCATTCATAGGCAGGTGATGAACGATGAGAACACATGGACACAGGGAAGGGAGTACTACACGCTGAGGTCTATTGGGGGAAATATGGGAGGGACAGCAGGGGGGTAGCAGGGGAGGGATAGCATGGGGAGAAATGCCAAATGTGGGTGAAGGGGCAGAAGGCAGCAAAACACACTGCCATGTGTGTACCTATGCAACTATCTTGCATGTTCTGCACATGTACCCCAAAACCTAAAACACAATAAAAATAAAAAATAAAAAATAAAAATAAATAAAAATGGAAATGAAAAATTTAACTCATCCCTATTTGCAGATGACATATTCTTAAATATTAAAAACTCCATAGACTTCACCAAAAAACTGTTGGAACTAATAATTTGGTATAATTGCAGGATACAAAATCAATATACAAAAATCAGTACCATTTCTATATGCTATGAACTATACAGAAAAGAAATCAAGAAAGCAATTCCACTTACAATAGCTACCAAAAAACCCCACAAAATACAGTTACGTGATGCACAATGACATTTTGGTCAATGACAGAAAATATAATACAGTGACCCTATAAGATTATAATCAAGCTGATAAATTTCTATCATCTTGTGATGTAACATCATAGCACAATGCATTACTCAAGTGCTTGTGGTGATTCTGGTGTCAATAAACCTACTGTGCTGCCAGTCATCTAAAAATATAATGCATACAATTATATATGGTATATAACACTTGATAATAATAAAACAGCTGTTATTTGGCTTATGGATTTACCATTTATCCAACTGGCTTATGGATTTACTGTACTATACATTTTATTATCTTTTTCTCTAAAAGACAAATAGGTTTAATAAGTGCAGCTACATTTCATTTATGTTACAAAATAAAGAATAGTTGTAGACCACCAATGCGAACACCCAACTATAACCAGTACTTAAGTTTTACTTTTTCTAAAGAAATATGGCATAATTTGTGCATATGAGAGAGGCTGTCATCTCCTCCCTGAAATTCCTTCCCTAACATCATCCCCAGAGTTAATTCTATTCCTGTGTCAATTCTTCTCGATCATGTTAAAATTTTCCTCAAAATGTTTGTCATCCTAGACAATATATGACACACTTTGTTTCTTGTAAAATTAACAATGGAAATACTGAAAGACGAACACATAAAAATACCTACTTGCAATGAATGAGGAAATTTTGCTTGGTTTATCTAGACCTTTTAAGCACTTTTTGTCTCTTTTCTGTTGTTTTTTTATACTTTAAGTTCTGAGATACATGTGCAGAACATGCAGGTTTGTTAAATAGGTATACATGTGCCATGGTGGTTTGCTGCACCCATCATCCTGTCATCTACATTAGGTATTTCTACTAAAAATGCTCTCCCTACCCTAACCCCTACCCTCTGGACAGTTCCCGGTGTGTGATGTTCTTCTCCCTGTGTCCATGTGTCCTCATTATTCAACTCCCACTTATGAGTGAGTACATGCAATGTTTGGTTTTCTGTTGTTGTGTCAGTTTGCTGAGAATGATGGTTTCCAGCTTCATCCATGCCCTGGCAAAGGACATGAACTCATTCGTTTTTATGGCTGTATAGTATTAATGGTATATATGTGCTACATTTTCTTTATCCAGTCTATCATTGATGGGCATTTGGGTTGTTTCCAAGTCTTTGCTATTGTGAACAGTGCCGCAATAAACATGAGTGTGCGTGTGTCTTTATAATGGAATAATTTATAATCCTTTGGGCATATACCCAGTAATGGGATTGTGGGGTCAAATGGTATTTCTGGTTCTAGATGCTTGAGGAATCACCACACTGTCTTCCACAGTGGTTGAACTTAACTACATAGGCCTGTGCCACTAAACAGATGCATAGATCAATGGAACAAAATACAGAGCCCAGAAATAAAGCCACATATTTACAGTCAATTGATGACAAAGATGTCAATAATGCACAATGGGGAAAGAACAGTCTCTGCATAAATAGTGTTAGAACAACTGCATATCTACATGCAGAAGAATAAAATTAGATTCTTATCTCACACCACATACAAAAATCAGCTCAAAATGGAAGACTTAATCTAATAAGTCTTAAATAAACATTTAAATGTATAAGTTGTAAGCCACTAGAAGAAAACAAAAAAAGCTCTGTGACATTGCACTGGGCAATAGCATTTTGGATATAAACCCGAAAGCACAGGCAACAAAAGCAAAAGTAGATAGACGGAATTATATCAAACTAAAAGCTTCTGCACAGTAAGGGAATGATCAACAGGGTGAAGAGCCAGTCTGTGAAATGGGAGAAGATATTTGTAAACCATGCATTTGATAAGGGGTTAATATCTACGACATACAAGAAACTCAGATACCCCAATAGTAACAAAACAACACAATTCTCAAAAATGGGTAAAGGATAGGAATAGTTATCTCTCAAGTGAGAGAATACATGGCTAAACGTATATGAAAAATGTTCAACATCACTTATCAGGAAAACACAAACTAAAATCGCAGTGACATATCACCTTATACCTGTTAAAATGGTGATCAAAAAGAGGAACGGTAACAAATGTTGGCAAAGATGTACAAAACAGAAAACTCATACACTGTGTTGAAGGGAATGTAAACGAACACAGCTTTTATGGAAGACAATATGGAGGGTCCCCAAAAAATTAAAAATAGAACTATCACATGACCCAGCAATCCCACTACTGGGTCTGTATCCAAAGGAAATTAAATCAGTATATGAAAGAGACACCTGCTTTCCCATATTTACTGCAGCATTGTTCACAATAGTCAAAATATGAAGTCTACCTAAGTACCCATGAAAAAAATGAATGGATTTTTTAAAATGCGGTATATATACACAATGGAGTATTATTAAGCCTCAAAAATGAAGGAAATCTTGTGTTAGCAATGACATGGATGAACCTGGAGGACATTTATACCAAGTGAAATAAGTGGGGTTTGGAAAAATAAACACTGCATGGCCTCATTCATATGGGAATCTTAAAAAATAAAACTCACAGAGGTTGAGAGCATAATAATGGTGGTTTCCAGGGTTAGGGGGGTGTAGACTTGGAAGATTATAGTCAAAGGACACAAAATTTAAATTCCATAGAAAAAATAAATTCAAGAAATCTATTGGCCAGTATGGCTATAGTTTATAACAATGTATTGTATTCTTGAAAATTTCAAAAGATTTTAAAGAATTCTCATCGCAAAGTAAGTATGTGAGGATGTAGATATTAATTAGCTTGATTTAATCATTCCACAATGTATACATATTTCAAAACAGCACGATGTACATTATAAAAACATACGATTTTATTTGTCAACTAAAAATGAGTAAAACAATACAAAAAAGAAAAAACTTAGAGTCTAGAGGAAAGAATGATAAATAAAAGACTAATCAGTGTGATTATAATACTATGAATATGGGCAGTCTGTACTGTAATGCAGGATGCTACAGGACTCTTACGAAGACATCTAGCCCAATGAAGCAGGTATGAGGGGAGGTTTCTCATCCAACTGCACTATGGAAGATGAACTGAGGGGTAGGATTTGGGGCTGCAGAGCAATGGAAGTTCATAAACACCCAGCAGTTGGAGACAACATGACACAGCTACAGAGTGTGAAAAGCCGGAGGAATAGTGAGCCAGGATGTTCGAAACTCTATTGAAGTATATTAAGAACTCGAACTTCATTCTCTCAGATTAAATGGGGAAAGCTATCAAAGAGTTTTAAACAAGGACATCACATGATCACATTTACCTTTCAGAAAGAGTTCCACAGTCATGATGTGGAGAAAGAAGTGGCAAGGCTGAAGTCTGAGAAACATGGTGCCTAGAATCTGGGTAAGAGGTCCTGTGGACAATGGGGAGTAGCAGTGAGAACAGTGGAGCATATGGAAATGGTCAGGAAGAAAACCCAACAGACTTGGTCGTTCTTCAGATAGTGTAGGATTTAGGTTGCAGTCGAAGCTATCTCTGTCCTCCTGTTCCTCAGAGCTGAACTCTTTGCTGATAGTCTCTCAGGGAGCCCTTAGGTAGTTAATTTTAGTGGCCAGTTAAATTTTCACCATCAGTCTCTTCCCCAGAGACACATAGAATCTCTGCCACTGGCTCCTGTCTTACCATGCTCTCTCTTTTGTTAAATTCTCTCTTCCTTAGCACCAACTTAGTGCCCTTCAAAAGTTTATGTTTAAAATTTATGCTTTTTCTACAGAATAAAATACAATTTACTCTAAACTTTCAGGGAGTCATGGAAAAAGAGAGTTTATACATTTTCTTTCCCAGAGGAAATCATATTAAAGATAAAAAATAAGTTATTCACTGATCTATTCAATAAATATGTATGTATTTTATTTACTTTATTTATTTATCTATCTTTAGAGACAGAGTCTCACTCCACTCTGTGGCCGACTGGTCTTGAACTCTGAACTTTAAGTGATCCTCCTGCCTCAGTCTCCCAAAATGCTGGGATTACAGGTGTGAGCTACCATGCCCAGACTCAATAAGTATTTATTAAGAGTCTTTTATGTGCCAGGTACCATCCATGATACTGGGGCACAGCAGTGAACAAAACATACAGAGTCTGTCTGCATTGAGCCCATTCTTCAGGGAAGAAACAGACTCTGTACATGCACACATATTATACATACAGACAGACCACATGTACACACATATAGATAGATATGTCAACATATTTTAAGTCTGATGGTAATAAGAGGGAAGGCATTGTTACAGTGTTCCAGGGAAAAAGCCTCATTGTGAAGATGACCTTTGAGCAAAGACCTGAAGAATGCAACAGAGGAAACACAGATATCTGGGAGAAAAGTAGTCTGGAAGTAGGATCAGTAAGTGTTGCCTTGCCTGGAACATGTGACGCATGGTCAGTAGACCATAATAGCTGGAGCAGAGTGAGTAAGAAGAAGAATCTGGGAGATGCATTTATGAATCACTGGGCAAGGATGAGGTGGAAGGGAAGATCATACAGACTTGCCTCTTCTTTTCACACACTTGGGAAGCCATTTGAGTGCTTGTACAGAGACCTGATACCATTGAACTTGAGGATTAACAGGCTCATTCTGGTTTCTATTTAGAGAAAAGACTGTAGGAAGGCAAGGTAGAGGCAAAAAGACCAGTTAGCCAGCTTTTGCAATAATCCAGGAGAAGATGGTGACTTGGGCTGGAGTTATGCAGTGGAGGTGGAAAGCAGTTGTCATGTTTTGGATATGTGTTGATGAAATGTTTACAGATTTTGCTGAAAGAACCAGGGTGGATGTAGGCAATGTCAAGGGTGATACCCAGGTTTGGTGCTAAAGTTTGCTTAAAGTCTTTTAGATAAGTGCTGGGGCCATCTTCAATTCCTCCAAGTATGCTTCTCAGCCTTTGACTGCAGGCTCTCCTGCTAGCCATTTTCTCCTTTTAAGATGAGGACATTTAATTATCACTCTCTTGATTCTATACCCAATCTTCTTCTAAAAATCAACCATCCACTTTCCAAATGTGTAAAATGTGTGGGAAAACCAAGTTATTTTTAAAAGCGCTGTGAGTGATTAAAACCTAAAAGGATAAACATTGGTGTTTGGTCTACAAGGCTTCTCTTCCTCTTTCCAGAACTAATTGTCAATGAAGACAGCAGAATGGGGATTAGCTGGGCTCCAGAAGAGTTCATCATGTTCTGTGGGAATCATCTAATTTACCCACATTTTTAAAAGAACACTTATTAGATTTGTCATATTGTACCACTCAATTAAAGGCCAAATAACATTTGCCTCTCAGCAGAAAACAATAGAGACCCAGCACCAGTAGACAACCCAGGGGAAGCCACTAGGCAACCAAGACCACAGAGGATGTCCTCCAGCTTGGAGGCAATGACCCCTTCCTTTGCATGAGGGACGTTGGGATGTTCTAATAAATGTACTCTGCCTGAAACCTTCTTCTCACATTCAAGGACCATTAGAAACATTTTAAAGAGAAGACTGAAATAGCAGGAGGTAAAATAGTAAATCATGTATAAACAAACCATAAAAAATATCTGAATTAATGTACTTGAGAATGAAGAAGTCCTCTCCTTCTACTTAGCCAAAGTGAGATGATTGCTCTTCTTGGCCATCCAAGCAGCCAAAGCATAATCCTTAAACCAAGTGAAAGAGAGAATTGTGTCATCTTGCTTTCTGGCACAGATTCCTTGAAACTCCAAGTAGAAACTTCAAGTAAAGGAATAACACTCTGTTTACAGAATGTAGGCATCAACCAGTGAGAAAGAAATGTTGGAGGATACCAATAAATGTTCAAGACATTTAACATTTACCTTTGCCTTTACTCTGGCTGTGATGTTTTGGTCATTACCACTAAACATTCTTCGACATCCCCACTGGCTTTGGTCAAAATACCAGTGATATTTTCTACTATTTCCAGAATCTTTCACTTAATGCAATTTTTCATCCCTGCACTTTAAAAAAAAACTGTGGCCTGATTATCAATTTGAATAGATACTCATCCTATGATATTTTATGATTTTAAGATTCTCTTTAGTTATATAATTATCTTGTGCATTTTAATTTATTTACATTACTATGATATGTGTTTTGTAACTATAAACTCTTTATATCTAGGGATAATACCTGATTGCTAAAATGCACCAAAACTTTTAGGTAGTGTTATGCAGACATCTATATCAACTGAGAACATTAATGGTAAAAATTGTAAAAGCAAAAGTGGAATGAGTTTTCAAGTATAAAATTATAATGTTTCAGATTTAGTTTCTATAAATGGAATCATACAAATACAGCAATATTTTGTTTCAACTTAAATCTCTTAAGTAACAATTTTTAAAATTAGCTTTAATTATTTAACCAGTCAAAACAAACGGAGAAGTCCAAAATTCCTTATACATCAATATTTTGCTTCAACTTAAATCTCTTAAGTAACAATTTTTTAAATTAGCTTTAATTATTTAACCAGTCAAAACAAACAGAGAAGCCAAAAATTCCTTATCAGGATGTTATGAATTTACCCATTCTGACATTACTATAAAGGATCTATATTTAAAATTACCTCTAAGTAATGTATGATGCAATTTCAAAATAGAAAATTAAAAAAATAATAAAGACCACAACATTTTGTCAACAGCACTCCAAAGAGGTCCTGCTATAGATAACTGTGAATTGTCTTGAAATTCTATTATCTCAATTATGTCACAGAAGGGGCTTAATGAAAAAACAATACAGTGAACTTTAGTTCACTTGCAATTTGACAAGCTCTCCAACACAGTTATTCCTTAGCATTATAAAAACTCTAAGCCATATCTTCTCTTGTGAGCTTGTATTCATTATATAAGAGAAAGTAGTGATAACAGATAACATAGAACTGGCATTTTCCAAATGACTAATCCATCTTCCCTAAGACCAGTTCTCGTTGATTTCAATAACCATAGTCACAACCAGAAAATCAACAATGGCAACAAACATGAATAAACAATGACTTAAATGATGTGTTCTGAACCCTGTAGAATGCAAAACTGAGAGAAAGAAAAAAATTAAAATGAGGCCAACATACAACATGAAAATAGGTGCATCCATTCCCACGGTGCCTTGAATAAGTAAAATATTCCAAGTTCAAATTAATGGGTTATCTCTAAAGTGCACTTCAGTAACTCATTTAATAATTTGAATGAAACAATTTTTCTATACAATCACTTACTTTGGTTCTTTCATCCAGCTTTCACAACCATCCACCTAACAAAGCCAAGAAACGTGGAATGCTCCTTGATATCTTTCTGTGTCTCCATTTCACACCTAGTTCATCAGCACATTGTGTCTGCTCTACCTTCAAATACCTTACAGCCACTTATCATGACCATCACACCATCACCTTGGCCCAAGCTTCCATTATCTTTTATCTGGATGGCTGCAAAAAAGCCTCTTGTTCTCTGTGTTCCATCCTTGTTTTCCTTGAGCCTATTCTCAACTCTGTACCCTTTTAAGATCTGAGGACTGAACTACGAATGTTTTTTCCTCTTACCCAAATTTCTTTCTAAGGGGGCTGGGGAAGGTTTTCCTTACAAACTATATTGTCTCATTAAGTATTTTTATTTAAGTGTTTTTAATTAACCCAATATAATATGGCTTACCTTCCAACCTGACTCTGGTATAGCATTACATGATAGATAGTAGACTCCCTGACCTTAAACATTCCTTTCTACTGACAGACAAAGCTTAACCCTTTCAACCAACTGCCAACAAAAGAATCCCTAAAACCCACTGACAACTTGTAAGCCCCTGCTTCAAGATGCCTCGCCTTTTCAGGCTGAACCAATGTAAAACTTTCACGTACTGATTTATGATTTTACCTGCATTTGCAATCTCCCCGGAATGTGTAAAACTAAACTGTAAGCCAACTGCCGCGGGCACACATTCTCGGGACTTCTTAAAACTGTTTCCACAGGTCATGGTCTTTCATATTGTCTCCGAATAAACCTCTTATAATATTTAGGCAGAATTTCGATTTTTCTTCATTAAATCTAAGGCAATTTGTCATTTATGTCTTCACAATTATGAAATTGAAGAAATAGTGTCCGATTTTGCTTAAAGTAAAAGCCAAAATCTCTATATCCTTGAAGGCTCTGCAAGATTTGTCTCTCTTATCTCTGAGTTCATCTCCTAATTCTCTACTTTTCTCTCTTGTAACTGGCCTTAAATTATATCTCATCTTGAAGTCTTTGCTCAAGGCACCTCTCACCCTGGAATGTGCTTTTCTCATATTCAGGAGCTGAAGCCCCTTATAATTGCTAAATGTTTACCTAATATTATCTTCCTACTGAGGCTCACCCTATTTAAAATGGAAGTTCCCACACATTTCCTAACCTCTAACTGTTTCTTTATTTTTCTTTTGCACTCATGATTTTTTAACATATTCTATTGTAACAATTCTTGCCCTACTAGAATACGAACTCCATTTTGGTAAGATGCTTTGGTCTATTCTGGTTCACAGTCATATCCCCCAGCACAAAATAACTAGTTACTGGTAAATATTTTTTCAAAAAAATTCAGTGAATAAAGGAATAAATTACTTTTCTTTCTTTTCTTTCATTTAGCTTTTTTACTAAGAAGACATTTTTCATGCCATACTTTCCTTGCCTTTCATAATAGAGATTTGAGGAGGAAACTTGTGTGACCTACTAATTAAAATGATTAGTGTTATCTGCTAACATTTCAGGATTTGGCACAAAATTAAGGTCAGTTCTGGCACTGAGAAATAACTATTATAATAATAATACAAATTACACATTGTTAAATGAAGCAAGTTGTTGAGGCAATCACAGAAAGAAAGAGAATAAAAATCCCAGCAATAGGAAGACTTTGAAGAGGTATTTCCAGGTAACTTATGATCAGCACAAGCAAAATGCACTGATGGAGCAGAGCCTCCTTTCCCAGATGTGAATCCTCTCATTAGCATGGTAGATGGAGTGCTTTGCTAAGTGAAATAATTGTGATACTCTCTACTACAAAAAGCAAAACTGTCAGAAACGGCTTCCAAAGCCCTTATTAATACTGATTTTCAGTGCCTCTTACCATCACAAGTTTTGGTCTTTATTCTTTAAGTAAAAAGTTCCCCCAGAACTCCCAACCGTTATTGTTTGACTGTACCTGAAATTATCTTAGAAAATACCATGGATCAAATTTGAAACAAAGCAAAGTTAAACAAGGGAAGTTAATAACTAATATGATTGACCTTAATGTTTACCACCTTTCCTCTGCCCTCTTTGTATGATACAGCCTCTACATACTTTTCCGATCAGTAAAATTCACTTCTATTTAGATTAAAGCTAAATTTTTCTCTTTCTCTTGCCCTTTTTCTTCCCTCACCTCCTATGTGTGTGCACCGGGGGTCGGGGGCGGGGGCAGGAAGGAAGAGCTGAGCTACAAAATTATTCAGCTCCAGGTACGTGCCAGGCATTGAACTTAAATAGGCTACTGCTTTTAAAACCCATGTAGGGATTAACAGAAGGACCCTAGCTACCAAGTTATGCTGAATGACAAGTCTTGATTAAAAGCTAAAAACAATGTTTACTTCAAACCTAACTTCCTGGTCTATAGTTACTCTCAACTTTTAATGCAATTTTCTAGTTAATTTCAACTCCAATTACATATATAGTCTTAGAGTTAAGAAGTGCTTTACTTTTTATCAAAGCCTTTCATTTTCCAAATGAGAATTTATTTTCTCAAGAAAAATTTTAAAAAACAACAAAAAACTCAGATTTTTAAATCTCAGAATCTGAAGATCACATATGCTAGAATGGGTATATCATAGATAGAGAATTACTTTTTTCTTTCCTCTTATCTGTACTTCAGGCCCAAGTAATCTACCCAATTTAGAAAGGGAAATACCATTTGGCCCAGCAATCCCATTACTGGGTATATACCCAAAGAATTATAAATCATTCTATTCTGAAGACAAACATGCACACATATGTTTACTGTGGCACTGTTCAAAATAGCAAAGACTTGGAACCAACTCAAATGCCCATCAATGATAGAATGGATAAAGAAAATGTGGCACATATACACCATGGAATACTATGCAGCCATAAAAAAGGATGAGTTCATGTCCTTTGCAGAGACATGGATGAAGCTGGAAACCAACATTCTTAGCAAACTAACACAAAAACAGAAAACCAAACATTGCATGTACTCACTCATAAGTGGGAGTTGAATAATGAGAACACATGGACACAGGGAGGAGAACATCACACACCTGGGCCTGTCAGGGAGTTGGGGGCTAGGGAGTGATAGCATTAGGAGAAATTCCTAATGTAGATGATGGGGTGATGGATGCAGCCAATCACCATGGCACGTGTGTACCTATGTAACAAACCTGCATGTTCTACACATGTACCCCAGAACTTAAAGTACAATTTAAAAAAAAAGAAAGGGAAAGATATTCATTTTTCTTAATGTGTGATAGAATTTCAACATGTACAATCACAACTTCTTTGAAGATGGGCTGGCAACACAAAGAATTGTGCATTAGGCTTTTAAAACTTTCCAGAGTTCCAGAGAGTGAATAAAGGTGATTGAGACAGGAGGCGGTCTGATGATGTGGAGTGAATGGGAGTCACAGCACTCCCCAAAAACTGCTCAGTTGATCTTTCTGTATTACCTGGAAGCTCTTCTATGAGACTGACTTGTAGCATGTGAGGCCAAGAAACCAGTCATTAGGAGGCAAATCTGTCACTTGTCAGGAGGAACACAGAGATCCAAAAATAATCCTGCCATAATTTAGTTCATTCGGTTAGTTGGTTTGGGAAATAGGGCTCATGGCTGATAGAAGTTGATGGGGCTGCAGTTAGGAAAGGTCACTGTGCAATTCGCAAAATTATATACTGTGATGTTCCCTAACGTGTGAAGATCTATGCAACCTGAAGCAGAGGCAGACTGAAGGAAAGTAAGTGAAGCATCAAGGAAGGAAGAAAAGAGGACTGCTACTATTTAAGGGTTTCCCAGCAATGGGACCTGGGGCAAGATTCCTCATGTCTCCCTTGCCCAGAAATAGTAAAAAAGACAGACTGTAATTCTTAACATGGAGCCTAGCATAAAGCAGGTAGTATGCAAAAATGGTATTAGACATTGTCCTTTTAGGTTTTTTTTTTTTTTTGAGATGGAATCTTGTTCTATCACCCAGGCTGGAGTGCAATGGCATGATTTCAGCTCACTGCCTCCAGGGTTCAAGCAATTCTCTGCCTTAGCCTCCCAAGTAGCTGGGAATACAGGTGCCCACCACCACGTCCAGCTAATTTTTTTTTTTTTTTTAGTAGAGACAGGGTTTCACCATCTTGGCCAGGGTGGTCTTGAACTCCTGACCTTGTGATCCACCTGCCTCAGCCTCCCAAAGTGCTGGGATTACCAGCATAAGCCACTGTGCCCAGTCCGTCCTTTCAGTTTTACCACCTCTGTGCTTTCTCTGTGTCAGATACCACACTTTTTGTATATCAACTGATTTGATCCTCACAACCACCATCTTACACGTAGGAAATGTAAATTCCAGAAATAAGTATAGAAGATATTTATGCAGATGTTTGTCTTATTTAAAGCTCATTTTTATTATTTTATTTTATTATTATTATTTTTAGAGACGGGGTTTCACCATACTGGTCAGGCTGGTCTCGAACTTCTGACCTCAGGTGATCCACCCGCCTCGGCCTCCCAAATTGCTGGGATTACAGGCGTGAGCCACCATGCCCAGCCTGATTTTAAAGCTCATTGCTTTTCTGTATGTATCTGTATGTAAGTAACAATAATTTTGAGAATGACTTATGGTCACTTACTTTGTAACAGTTCTGTCATTTAATATTCATATCTAACCCATGAATTTGAAATTATTATCTTATGTAACAGGAACTACAACCAGAAAGGTTAAGTGCAGAAATCATACTTTTTAGTAAGTGGATTAGTTTTCTGTTCCTGGTTGGGTTAGTTTCTCTATGATACACATTTGAGACAAAGGTAACCTGTCAATCTGCAATCAGTCAGAGACTAAGTTGCTCCTGATGTTTTGTCGCTTTAGAAATGCTATATTTTAATGAAGATGACTTTAAAAACAGTAACTGCCAAGTTGGGAAAAGTAATAAAAATGGTAAATGTGATAATCAGAGACAATTATTTATTTTTATATTCATGAAAATGAATCTTAAAGTGTGGAACACATCACATGTAACATGTATTTTAAAAAAGCATGTTATAATGTACCATTTGCATAACTTAGAAATTTATGTAATTAAATATATCAAATGTATTCTTTTATTCATCAAGATATGAAATATTTAGGTCAAAATATTGCATATTTTCAATCTTCATAGTAAAAAATACTTCACTGCAATATTTTCTTTCTTTCTTTTTTTTGAGATGGAGTTTCGCTCTTGTTACCCAGACTGGAGTGCAATGGCGCTATCTCAGCTCACTGCAACCTCCGCCTTCTGGGTTCAGGCAATTCTCCTGCCTCAGCCTCCCAAGTAGCTGGGATTACAGGCATGCGCCACCGTGCCCAGCTAATTTTTTTTGTATTTTTAGTAGAGACGGGGTTTCACCATGTTGACCAGGATGGTCTCGATCTCTTAACCTCGTGATCCACCCGCCTCAGCCTCCCAAAGTACTGGGATTACAGGCGTGAGCCAGCGCTCCTGGCCCTACTGCAATATTTCCTAACTGAGAAATTGAAGTCAACCTATAAGGTATTTGACATATACAATTGAAAAATACAAATATATATTAAACTGAAAAAATATGTAGATTTAAAATTCTATAATCTAACATTTAGAAACAGATATCCTAAATCAAATAATTCATTTATCAAATTTGGGCACTTTATATTAAATTAAAAGAGACACATGTTTGTGTCATACAAACTCCTATAGCAAATATTATAGAAAATGCTTACCATAGGTCAGATACGAAGATGAGTACATTATAAAGTACTTCATTTAATCCTGAAAGTTACCATATAAAGTAGATACATTCTTGATCCCTTTGTAGCTTAGGAAACTAAGGCACCAAACCAGAATTTGGAGCCAAGTTATGATTTCAAAGATTGTGCTTCTGTAAAAGGAAAGTCAAATACCCTTTGGTTCAACTTTACCTGTTCAAAATATTTTTAAAACCCAGTTTTCTGCCATCAGAGATACAGATAGTGAGAATACAATCTTAATTTTCCACTGGGGTGCTCCAGAGTATAGGGAAAAGTAAGAAGCAAGGTAACCTATTTTAAACATTGTTTCATTCATTTGAGTATAGCATATCTTTTCTGATCACAATATAACCAGATTGTGTTCTATTACCAATTGTTTCCATTCTCTGAGGTCAAGGAGAAATTGTTTAGCTCCTATGTAAAAAGGGTGGAAAATGTCTATGAATGTATTACATTCTGTCCAGAAGAGGGCACTGGCAGGTATTCAACCCAATATCTGATATTTCAGACAGAGGGAAGCAAAGCTCAAATGTAACAAGTATCTTTTCAGCAAGATGTGTCTCCATTCATGCCGGGCAATGTGACTGTAAGGAGCACTAATATACCTGGATAAAGTCATGTTTTGGAAACTGATGCTAGTATTTTTAGCAGTTAGCTAATTTAAAAGCTGGCATAAGATTGCATTTTTTAGTCAATATTCCTGCCTGAAGGTTCCACATTTTCCCCAAGATTTACTTTCAAGGAAGTTTACATTATTTAGCATTCAGTTATGAAAGCTCTGTCAACAGTTACACAACGTATGTAAGGGAGCTATGAACCAAATATACCTCATGACACTGACTTTTTGAACAGGATTCTGTTTCATCAAAACTTTAAGACACAGAAAATGAAAAGAATAATGGTTTTGATGTCTGATTTCCTGAGTGACTGAGACAAGTGGTTTATCAATCATATAGTTTTGTCAGATCATTTTAATTAGTTTTCTCTTACAAGGAGTTATTTTTTTGCACTGTGTAGATATGAAAGCACTCTTTATTTTCTGTCCCAGGTTTATACTTAGAAACTCTCTGGGAATAATTGTCATTGTAAGGCATTGTCTCTGTTATTCCTGCATTGTGAAATTCCATTTGCCATACCTGAAGCTCAAATGGCAAGAGACCCTGTCGAATGATTTTCCTCTGGTGTTAGGTGATTAGCTTTATATGGGCAAAATAGCTTTTTAGAAAAACTACCTATATAAAAAGGTCAAAATCAAAATGGACCAATTTGAAAATTATCATTGCAATATTTGTTGTGAAAATGGACCAGCTTGAAAATTATCACATAATATTTTTTGTGAATACACACTCACAGCATATACACAACATATATTTACTGAGACTCTAATATGTGTTAGACATTTATATTACAGACTTTTGAATTTTTCAAGTAATCAATGTTAATTAATTTGTCATATAATTGAACTACTTGCAAAAATAATCCCCTAAAAAAATAATGAGTTTGTCTCCTGTGTTACTATTCAAAGGCAGAGTGGAAATGGCTTTTAGGTTACAGAAAAGAGGCAGAATGAGTTCTCTCACTAGCTGTGTGTCTTAGGTCTCTGCAGTCAATCAACACATCTATAAAATGAAGATACTTACTATATGGAAATGTTGCATTTACAACCTTTATCAGAGTAGCTTACTGCTGTAGAAGCTCAACCACTGGTAACCACTATGTTTAAGTAGAATTTTCACTAAAAGCCCAGGCTCTTGACTGTAATGGTCACTCAGAGTTCTGCCACTGAAAGGGCACAGATGGCAGTGGTCAAGTAGGCCACGTCCTCTGCGTGCCTTCTTCGCTTTCGGAAATAGGGCTACAAAGCTGGGGACAGCCAGAACGACTGCTGGGATTCACATTTCCATTAATGCCTGTCCATTCCAAAAAAAGATCAGTGTATGCCAACCACGAGATGCCTCCCTCAATGAAGTCAGAATCTAACAGTACATGAGATCCTTTGTGTATACAAGCCTTGAAGCTGAGATCAGATGGCACTGCCACTGAGTCAGCGAGGAGCCAGTAGTCTAAAGGCTGAGCATGTATTACACTGAATCAACTTTGTGGCTCTCTGTTCTATCAGACTCAAAACTCATTTTCTCTAACAAATATTTGTTAATGTCTCTTTTTCAATTTTAAAATGAAATTACTAACTCCCTGTAAGAATTTTAAATCAATGAAATATGTCAATTGTGACATAAAAGACAACAGTAAGAGATTAGTGCATACAAAATAGAGTAGTAGTATATCATATGCAAATGTCTAGGTACAACTATACCAGATGATGTGGTTATAATGAATACCTTTGGCTTTAGGAAGTGTAAAACAGTAAGCAAATGTGCCAGTTATTTACTCTCTGTCTCTTGGTTCTAAACATGCTCTTCTATGCTCTGCTTTGTGCTGCTTGGGCTGAGACTCTGCAAACCACATTTTGCTTTGCCAAGTTTCTCTCTGTTAGGATCTGCCGCTAGGAGCACTAGAGGCTTCAAAGCTGGACGAGGCGCGAGAAACTTGCTTCTCCTTCCTGTGTCCCTCTAGGGGAGCTTCCTGACTGCTCGAGAATCTGGTGAGCATCACTCTATGAGGCACGCTTCAATCACCCCAGCAACAGCAGAGCTTCCTTGTGGTAGCAGCTGAATACGGTTTGCAATTTTGTACAACACTTGGAGAACCAGGTTAATTGTCTCCTTCTTCCCTCAAATACCAGCCAGCCATGGGTCCTCCTCAGAGGTCTGGATCCCAGTTTCATGGGTCTTTTCTCTGAGCTCAGAGATACCAGCACAAGCCAAGCCACACCTTTCTTAGAGGTCTGAGTTTGAGCTTTACCAGACCCTCCCTCTAAGTTTATTTTTTCCCTTTTTCCCCACAGTTCTGGGGGTGGGAGGTAGCTGCTTCCTGAAGTTGCTACTTCCACAATAACTTAGAGTTTCTTATTCTAGCCTTTAAGTTACCAGCTGACAACTTTTTACTAATTAAGAAGCATTTGTATTAAATCTGCTCTGTTCAAATAGCTGGTATCATTTCTGTGTCCACAGAGGACTCTGACCACTACATCTACTGAATATTGTCAACATTATTTCGTTCTTGAGATGAACATTTTATAGGACATTTGAAATAAGTCCTGATGATAAATTTATATAAATGTATAAAATCATCATAAATACAACAGCTATTGCTACTGACTGATATGGGGATGACACACTGGTGGCTGAGAAGCCACTAGCAGCATTGCCATTGCTATGTTAAAAAATGGTGAACAGATCAAAAGTTACTCTTGTCCAGTACATTTTTATGATGTACTGGAAAGAAACTAGTCTGCCCTGTAGTGTAGTTTCATACCCGGGAAAGTTAGCACACATTAAAATGGTTAAAATATACTTTGTATTTTTATGTAAAATATAGCCATGCCATGTGAGATATGAAAATATTCATTGTGCAGGACAGTCTTATGCATTTCTATTTGTCTAAAAACGGACTTTTACCCACTAAGTGCCATTGCACTCTTCCCAGTTATGGGTGACTAAAACTGCCCCCACATCGTATCTTAGAGTAATGCCATATCTGTTCAGAATAAGGCAGAGGCAGGAGAGGTGATTTCCTTTATGAATTTAGTTGAGGATAAGTCATCCCACAGAGTATGATAGAGTATCTTAATGCCTCTTTACACTTGACAAAAGTCTAAAAGTCTGTTAGACTTCATTGTTAGAAAAACAATGAAGATAGTTTTTCTGAGGATAATATACTAAAATAAATTATTAGCCCCTATAAACACATTTTAAATCAATATATGTTAATTTTAACTTGAAAGAAATAAAACTATTATATGTAATAATATTAGCGCATAATCATAATATATAAATGCATTGGCACAACTATATTGGATACACAGAGTGAACACAATTACCAATCTAGTCACCCTGGAGCACCCTAACACAAGACACCAGAGCGGCAATAATGATTTGAGATGAAAGGTGAAAAGAAAGATAATGATTCTAAATCTTAGTAAAGATGTTATACAACAAATGTTTTATGAAGAAGGAGGCAGCATGAAGCATAAGGTTAGGATTAGAGAGCTCTCAAGATTCAGGTGAAGTTAGGGGATAAAATACACATGCATTTCTGATATACATGTGCATTTTTGTTCTAGAATCTGTTGGTGTGGACATACACACACACACACACAGAGTTAACACTTGAACAACATGGGTTTGAACTGTACACATCTATTTCTATGTGGAGTGTTTTCAATAAATAGATCAGAAAAATTTGTGGAGATTTTTGATAATTTGCAAAAACACACAGAGAAATCATGTGGCCTAGAAATATATAAAACAATTCTTTAGTGTGTCAGGAATGCATAAAATATATATCAAGACAAGTCTATTTGATGATTTGCTACCATAAAATTTTATACACATCTACTGTAAGAAGGCAAATTATACCAAAATGTATACATATACTTACAAACATGGCACAACAGCAGTTGAGAAAAATGTAAACAAACATAAAGGTGCAGTATTAAATGATAACTGCATAAAATTAACTGTAGCACATACGACACTGCTGTAATGTCATGGCAACAGCAGTGAGCTCAAGTGCCACCACTATCCACTTAAAATGCCATGTAACACTTCATGCCTGCATGAGCAGGTCATAACTCTGGTAAATTTCATATCACAATAGAAAGTAATCTCTCATGTTTCTGGTGTATCTTTTAACACGTTTAATGTAATATCATAAAAAGTAATCTCTCATGTTTCTGGTGTAACTTTTAACATGTTTAATGTAATACCATAAACCTTGGCTAACACCATGAGACCCATACAAAGTGCCACTAGCGATGTTGTAGGTGCTCAGAAAGAAGCAGAGAAAAGTCATGACATTACAAGAAACAGTTAAATTGCTTGGTATAGATTGAGGTCTGCAGCTGTGGTTTTCCTCATTTCAAGATAAATAAATCCAGTGTAAGGACCGTTGTTTAAAAAAAAAGTGGGGGAAAAGGAGAAGAGAGAGGAGGGGAGGGAAGGGGAACTCATGAAGCCACTGCTGCAGCTATGCCAGCAAGCATGAAAATCTGGCACTTTTTGCAAAATATCTTTTAATCTTGAATTGAAAATGGAGCTTTTATGTAGATGCAGGATTGTCATAAGAAAGGTATATCTATAAACTCTAGTATGATTTAAGAAAAAGCAAAGTCAAGGTATGACAACTTAAAAAAAAGAAGGCGACGGATCTAAAGCTGGAGAACTTAATGCCAGCAAAGGATGGTTTGATAATTTTATAAAGAGAATTCTTTTTAAAATGTAAAGATAACAGGGGAAGCTGCATCTGCCAACCAAGAAGCAGAGGATGAGTTCCCATTCACCATTAAGAAAATCAGAGAGAGAAAAAGGAATTTCTATCGGAACAGATTTGTAATGCAGACAAAAGTCCTCTATTCTGGGGCAAGGGGGGCAGGAATTCACAAACGACATTTCTCAGTAAGGAAGATGAGCAAGCACTAGGATTTAAGGAAGGAAATCCTAGTTACCCCTATGGTTTTGCACAAATGCAATTGGATTTGGACTTCCCTTTTTATACATCTGCTTATTCCCAAGCCTTGAAGGGAAAAGGTAAACCTAGCTGCCAGTCTTTTGGCTGTACATAAAGTTGAACAAGGAGAATGCTTTATCTGGATTGGTTCCATCAGTGACTTTGTCCCTGAGGTCAGGCAGTATCTCACCAGTAAGGACTGGCTTTTTAAAGTTTGTTTCATACTGGACAATGTTCTGGCCACCTAGAACCCCATAGTTCAACAACAAACACACTGAAGCAGTCTACTTGCCCCCAAACACAATATCCCCAATTCAGTCTCTAGATCGGGGGTCATAAGGACCTTTAAGACTCATTATACATGGTACTCTATGGAAAGGGTATCAACACTATGAAAGAGAGCTCAAATAGAGAAACATGAAAGCCTGGAAGGATTATGCCATTGGAGATGCTGTCATTGTCATAGAAGATGCCCTGAAAGGCATCAAGCCTGAAGCCTGAAATGCCTACTGGAGAATACTTTGTCCGGGAATAACTTCACAGGAATTATGACAGAGCCTATCAAGGAAATCATTAAAAAGATTGTGGATAGTGGGAGAAAAAGCCAGGGTGAAGGGTCTCAGAAATGGATCTTGGAGAAATTCAAGAGCTAATAGACCACCAGAGTAGAGAAATTAACAGAAGATGACATGATGGAGATGAGTGCTTCCGAATAGGGGCCAGTCAGTTGTCAGACAGTTTGGCAGAAGGGCTCCAATTATCCCAGACTCCTTTTGACTTCTTTTACAACATGGGCCCCTTATGAGACAGGAGACTCATAAAACCAAAGCAAATGATGGAAGAAGAATTGGTACCATATAACAGCATTTTTAAAGAAATGAAAAAGCAAAAGGTTAGATAGAAATTACGATGTATTTTCATAAAATAACACTAAATGTGCCTGCTGCTCCTGCTTTTTTTTTTTTTTTTTTTTGAGACGGAGTTTCACTTGTTACCCCGTCTGGAGTGCTATGGCGCGATCTCGGCTTACTGCAACCTCCACCTCCTGGGTTCAGGCAATTCTCCTGCCTCAGCCTCCTGAGAAGCTGGGATTACAGGCACGGGCCACCATGCCCAGCTAATTTTTTTGCATTTTTTTAGTAGAGACGGGGTTTCACCATGTTGACCAGGACGGTCTCGATCTCTTGACCTCGTGATCCACCTGCGCTCCTGCTTTTTTTTTTTTTTAAATTTTTATTGCATTTTAGGTTTTGGGGTACATGTGCAGAACATGCAAGATAGTTGCATAGGTACACACGTGGCAGTGTGTTTTGCTGCCTTCTGCCCCCTCACCCATATTTGGCATTTCTCCCCATGCCATCCCTCCCCTGCTGCCTCCCCCGCTGTCCCTCCCCTATTTCCCCCAATAGACCTCAGTGTGTGGTGCTCCCTTCCCTGTGTCCATGTGTTCCCATTGTTCATCACCCGCCTATGAGTGAGTATATATGGTGTTTCCT
>CM052648.1:182937278-182968949 GCA_028533165.1 Leontopithecus rosalia
GCCATCTTCCTCCCCTCCTCTTATAATATTCTTAAAACATTTTCTTTTCTTTATCTTACCTTATTGTAAGACTACAGTAGATAATACATATAACATACAAAATATGAATTAATCAACTGTTTATGTTAACAGTAAACCTTCTCAATCAATGGTTAGTAGTTAAGTTTTTGGAGACTCAAAAGTTATATATGAATTTTCTACTGTGAGTGAGTCAGCATCCCAAACCTTCATACTGTTCATCAATTAACTGTACATAGTTAAATACAATTTGTGTATGTGTGTGTTTATATATATCCTCTTTATGTCAAATAAACAAAAATCTCTCTATATAGCTATATATACATATATATATAGATATCTATATATAGATATATCTCTCTCTATATATATATAGCGATATATCCATATATCTATATAGAGATATATGTCTCTCTCTATATATAGATATATCTCTATATAGATATATCTCTCTCTATATATATAGATATATCTCTATAGATACATGTATTTATATATATATATAGAGAGAGAGAGAGAGAGATCTTTGTTTATTTGACATAAAGAGAACATTGTTTGTATCTTATTCAAAATTATTAGAATTGGGATACTTTATATATCCAGTATATCAAAGAAAAGAAGGTTAAAATAGAAATAATGACTTTTAACAAAGGTCATTCAATAAAAATATCCATAAAATTAGGAATAAATGATAAGTTATAGAATGAGAAGTGTCAACCAAAAAAAAATTGTAAATGCTGATGAAGCTGACATCCAGATGATGAACAGAGGTAACTAGCAGTGAAGCTCTAATCTCACTTACTCATTAGAATTGTGGATTCAACTTCCTTGAAAAATGGTGATCAGTGTCCTAGTATGCCAAGGAGAGTCTGACATCTGCCTGTTGTCCTAGTGTTTAACACTTTACTCTTTAAAAAAAATCACCAATTTGGATAACAGTTACCCTCACTTGAAAACTTAGAAAAATTCTTTGATAAGAACAAGTAACTTTCACTGAAAACTTAACATGCACTAGGATGATATTTTTATACGTGATTGTATTTACTTGTAACAACCAAGAAAGGGGATTGTATTTGCCCTGTTTTACATCTTAGGATTCCCAGAGACTCAGAGAGGGTATTTGAATTTTTCAAGGATGCACAGTTTCCAACTGTCAGAGGCAGGATTTCAGCCCACAGCTATCAGATTTCAAGCTGCCACTCAGAATGCCTGGAATATTCCTTCTGAGAGAGAGTAGGCACAAAATACAACTAACCAGGAAACAGATTTTTTATATAGTCAGCAAGAAAAAGAAACTGGGCCACATATAAGCTAGGACTTTGTTTAAACAATGGGAAATTCCAAAAAATACTGAGAAGAAATTATCCACAAGATATGTTTTCAACCACACTAATTTATGAACACTGCCAGCCACTGTTATTGCCTATTTTTATATCATCTGCGCTCATATATGTCCCCATACATGCAGTGAAATAATTCTGTCTGCTTCAGGCAAATGACTGGAGAACATTTTTTTTAAGCACTGTAGTGTAGGTCATAAGAAAACAAAAACAAAAACAAAACCTTATATTCCTGAAAAAATCCCAAGTAGAAGTAAAAAATCCTAGGTGATTACCACAAAGCCTAAGATAAACTTTCATTACTCCACAATTTTGACTTTGTCAAATCTCTAATTTGTCAGCATATATTTTTCAGAATATATTCATGTGCCTCCTATTCTAAAATGACTAAGGTTTTTAGGGCAGACAGATCCAGAATTTGACATTTTCCCATATTTCTAGGAACAGACATACTTATAAAAGTATTTGGTCAGAGACAGTGTTAGAAATATACTATCCCATGGTGAATCTGTCTGGAACAAATCGTTTTCCAATATGCTTTTAGAAAAATTTATGGTTTAATGAATTCTTTTGCCTACTTGATCATAGTAACAAATCAGACATATTTATCACCTTCCCTTTTAACAGGCAGCAATTCTGTCTCCCAGATAGACTTGGCTGACAGTTTGCCATATTCTCCATGGTCCAAGTGATTAAAGAGTCTAAAATCTTTGACTCAATAACACTCAGATGCACAAAAGTAATTTTGGAGCTGAGGGATAAACTGGGGACACAAAAACTCCCTGACTGGTATAAAACAACTGAAGAAGTTTGCCATTTTTCCATTTCCAAGGAGCCTCGCCTCCTTCACACACAGGAAAATTGTATTTGTCCCAGAGCACATCTGTCAGACAATACTCAGGAGTGTTTGAAGACGCTCTGTGTAAACAGAGCAGAGGCGATCAGAAAATAACAACTACCATGAGTGTAAAGCTCCCTGCAGAGATCTGTGAGCATATGGGTGTCAAAACCGGAAGCTAAGAGCCTTGCTCTCGTTCGTCACCCTCAGCAGGCAACCAGAGGAAAATTGCTGAGCCTCAGCCCACGTCTGTGAGACCTGCTACTCACTGGAATACACTAGGGCTCTCACCGTGCAGCCCAAATTGCCTCAGCACAGTCATCTGTGGCTTCTCCCTCTTCAGGTGTGAACTGAGTCCCATCTCCAGCATTACCTGGACACCTGTGACTGGACCTTCCCTAATTCTGCACATTTGATGAGACCATCTCAAAACCTCCACCAGCCAGTTCTGCATATCATCATCAGTAACAGGTTTCCTTTCCACCTCAAGCACCCTGAGTCTATATAGAAAACAACCTGTTACTAGTTTGCTTCTTCATTTAGTACTCCATTTCTAGAAAGTCATGTCCCTGGATATTTATAATTAGAATGACGAGTTAGCTGATATACCCAGGTGTAACACCTAGACAATCTCCTAAGATTTATATCTTACAAAGGATTTATTTTTTTTTGTGAGCGAAGTCTTCAGAATTGTTTCTTTAAGTAATTCATATATAAGTTTAAGTTTTTTTTTTTAATTTTTATTGCATTTTAGGTTTTGGGGTACATGTGCAGAACATGCAAGATAGTTGCATAGGTACACACTTGGCAGTGTGTTCTGCTGCCTTCTGCCCCTTCACCCATATTTGGCATTTCTCCCCATGCCATCCCTCCCCCACTCCCCCCCGCTGTCCCTCCCCTATTTCCCCCAATAGACCTCAGTGTGTGGTACTCCCTTCCCTGTGTCCATGTGTTCTCATTGTTCATCACCTGCCTATGAGTGAGTATATACGGTGTTTCCTTTTCTGTTCTTGTGTCAATTTGCTGAGAATGATGTTCTCCAGATTCATCCATGTCTTTACGCTAAGGCAGTGTGTGACAGTTGAGAAAGAGGTTCCATGTACAGCTATTAACAATTGACTCTTGCTACATTTGTTAAAATATTTATACAAACAGATTGTGCATGATAATTGACTTGATTAGATTTAGATACTGAGCTGTGAAATAAGCAAGCATTTGTTTAGAAAGCAGGAGATGTTGGGCCGGGCACGGTGGCTCAAGCCTGTAATCCCAGCACTTTGGGAGGCGGATGCGGGTGGATCACGAGGTCAAGAGGTCGAGACCATCCTGGTCAACATGGTGAAACCCCATCTCTACTAAAAATACAAAAAATCAGCAGGGCATGGTGGCGCATGCCTATAATCCCAGCTACTCAGGAGGCTGAGGCAGGAGAATTGCCTGAACCCAGGAGGCGGAGGTTGCAGTAAGCCAAGATTGCACCATTGCACTCCAGCCTGGGTAGCAAAGAGCGAAACTCTGTCTCAAAAAAAAAAAAAAAAAAAAAAAGCAGGAGATGTTAAAATGTTGCTGTTATTAGGAATGGCTGAGACTAGAGGAGGTCAGAACAGGGTATAAACTAAGTACTCAGGTCTGTGTGCTTCGGTGTGTCCCTATTCCTTCATTTTGGAGAGGACCAATCAGCGTATTGACTAGTGTGCTTTTAGGACAGAAAACTCTCCCCTGCAGCCAGGTGACCTTCAATGGGCCTGTGGCCTAAAATGATTTTAACTAGAGGTAAAAGCTTTTATATCAAATTAAACTTAGACTTCAAAATGTAAACACCCCAAGGAGAGAAAACAGATTGACTTGAATCTACTTTAAGATGTAAAGGACAGAAAAGTATTTTCTCTCAGTTTTCCTAGAAGAGGGAAGGAAACTATAGACTGCCATATGCAAAGCAGACAGAAAGGAACCCTCTAGAAAATGAAAAGGATTTAACAGTGAGGGGTAGGGATCTGGAGGGAGCCACCTCGCAGCTTTGCCAAGGAGTATGCTCATTCCCCTTTTCCTCCTACTCCCTATCCCTTCTCAGCTGAGGGTCTTCTCCACTTAATGTATACAATATTTATATGGTCCTAAAAGTCATAATTTTTCATGGAGAAAAAGAATGGACAGAGAGGAGATAAATGGATAGAAAAAGACAAGCAATGCATATTTCACAAGGACCAAAATTAGTGGAAAGAGGACAGAAATAACAGAGTGCTTGCAAAATGGGGTATTTACATGCAGAGAAACAGTGTGTCTGCACCACTAACCACTGTTTTCTAAATGGCTCTCCACATCCCACTTTCTAAAATCCCCAACCAACTGCCTGTTAACCACACAAGAGTTCTTAGAGCCAGATTGTCAGTGATTTTTAAAAGGGCCAATTTATTAAATATCTATTATTGAGCAGACACTGTGCAAGGAGGTTTATGCAGTTATATCACCTAATTCTTACAACCATCCTGCTGGCCCCATTTTTTTTTTCAGTTCAAAACAGGCTCAAGGTCATATAATAAGCAAGTAGCAAGTAGGAATTTAAACCCAGCTTGCCCTGGCTCCAAAGCCCAAACTTTCTCCAATTCATTATAAATACCTCAAAACACAAACTCTTATTAATAAATTGCACTATTTATTATTATCTGTTATTAAATGTATGTGTTTACTAGTATTTACTAAAAAAATTCTTAATAATCATTTGTTCATATTAATAAAATAATAATAATGATAATGATATATAGTTAGGTTTAATAGGACCCCAGCAATGGGATATTTGATATTCAGATATGTTCAGGGTAATTCCTGTCCCTGGAATATTTATTCACAGCTATGGATTTATTTAGGTGCGGAGGAGTCTTCTGAAGAAAGCAAAAATTAGACTCATGTCTTAAATTGAGGCTTAGTCAAATATAGGCATGCTTGATGAACTGGGATGAGGCTAGCAGAAAATAAAAGTTAGGTTTTTCTTATTTCATGAAAGACAATCATGAGAGAAAAGTATGGCATGATGACCCGGATGCAGTTCCAGCATTTTGGGAGGCTGAGGCAGGCAGATCACCTGAGGTCAGGAGTTTAAGACCAACGTGGCCAAAATGGTGAAACTCCATCTCTGCAAAAACAAAAATTAGCTGGGCATGATGGTAGGTGACTTTAATCTCAGCTTATTGGGAGACTGAAGAGGGAGAACCACTGAAACCTGGGAGCAGAGGTTGCAGTGAGCAGAGATCATACCACTGCACTCCAGCCTGGGTGACAGAGGGAGACTCCATCTCCTCCCCTGCCAAGAAAATAAAAAGGTTAAGTGACTTGCCCAAAATCACACAGCTTAGTGTTCGTGTTCTTGTTCTATTATATCCTATGCTCTTTCATGACCTTTTTACTTAACTCCTCAATATTCCTTCTACTTAGTCCCTGACTTTTTTAGCAGTGACCTTTTATTTAGAAAAATGGCTATTTGGGAACATTGTGAAAGATGTCATAAATATAACTATTTACAATTACTTACATACTTGGGCCTTTCCCTATAACTATTTTGTAATTCAACAGACTATGATATAATAACCAATAATTTCCTTTGAATGTAGAGAAACCCAAAGGTAAAGATGAGCAAAGAGATAATTCATGGTACATGTGACAAAAAGAGATGTAGGCCAAATTTACCATTTATGTCCTTTTAAACTGTCTGCCAGACATAATTATGCTACAGCTTTTAAAAGGCAATAGAGTGTACTCATTCTTTATGTCAAATAAACATTCATTCCAAAGCAAAGTGCATTTCCAAAGAGTCTAAAAATACATAGAGAAATAAGACTTAGGTGTACAACATTTACTCTCAGGAGTACTAATTAATACTCAACTTTCTACCAGTTTTCCTTTTTTTTTGAAATGGAGTCTGATTCTGTTGCCCATTGGCTCACTGCAACCTCCACCTCCCAGAGATTCAAGTGATTCTCCTGCCTTAGCCTCCTAAGTACCTGGGATTACAACTACACATCACCACACCTGGCTAGTATTTTTTTCTTTTTAGTGGAGATTCGGTTTCACTATGTTGGCCAGGCTGGTCTCAAAATCCTGACCTCAAGTGGTCCACCTGCCTTGGCCTCCCAAAGTGCTGGGTTTACAGGCATGAACCACCATGCCCGGCCCAGTTTTCCTTTATGAAAGACACCCTGCAACAGAAGGAAGTTGCCAAATACTTATTGTACTGAGCATCCCTTCAAGGAACAAAAGATAAACTCTACTGAAAACTGATCCAATAAAGTTGGTATGAGTGATTAATTTTATACAAATTATGATACATGTATCAGGTATTTTCCAAGTGTTCCTGGCTAAACCATTTTAAGGGAGTTGTAACCCAGTAGTAGCAAGAACAAGGTGTAAGAAGAAATAGTTTCTTGTCAAAAGTCACCAAGAAACAATGAGTTTAGAAGTGGGTTCCTTACCATTCTGGATGGTTCCTGACTTGATGCTTAATAAAATGTTTATGGTAGTCTAACAAACAATGTCAATGTAAGTCATAAAAAATGGTAGTGCTCTTTGTTGAGAATTATATTGTCAGCTTCATACGGAAAGTATAAAACCTCTTATTTGTTGTAAGCAGCAGAGTTGGGGAGTAGGAGCTTTTGCCCAACCTCCTCATCAGGGAAAACCTTGAGGGGCAGAAGGCCACTATTTTATCAATGAGTTGATCAGTGTTGAACATCAGTGAAGACTCTATGGAGCTCTGCTCTGGCAGTGAATATCACAATAATACAGACAAGTCTGAGGGTGACAGAATCTCCCATGTAACTAAAATACCACTACTGATTATTAATTTGTCTATGTATTGATGATGAATTTTCATATGCATTTTTCACGGTATCCTTCTAACCTGTGTAAGTAAAACAGGTATTATTCCATTTTGCAGATGGGGTAACTGATGGTCAGAGAGTAACACAGTAGCAGAAAAGCAACTCATATCCAAGTAAAGGACTTTGTAGAATCTCAAAGAGAGCAACCTTTCTCCCTGTAGTATACTCAGGTATACTTGGGCCAGCTTCCAAGCCTACAAATCCTCATTCTAGTACACAGCCAGGAGGAAAGGATTCCAGGAAAAGATCTAAATCACAAGAGAGTCTGTGACATCTGCCTGGCAAAATATTATTTCTTCAAAAAATCAATTTTTTCGGAAATGACATTAAAGTTCTAACAACTTGCCATCCTTCAAAACCTGATGAAATTTGCTGAGGGGGAGAGAGAAAAACAAGTGGGGAGGACAGAAAGAATAAGATTCCTCATTAAAGTCTGTAGAGTAACCAAGTAAGAGGATGGATACCAGTGATAAGTCACAGGCTCACAGGTTAAGAGCTGCTAAAAATATCTCTGCCCAGAAAGAAAATGAAAGTTCTGGAAGCAAAGAAACCGCAACTTTCTCAGAGGGTAATGAAAATAACAATGTCATTTTAGATCACACACCTTAAGGAATAGAAGAAAAAAACATATCTTAAGATATACTCAAGTATTTTGACTATTTTCATGAAACCAAGGTGCTGCTACTCTGATACTGTTAGGATATTAATAAGATTTTGCTTTTTATGAACTGAACCCACGATATTTTTGTCTAACAGTGCAGTGCACCTCAGGTTATAAGTAAATATTCCTATTCTTTTCCAGATGTTATTTTGCTGTTATTAACAAGCCATTGCTGTTTATAGACATTATCAGCAAAAGCAAAGCAACAGCATGTGTAACTCATTACTAATGCTAAGTGTCAAAGACCAGCAAGATCTCCTGACTAGTAATGTGCATTTTAACAAGGTCTCCAGGCAGTCCATTTGTTCCCTGAGTAGCACTGTTATAGAGGTCCTTTACCTGAGTAGGCTTTATTTTAGGTCCTGTCCCCACCCTGCTTTGAACTCATTCACTGCTGTAGAATAATGCAGAAGTCACTACCATCATGGAATCAAGGATTCTAAGTGCCAGAAGGGTCCTTCTTCATGATCAAAACTTGGGGACACTGGCCATTGTCATCTACCAGGTTAGTAGCAGAGACTGAGGCTCAGTCTTATTTCTCTAACTTCCTGCTTCAGGGACCTTCTCACTTCACACTGTGTTTTGATTGTTTGCCATCCCTGCAATGTCCCTTCCCTCACTTACACACACTCACTCCCTGAAAAAGGATATTGAGCAGGTGGGACCTAAGCCAAAACTGTAAACTAGTACATTTATCTTCAGTATCCCCAAGGACTAAGGATCCTTTTAGCTCTGTCCCCTAAACCAGCTGTCAGCACCTCTACTATCATTATACTCAGCGACTTGTACTGAAGTTGCAAAGAAGATTCAGTAGCAGTAAGAGCCAAAGCAATCAACATCTATTAAACATGCATGACTTGCTGGACACTGTGCTGAGCACCTTACCCATTTAATTCTCATAATCTCTTCAGAATAATAACTCACCATAATACAAAATTCTGTCATTCATTCATTTTACACATAAGAACACTGGAGGTAGAAAACCACTGTGTAATTTCCCATAGGTCACACAATTAGTGGCATTTATTCACTTTTCTCCAGCTCTAAACGATAAATGATTTAAGAACTCTGTCTACCAAAGATATTGGCATTCTAGCAATCTTAAAGGTCAGAAAGGCAAGCCACAGTGGCTCATGCCTATAATCCCAGCACTTTGGGAAGCTGAGATAGATGGATCGCTGGAGCCCAGGAGTGGAGAACAGCCTGGGTAACATGGGGAAACCTCATCTCTACAAGAAATCCAGAAAAAAAAAAAGAAGAAAGAAATTTAGCCAGACATGGTGGTACGTGCCTGTAGTCCCAGCTACTCTGGAGGCTAAGGTGGGAGGATGACTTGAGCCCTATAGGTAAAGGCTGCAGTGAGCCCTGATCTTGCCACTGCACTCCAGCCTGGACAACAGAGCGAGACCCTGTCTAAAATAACAAGTCTTGGGAGAAGAGGAGCTACCTGGTAAAATTTCAGCAGCTACTAGCATGAAGGTTTTCCTTTGCCCCTGAAATCACCATCCCTGCAATAGTCCCTCTTTACAAATATACAGGGGTATTTAGAGATTAAATCAAGAATAAAACACGTTTCCAGAATCCAGATTAGGTTATAGCAAGGAATGTGTCCAGAAACCAAATCCAGGACACACCACAAAATATGACTTATGCAAAGGAAATATCAAATTTCTAATGTAAGGAGGTTCTGCTCCAACTAAACAGTTGTCCCACTGTTTTGATGGAGAGGACATTTACCAAGAAAGAGAAAGATTTGGTTTGTTGGCTTTTTTTTTTTAATGTCAGTAAACTAATGATTGTGTTCTGAAGGCAGTGTATTATGATCTGCTGATGGAGGTTAGAATTCCACATTCTGACTGAAAGTATTTTTCCATTGTTTCAGGCAAAAATCCTTATTTTTTTCTTAAGAGAAAAGAAGAAAAGTGCTGCCTGTATTAAGTAGGTCTAGAGAAATAATTAGGTATTTTCCCATGATTATTTAATTGACCATGGTTGACCTCTATCAGCGACAGTTATATTTTTTTCGTGAGGAAACACTGACCTATTTTATTACATTTGCCTTCAAAATAGGGGAAAAATCTAGTTTGAATGTAAATGTTTATAAATTCCTAATTGTAGAAATTCTGGGGCATCTTGGGGCATTTTTATCACTGATAATCAGTATCTTCAATGGAGAGTTTTCTGCATTATTGGAGAGCAGATTTCTAAAAGCATGAAATAGTACAATGTTAAATATAGCTAAGTGGGACATGAAAACTGTTTCATTTATTTAGTTCTTCCAATAGGGCTCGGCTGACACATTGTTCTTGTAATATATTCAGTGATTCAGAACCAGTAGCTTTTTCAGTGGAAAAAATTAAATAGGAACTGCCTGTCATTTTGTAAACTCAATTTTCAGAGCATTTCAGCACATTCAACCAAGGAGTTAGGTAACCAGAATCTCAGGAGATACTGGATTCAATACATAATGTGTTTTAAATTATCAATGACATCTATTAATTATTATCGGTTGCCAACATACATTTCAACATATGGCAATCAATACTTTGCATACTCAATAAATATTTACCAAAGATGGTGGTGGACTATAGACTGTAATAAATGTATCATTGATTATAGGGTTTCCACCTATAGCATTTAAATTTAAAAAGATTGACATATTTTTACACTGGACCACAGAAAGGATATCAAAAATGGTTTAGCTAAAAAAATATTTTTCCCAGATAAACATTTCTTTTATAAAATAAAATTTGATTATTTTTATGTGCAGTAAGTCAATGTAGTGCTGAGTGATTGCTACCAAAGTATCCATATGAATTTGCATGTACTTTGCTTTAAAGATCTAACAGTAATTCACTCTTAATAACTGAAAAGCCTTAGCCAGGTGCAGTGGCTCACCCCTGTAACCCCAGCACTTTTGGAGGCCAAGGTGGGCAGATCACCTGAGGTCAGGAGTTCCATACCAGCCTACCAACATAGTAAAATATTGTTTCTACTAAAAATACAAAAAAAATAGCCAGGCATGGTGGCAGGTGCCTGTAACCCCTGCTACTTGGGAAGCTAAGGCAGGAGAATTGCTTGAACCTAGGAAGGTAGAGGTTAGAGTGAGCTGAGATCTTGCCACTGTACTTTAGCCTAGATGACAAGACGAAAACTTTATCTCAAAAAAGAAAAAAAAAGAGGAAAGGAAAGGAAAGGAAAATAACTGAAAACCTTTACCCCAAAGGACATGATCACAAGGTAGACTGCTGTGTGCAAATATTTCTATCTGTGTTTATAAACAGTATCTTCACATATTTCTAAGAAGGCTGATTTAAGAGAAAATATGCTTATGTGCTTTCCTGAGAACACAGGAGAAATATACTATGGCTTGTAGTTAATAAATAAAACAGTTAACTGCATACTCATTTCATCTTTACTTAAATGAAATCATATTCCATTAGAGTAAACACTATTTGTGAGTGAGGAAAATGAATCAGGAGGTCCACAACTAGACTGAGGACAGTCTGATAGCTCATGGCAACACAAATTAATGTCCTGTTAATTTTCTTTGATGATTGGGCTCATTTGAACTTCAGGTTAATGACTACTAGCCATATTTTATATGAGATGTGGTTTAGAGACAAGTTTATAAAAACTAGTTTGCACTTGTATCCCCTAAACTTATTTAAAAAAAACTGGTTAAACAGAGTTCAGTATGGAACTTGAGCAACTGTCTTAGTTGCTGACCCCTTTGAAATCTGGTTCCAAGTACTGTTGACAGGTTGTTATGGAATTTAAATGAATGCCACAATATTTAAAGCTCTGGTCAGAAGTAATAAAAACATACTGAAGAGCAGGCTTGAATTCGAAGGAAAGACTCCTGGAAAGTTAGCAAGTCTCTTTTGATTTGATTAATCCAATTTCATCTTGACAGTTATACTTTTCATAGTAAGTAAAATTCAGTTCAATCTAATATACATTAAGGGCATGGTGAGATATTCAAAGGTGAAAAATAAAACAAGACTGGACCCTGGGGAAGTGGAGGGGAATAAAAACAAGAAAAATGCCAGTATTTATTGAGCACTTACTAAGTCCTAGACACTATTCCAAGCATGAGTCACGATGGAATGATTGGGCTCATTTGAACTTCAGTTTAACGACTACTAGCCATATTTTACATGAGATGTGGTTTAGAGACAAGTTTATAAAAACTGGTTTGCACTTGTATCCCCTAAACTTATTTAAAAGAGTTCAGTATGGAACTTGGGCAACAGTCCGTAGTTGCCCAAGAAGAGAGATGTAACTGGTCACGTGTGTTTGCATGTAGCTGGTGCAGAGGGAGCAGCAATGATGTTATAATGAAGTACCTGGCATTGGATCTTTCTTAGGATAGCATGATTCAGAAGTCAGAAAAGAAAAGGATGGCATTCTGGGTGGATGGAATTGCGTGAGCAAAGGCACACTCATGGCATAAACTGCAAGTCATACTCAGGAAACAGACAGTCACATGGCTTGACTCTATCACAGGCATGCTGGATATAGATGGAACTTTTGCCTTCCTTAGCAATATAAAATTTTATGTTTTTATCACAAAGATATTTAAGTCTCATTTGGAAATTCATACTATGTAAAATATTCTTAATGGTTTAATAAATTACGTGAATATATTTTATAGTATTTCTTCAGGACATTTATAAATTATTTACACTAAGTAATGGCATTGAATTGTATTTAATAACTTATGAAATAGCCACTAAATAGGAATTTATTAAATATGATTAGTTTATGCAATACTTTCCATCTTTGAAAATGATCAAAATTATCTTCGGACTCTAGATTAATTTTTGATCTTATTTATGGTATCAATTTTGGAGAAAATCAGTACAATTTTTTTCTTCTTTTCTTTCTACATCAATAACCCTGTGTTGCATGTGTAACTTTGTTCTTTATAAACCACCCACCTTTTCCTACTTATTACTTCCCAGTGATTTGCCCCAGAAGACTGTATCTTGCATATATTTGTATTCCTGACACTATACCTGAAAGACAAGGAACTACGTAGTAGATTTCGGTCAAACAGGCAAAGGATTAGAAATGTCTTCGAAGAGGAGATTTGTGTTCAAAAAGTCAAATCTACAGTTAGATTGGATCTCTCTAAAACATGTTAAGATACTGTGTTGGCTCTTTCTAAAGATTCTTAGCCTTTGAAAATGAGTTTTATGTCTTAATCCGCCCAATGGTTAGGTGTATATTTAAACCTGTGTGCATGTACAGGTGGATATGCATAGAAGCACAGGTGTGTACATAAGTTCATGTATAGAAATATGCATGGATAATTTCACATTTAATTGAATAGCCCTTGTTCATAGATGTGAAGTTTTACCATTCTTAGAGGGCTGATTTAACTTTCTGTAACCTATCTGGTTTACCAAAAAACAAATAGGATAAAGAGTTTTAAAGAAAAGCCCCTTGTTGGCTTCAAATAATAATTTATGTGACTCAGAACATGTCACACAATAAGATGTTTAAATTTAACAGATATTGTCATTGTGTTAGCTTATCTTTTACATGTATAATGTCAAAGACCTCTCAGTCTCACTCATCTTTTAGATCACGAACAAGGAAAAACACAGAGGCTTTCAGCTAGGTTTCATGGATGATCATAAATCCTTTCAAATTGTATATATGCATGTACATATAAACATGTAAGTAAATTAATATGTGTGTGCATGCATGTGCAAATATATTTCTAGAGAGAAGGTCTTTCATCACATTCTCAAAAATATCACAGTCCATAGGAGTTTGTTTACTGTGTGTGAACCTAAATAGCTTTGATTCAAACTCAATTATAATTAAAGTTAAAATCACAAGATTTTAGAAAAACTCATGGAAGCAGAGCAGACGTGATTACCAGGGACTGGCTGGAGGTGGTTCTGTGGAGGTTTTGGTCAAAGGATACAACATTTCAGGTAAACAGGAGGAGTAAGTTCAAGATATCCATTGTAAAACATGACTGTAGCAATAACAAGGTTTTCTATACTTGATAATCACCAAGAGAATACAGTTGAAGTGTTCTCACCACAAAACATTATGTGAGTTGATGCACATGTAATTAGCTTGATTTTGCCCTTCCACAATGTGTACATATATCAAAATATCATGTTGTGTACCATAAATATATACAAATGTAATTTGTCAATAAAAATATAATAATTTTTGGTAATTTTTACTAGGAACTTCAAGAGTGCTTGCTAAGTTTTTGTTGTTGTTGTTGCATTTGTTTTTTGTTTTGTTTTGTTTTGTTTCGTTTTGTTTTGTTTTAGATGGAGTCCCCCCCTCTGTCACTCAGGCTGGAGTGCAGTGGTATGTTCTTGACTCACTGCAACATTCGCCTCCCAAGTACAAATGATTCTCATGCCTCAGCCTCCCAAGCAGCTGGGACTACAGGCACCTACCACCATGTCCACATAATTTTTGTATTTTTAGTAGAGACAGGGTTTTTCCATGTTGGCCAGGCTGTTCTTGAACTCCCGATCTCAGGTGATCCCCCTGCTTCGGTCTTCCAAAGTGCTAAGACTGCTGGCATGAACCACCACAGCTGGCTAATAAGTACTCTTCAGAGATTGCAAATACTGCATTATTAATTAAAGATTAACATAAATAGATACTGAAAAGAGACAAATAAAGACAAATTGATCCAATAGATGTGGATCAGAATCCACAATGTTTTAACTTGTTATTCTGTATTCTGTAATCATAACATTGAAGTCTTGCTAAGATAAAGATATTTCCTATTAATATTAAAATTTTTAATAGCTCCAAATAACTCGTTTTATAGCTTTAACGTGATGAGATTTGTTATAAAAAATGACATTTAATGGAATGTTTCTGGTAGAAAGCAGTGTTTTTTTCCAGGGAACTGTGCAGTGTTTGCCAACAGGGGTTGCTCTTCCATCACACTTTGTGACAATCTCCTTACAATTACCTACTTGATCTAGTTATAATAAATCCCGCCACCAAAAATCAATGCACAGCTCTGTTTATAACAATGAATATGTTTGCAGGATCTCCAGTGCCCTGCAGACCACAGACCACAGGCTGACTATGGCCGCAGCTTGTTTTTGTAAGGAAAGTTTTACTGGAGTGTACCCTCAGCCATTCCTTCATTGTCTATGGCTGCTTTGGGGCTGGGAATCACAGCATCGAAGACTTCCAACAGAGCTACATGTTTCACAGAGCCACACATATTTTATAACCAGGGTTTACAGAACAAGTGTGCCAATCCTCACTCTAGACATTCATTGATTTCTCAGTGTCTGTTATACACGCTTGTTATGTGATCCTCAGCTTTCTGTACCTCTCTACTTAGATCCCAGAGTCACCAAGCCTTCTAGGGAAAGAATTTTGAGTGCCCCTCCATTTTCTTCATTTAATCACTGGCTCAGTTCCTCTTTACCCTGGGTTTGGATTGTTGCAACTGTTTCCTTCTTTGCTTAACCTGCCTCACTGTTTCCCACTTGAAAATAATCATTTACTTTTCCAGAAATACCATTGCCAGCTACTCTTGCTATACACTGACCAAGGTTCCCATTTGCCTTAAAAAAATCTTCAGAATCTTTATCCTGACATAGGAGGCCTGGAAGAATCTGTTCCTGAGAGCTTCATTTACAGAATCCTCAAAGACAGCCCTCTGCCCCTCAAGTCTGTTTCTTCTACTGCCTAAGTCCTGCCCACCCTTGCTTCAGGTTGCCCCCCAGTGCCTCCCTTTCAGTCATGCCTTTTGCAGCCTCCTCCATCTGCAGCTGTCACTGCTTCCTCCACAACCCTCAGACATCACCACCTCTTGTCTATACATAAAAGTGAATATCCCCTTCCATTGGTGGATGCTGGTTTTGAGGTTCCCTTTCTACCTCAACTACTAGAGTTAAGCTCACCAAAGCAGGAACTCTTGTATGTACCTTGACAGCCTCAACACTTAGCATAGTGTTTTGGGTAGAGTTAAGTGAAGGATAACACAACTAGCAATTGTTGAGTGTTTATTACATATCAAGATTGTCTCACAAGCCTGGCATGGTGGCTCATGCCTGTGATCCCAACACTTTGGGAGGCACAGGAGTTTGAGGCCAGCCAGGGCAACATGGCAGGACTCAAACTTCTATCTCTACAAAAAATACAAAAATTAGCCGGATGTAGTGGCACAAGTCTGGAGTTCCAGCTACTCAGGAGGCTGAGGCAGGAGGTTTGCTTGAGCCCAGGAGGCGGAGGCTGCAGTGATCCAAGATTATGCCACTGTACTACAGCCTGGGCGACAGAGCAAGATCCTGTCTCAAAAAGAAAAAAAAAGATAGTTTCATGTGTAAAGAATTTCATAGGCCCAACAAAAAAACAAAGCAAAACAAACAAAATAAAACCAGTCCTCCAGGAGCTTATAGTCAAACTCTGACCTTACTCTTACCACCTTTGTAGTTAATTGTTTCCTGTGTCATGCAAGAACTGAAATTTTCTTTAGAAATGGTTTCTATGCTTTTTAAAATTTAATTTGTGTTTTCCCCACTTAATTCTTATGTTATTTTCAGTTCCATAGGTTAGTCTACACATCTCTCACCATATCTCAAAATATATCTAACATACTTTAAGCCCAATTAATAATTATTAGCATTTATTTATTAAGCATCAATATTTTTCTAGTTCTTCACACTTACTATTTGATTTAATCTCCCAAAACTCTGAGTGAGGTATCATTTTTAGAGACGAGGACACAGAAGTAGTGTCTGATTCAGAGAGTAGAATAGAAGCCCAGATAGTCCATCTGATAAGTCCGGGCTCGTCATGACTGCACTGTGCTACAGCAACTAGACATGAATCTATACAGGAGGGGCAGGGAGGAGAAGCTCAGGCCCCCCTTTCCACACCTACCATCCCCCAACTAAAAGAGCTGTCCAAGCAACTGTTTAAAATCTGAGTCACATCTCACGTGTGGAATTCTTACACATCACCTGCAAGTTTTGTACTGATTTTTTTTTCCTGAAGATTTTTAGATCATTTGAAAAGTATATTAACTCTCTTTCAAAACCCATGTTTTGAATTAACCGTTTATTCATTCATTGAGTCAATCAACATTTACCAAAGGTCTTCTGTGCTCCAGGCATTTGGAATAAATAAAGCCATAGCTCAAATTATCTTGGGGCATGAGGTGATTAAATAGTTAATGGTTCTGGGATATCTTAATAAAATCCTTAATAGTAATAACAATAAGTTAATTTACAAAATTATTTGACTGTAAAACACATGCAGCACTTTGTAGCTTCTGTACTTTACACTTTAATTTCTGAGCCTCATAATAACTCTACAGGGTAGGTATATAATATTCCTTACAGATGAGAATACAGTTTCATCAAGCTTGAACAATTTTTTCATGGTTCTCTTAAGACTGAAGTCTTACAAGTAGGGGGTTCAGTATTCCAAAGATTGGGGTCACAATGCACTGAGACATAGTTCCTGTACTATTGCAAAAGTAGGTCATAATTCTACAGAAAAAGTCGGACATTTAGCTATAAACTTTACTGACATCTACTTAGATCAGAAGGTGACCTTCATGGAGTACAATTAGTTTGGTTTTTACCAGCAAATTCAATTAGCAGTATGAAAAGATCTCAAGACAAGTATTTCACCATGTACTTATTTTAATATCTAAGTTCTATTAACTAGCATGTTGTACTATAGATAAACTGAAATGGATTTGCTGGTGTAACAGTTAAAAGATCAGAATCTGGCCCAGGCCAGGCATGGTGGCTCACACCTGTACACCCAGCACTTTATGATGCCAAGGCCGGTGGATCCCGAGGTCAGGAGTTCAAGACCAGCCTGGCCAGTATGGTGAAACCCTATCTCTACTAAAAATAAAAAATAAAAATAAATAAAAATTAGCTAGGCATGGCAGTGTGTACCTGCAGTCCCAATTACTGGGGAGGCTGAGGCAGAAGAATCTCTTGAACCTGGGAGGTTGCAGTGAGTCAAGATCGCGCCACCACAATCCAGGCTGGATGACAGAGTGAGACTCCGTCTCAAATTGAAAAAAAAAAAAAAAGCAGTTTGCAAGAGGAGCCACCTTCCTGCTTGATATGGATTCTGTATTTATTAGGATCCTAGACCAGGGCTTCTCCATCATTTCTTTTTGTCTCTTTCCTAACCCATCCCTCTGTGGCATGTGTACATTCTGCAGAGATATGACATCAATAGAACCCTGCAGCAATCCCAGAAGACGGCATAGCAGAATACAAAACCCTTCTTTAAACCACAAAAGTCCCTAGGGATTATTTACTATAAAATATAACTACATGAAAAGTATTTTAATTATCATATCATTTGATTGTGAATATATCAATATTCTACATTGACTCTACCTAAAACTTTGAGTCAGAATTACTTTTGAAGCTTTTTCAAAATGCACACATGAAAGGCTATTCCCAGACCTACTAGTTCAAAATCTTGTTACTTTTTTTGTTAAAGTCTAATGGAGGGTGCTACTGTGTAGCCACATTTGAGAACCAGTGATCAAAGGGATGGGAGATGGACCTCCCGCCCTTTATCGTCAGAATCATAAACAGAAGATGCCGATGTTAAAATGAAGATGTGTTTACACAGAAGAAAACTATTTTAGTTTATCTACCTTCAAATTTTGCAAGTTGAAAAAGGAATAAAATGATGGGGATAATCATTACTACTTAGGCTACCACACTCCAAGAAACAGAAATTCAAGAAAAGGCAGGACAAATGCTCCGATACCAAGGCCACCACGTTGAGGCTCGCACCTCATTGTGGACACAGCTAGTTTGACCTCGAGATGAAAAAGGAAGCTAGTCCAGGCCAAACAAGATCCAATCCTTCAACCATAAAGAGGCAAAAGACAATATTACAATATTGGATTGGTCATTAGATCAAACTACAAGGGAAGGAGAGCGGTGAAAATAATCTAGTCCCAGGAGGAAAATGAAACTGAAAGATTGTGTCTTGTTTGCATTTCTCAGTTGTTTGTTGACATTGGTCATTTTACATATACTGATTGATTTTTGTATGTCTTTCTGAAGAAGTATCTATTCAGGTTCTTTTCCTGTTTTCTAAGTGGGTTATTCGCTTTTGGTACTGTTGAATTTAGAAATTTCTTACGTATTTTAGAGATCAATCCTTTATCAGATACATGATTTGCAAATATTTTCTCCCATTCTGTATGATGCCTTTTCACTCAGTTAACTGTTCCCTTTCCTATGCAGCTTTTTAGTTTGCTGCAGCCCCACTGTTTATTTCTGTTTTTGTTACTTGAGCTTTTGGTGTCAATTCCAAAATAATTGAAATAAGAATCTGGAAGAGATACTGCATTTTTATGCTCATTGCAACATTATTCAGAATAGCTAGGCTGTAGAAACAGAATAAATGTCCATCAGCATTTATGATGTCATAAACATAAATCAACAGAGGAATGGATAAAGAAAGTGTGGTACATACACACAACAGACTACTATGCAGCTTTAAGAAAATCCTCTGATATGTGATAACAGGGATTAGCTTAAGAACAGTATGTTAAGTGATATAAATCAGTTATGGAAATATGAACACCACACAACTCCACTAATCTACGGTATCTAAAATAGTCAAATTCATAGAATCAAGGAGTGGAATGGTGGTTGCCAAGGGCTGAAGGAAGCAGGAGAGGAGAAGTTACTAATCAATGGGCATAAATGTTCAGTCAAGTAAGATGAATATCTCCAGAGATTGGTGGCACAACATTGTAGCTATCATCAACAGTTACATATTGAACACTTACAAACTTGTTAAGAGGGTAGATCTCATGTTACATGCTCTTACAGTAAAATAAAATAAACATTTTGTTGTACGGCCTTTTAAAAGGCTGAATTGGACAGATGGGACTAAGAGTAAAAGAGAACATTGGAGAAATGAGAGTGGAGAATCCCTGCCCACCAGGTAAGTGATTCAGAGGGCTGCTTCCTCCTTGATTCTCCTGGTGATCACGGCACAGCTGTTTACACATAAATGGGATCAATAGGAGCCTTCTTGTTAGAGGTACTAGGGGGACAGGTTTTGTCACAGAGGTAACGCAGAGGCACAGCTGTTCCTATGGTTCTCCTTCCTTTCCCCACTTGTCCCCACCCTCTCTGTGCTTACAACAGGAAGGCTTTATCATATCCATGCCACTGGAGTCTTACTGCAATCATCAGATACAAGACCACTGCTCAAAAATGAGCAATGATCATTTTAATGGTCATTTTAATATAGTCATTCTGACTGGTGTGAAATGGTATCTCACTGGTGTGAAATGGTATCTCATTGCCGTTCCAATTTGTATTTCTCTGCTGATTAGTGATGATGAACATTTTTTCATATCATTGCTGACCACATGTAGGGCTTCTTTTAAGAAGTGTCTGTTCATGTCCTTTGCCAATTTGTTTTAGGGTTGTTTTTTGCTTGCTGATTTAAATTTTCTATGGATTCTGGGCAGGAGGTAAACATTGAATACACATGGATACAAAGATGGAAATAGCAGACACAGAGGACTGCTTGAGTGGGGAGGGTGAAAGGTGGGCATGGTTCGGAAGGCTACTTATTGAGTACTTTGCTCACTACCTTGGTGACATGATCATTTGTAAACCAATCCTCAGTGACACACAATTTACCCATATAACAAATCCACACATGTAGCAATTGAACAAAAAATAAAAGTAGAAAGAACACAATCCACCACTTCGTATCACTAGGATGGCTATTATAATAATTTTTAAAAAGAAAAATGTAAGTGTTGCTGAGGATGTGGATAAACTATAATCCTTGTGCCTTGCTGGTAGGAATGGAAAATGATGCTGCCATTATGGAAAATAGTTTAAGAGTTCCTCAAAACATTAAACATCGAATTGCCATATGGTCAGTAATTTTACTCCCGGGTATGTATGTGTGTTCGTGTGTTTGTGTGTGTGTGCGTGTGTGTGTGTGTGTGTGTAGTACGTGTGTGCATGTGTATATATGCACACCTAGAATATACAATAGTCTATATAAATTATATTTTTAAATTATACGTATAACATATACAATAGAATATTATTCTTCCACAAAGAAAAAATAAACTTTTGATACATGTCACAATATAGATGAATCTTGAAAACATTATACTAACTAAAATAAGCCAGGTACAAAGGGACAAATCTTGTATAGTTTGATGTGAAGTACCTAGAGTGACCAAATTAATAAAGACCTAAAGTATATCAGAGTGTGCCAGGAGCAGGGGCATGAGGGAATGGAGAGTTACTGCTCAGTGAGTACAGAGTTTGAGATGATAAAAAAACTTTAGAAACACATAGTGGAGATGGTTGCAAAATACTCCAAATGTAACTAATGCCACTGAATTTTAAAGATAAAAGTGGCTAAAATGGTAAATATTATGTTATGCATACAACTGTTTTACTCCAATAGGAAAAGAAAAGCCCAGTTAAGCTCCTCTTAGGTCCACAGGGCCCTGTCATACCTCTCAACACCAAATGTGAATGATCATCCCACTTGGGATCACGACCTTCTCTGCAGAATGAAGTCCACCCATCACTCCACCCACAGACAGGCTCCCACTCCCCTGTCTTTGGGAAACTCATGCCAGCCAGGTTGGGGTCTCTCACTTTCTAAACATCTGGGCCCATGTTTTGCCTCTGATCCCCAGGTCCGTTTCAACTGTTTGGAGCTTCTTACCTGTTTTTCTCCTTACGTAGCTTGCCTTTTTGGTTTCTGTAATATTTTTTTCCTGGTGCTGGTGGTTGGCCCAGTTTTTGCAGTGACTATTCAGCTCTCTGTACTTGGGTTTTCCAAATCTCTTGTCTGTTTACTTGGCTTCTGCCCTTCATCTGTCCTCATCCTCCCGCAGCCCGACTCTAGTTTGCTCCTGTCCTGACTTGCACCATGTTCTGGGCCTGTAAGACCTGAAACACAAACTTCTCTGTGTTTGTTCTAAGCACCTGACTTTTAAGTGAGCCAATTCACAATCCTAAGTTTATTCCAGGAAGCCTGAAGTCAGCTTCATAGAGGAATCACTTGGAGAGCATTTAAAAAGACTGATAATCAAGGTAGAAATTTACCCTGAAAACATGTCTCCAGGAGTACAAAATACTGTAGGCATAACTGGCATTGTTTATAATAGCAGAAGCCAGGAAGCAACTTAAATGTTTATTCACGGGGTACTGGCTGATTAAATTGTGGCACACCCATCCACTATGCAGCCAGAGAGGAGAATGAAGAAAGACAGCAGTGTTGGAGTGATGCCAAGGATAAGCTGTTTTAAAAGAAGAAAAAAGGAAAGCAATGTGTAGAATGGTAATATATGGTGTGCTACATTTGGTAAGAATGGGGAAAACTAAGAAAAAAAATGCATGTTTACATCAGTATGTGTATTTATTTTTTCAAAAAGAAACAGTGGCAGTATAAATCAGAAACTAACATAAATGGTTACTAAGTAGAAAGAAAAAAATGGGTAGAGAGGCTAGGGAAAGAAATAATTTTCTGTGTGAACATTTTATTTAATTTCAGTTGAGTCATGTAGATGTTTTACCTATTTAAAATAAAAAAACTACAATAAATGAATGTAACTGTATGCAAAATTGGTACCCAACCACAAGAGAACATAATTATTTCAAGTGACTTTTAAACACAGAATTCTGTGAAGATATTCAAGAAAAGGAAAATCTAATGTGAAATTTTACCAATAGTTTTATTGTTAGTACTAATGCTGAAATTTTAATTTTGAAATTATTATTGTATAGAATAAATATATTGTATAGAATAAATACATAAATTTGACATTATCATAGTTACTGTATAGGACAAATAAACATATTGTTATTAGGAACCAAGCTCGTTAATGTTAAAAAAAAAGAGAGAGGAATAAAGAATTTAAGAAAACCCTATAATATTAAAGTATTAAATTTTGATTTAAAAATAATCTTTTAACTTTGAAAATTTAAAGAGCCTAAAAAAATAATACGCCAGTGACAATAAAAGTCTCTATCACCCAAGTACTGGTTACTACAGACTATTCCATACTCAAAGGATCTTGCACTCCTTAAATAAATGGTGGTCCATCTATATTAGAAAAATTTCAAGATGAGCCTAAGACATATTGTGCCAGAAACCAAATAATTGCTCAAAAATTAACAGTGGGTTTTCAGAAGAACTCATAAATGAACTTATAGGGACTCCCACTTTGCAAATTTGGAAAAAGAATTTTTAACTTTGTTATATTTCCTTCTTTTTATGATTGAATAGTATTCTATCGTGTGTGTATATATATATATTCTTCAAAACATCATTCTGTGCACATTAAATACAATTTTAGGTCACTTAAAAATAAATTTGAAGATATTTCATATTTGTTTACAAAGCATAAATAGGTATATTAATTCACACATACCAAAAAATAAATTAAAATTAATAAATTTACTAGATGTAATTGTTATACAATTCTTACTCTAAAAAAAGGTAGTCAAATGACAATAATTATACCTTTATCATTATGTTCTTGGAGTAAGTGCAGTTCATTCTCAGCTACTAAATTTAGAAGAATCATAGGCTTCTACAACCCCTAATTAATTCAGTAAAATTGTTGATTCCTGCAAGCATCATATTGGATACTAGGATCTTTATAACAGGGGGATGCTTCCAACATCAACTTGAGTACCAATAATAGTGACCTCATGGGCCTGCAAAGTGTTGCAATATGAAGTCTACAACATCATCTCTGAGGCATCCTTGCCAAAAGAATTGAGCTGAATCTCTTCAAGCATTTAGGCTTACTTTCCTCTTTCCAGAGAAAGTAAGATAGAGAAACAAACTAGCCAAAACTTTGAAAAATCACGCAGATCTATCTGAACACAGGTCCTCTACAAGACAACTGGCTGAGTCTTCTAAGCAAGCTGTATCATGGGGAGAGAGACTGTTCTAGACTGGGAGAGACTGATAACACATAATAACGAATACAACACAATAACCTTGATTGGATCCTGGATCAAAAAATAACTAGGGAAGACAAAACAGAAAATCTGAATATGAACAGAATACTATGCTAAGAAAGAATTCTATGCTAAGAAAGTTATTTTTTTAAATATTCTAGGGAGAATAATGATATGTGACTATGTCAGTGAAAGTCCTTATTATTAGAGGTAAGGTAAAATAATATCTGCAGCTTAACTTCAAATGGTTTTGAAATAAATATGTATGTCTGGGTGCTTTTGCTTTTATATTTATACACACACACACACAAAGTATGTTATATATGTGTGTGCATACATGTGTGTTACCCTGCATTTGTGCATGCACATAAAATGTAACAAACTGTTAACAATCATTGAAGCTGGACAGTGAATAAGGATGTTTATTGTTCCAGTTTTTAAATGTTTCTGTATATTTGAACATTTTCATCACAAAAGTCAGATAAAGTACAGAGTGCAGGCTCCACCCAGAGAGATTCAAATTAACCAGGAGGGGGCTTGGGCATTAATACTTTTAATAAACTTCCATGGGATGTCGATCTATAGCCAGTGTTGAACATTGCCCTCATCCATTATGTCCCACCCTCCTGCCACCCAACCTCGCTCAATTCTGGCATCTCCTGGCCCTACAGACACCTCCTCAGAGCTTTTGGTGCCTTTTTGAGTCCCCTGAGTAAAGGCTCCTGGGAGTCACTTCTTCAACTCACTATACAGGCCTTTTTGGATGGCCAAACAAAATCCCATCGGGAATGCATGCATCAAAAAGAGAAGTGTCATGGAAAACTGCAAATGTACACAACTGTGAAACACAGGGGAAGATGTGGGCTTAATATGGGAAGCAGTAACACTAACAAAGCAGGAAACAACTCAATGAAAAGACCTAGGGAAAAAGGCAAAGAGAGTGGAAAGCTGTTCTAGTGAGAGTTTTAAAAGTACGGCTAAGCTGTGAGGTCATACTTAGGATTTACTCCTGTCCATGTAATGAGTAGTTTAAAATGGGGAGAAGATCTATTAGAGAGAACTTTGTCTGAGGGATTCAAAAGCTGGGATCCAGGGACACAGGAAGTAAGTCGAGAGGCTTAGGCTGATACCAGTGCTTTCACTACAAGAGAAACTAATTTTGGACTCAGCACAGATGCGTGTCCCCAGCTGTTTCTGCCTCCCCTACCTCTCACAAAGACTTCATCCAGAACCCTGGTGAAATGCAGCTTTTCAAAAAAAAAATAGGTTAATTGTCCAAAGCTTGTAAGAGATTTGACAGTGCAACACAGCGTAGCCTTGTGGCTTATCTATCATAGAAAAGTGATGTTTAAATTAGAGACTTAGTACCTCAGAGCAAACGAAACACTTTCCAAGGTACTCAGGCCAGAATGATTTAAGGATCAGATTCCAAATCCTTAGTCCCTATTTTCCTACAGTGGACTTTCTTGAGCCAGCCCCTGTTGTGGGGTCGGACGCCTGTTCGAAATCTGCTTGCTCACAACTTCCTTCCACAAATAAGTTTCTGGCTTCACAGAGGAAATCCATCCTCCTCAGTGGTCAGAAATCTTACCCAGGGCCTTGCCTGCAGGTGGAAAATCTTATCAAAGGGAAATTCAAAATATTTGGTGTTGGCAAAGTCTCCTTTGACCAAGGGACCCCACACTTCACTATTTTTATCCCATCCATCTACAGAAGAGATGCGTATCTTTAAAAATTAGTTTTTATAGTTAACATTACTAAATATTTTGAACGAAGTAATTCTATTTCATTCATCATGTACCACTAATAAGCATAATAAAACTAAATGCAGAAGAAAAAGTTTAACCCTGGAAACCTTATGTCCCATGAACATTATTAAGCTTTTATTTGTAATCATATTTTGTTGCTGATAACTATGTGTTATAGACTTGATCCAAGTGGAAATGTTTACTTATGTCAATTTATACACACTTGTATTTTGCTCTTAAAAATAGTCTAAAGTGTGTATGTTGTATATACCCAAATGCTCCTGTAAGCCTTGGGAGTGTGTCTTGACGGGAATGTCATGGAACCATTTCTGCTATATCAAGTGTGTTCTGAACAAAGCTAATGGAGTGTAAATTCATCAAGCTCCTAATCAAAGGTTTGCCTCATCTGCCTTGAAGGCAATTAAACATAAAATGCAAGATGTCTAACATAAGCAAAAATACCAGTTTAGCTTTTTTGGAGTAGCCCAAGAAAACAGCTTTCTGCTGAGGAAACCTTATTCTGGCATTTAAAAGTTATGTTTCAATTGAATGAAATCAAATGTAAATTGACAAAGACAAAATAAGAAACCATCAGTGACTGAAATATTGTTTGTAATTGCACAAATTCACAGGATATACTAGAGTCATGAGTTTTGTTCTCCTGGGATGTATTTGCATTTAAAAGCAACAGATCAGAAAGCAACTTAATTTATTCACAAACTCACCCCCAAAAAAAATGCCATCCAACATACTGAAGATTTCTATTCATTCAGGAATTTGCTAATTTCCCTGTAGTATATGAGGCTGGTATTTTTATACTCAGCCCACATATTAGTAACAGGACTTCTGATCCTAGCTGAAGTTCTTTTATTATCCTAAAGGCTTGTTAAACTGGATTGCCTTGAAACCCTAATCCCCTCCCATCAGTCCACCCCACCTCTCACTTTCCGTAAGTATCTTGACCTTTCATCTCACAGCTTCCTGCCAACAAGCCCCTAGCCCATATGTGCTCACAAACATCATTTCTCCTTTCATAGATTTTATGACAGCGGGAGTAACTCATCATATACAGTCCTCTCTCCAAAATAACAAGTCTTCACCTTGTTGTTAAAGCCAGTGGGTATTTTTCAGTTGTTATATGACTGCCAAATGACTATTTGGCAGCACTTTACACTTCTGAAAATCAAAACGCAAATTTTTATAAGCATTTTGATTTTGATAGAAATATTTAGTTACATACCCTACACTGCATGTTCTCTGGCAGGAAAATGAGTAGTTTGGTCTTAGAAAGATTTTTGATATATTTCAATAATAGCAGTAATAGCAAATACTGATTGAGGACTTAAATATTCCAAGATTTATTTTAAATAGTTTGCATTTATTAAGGTATTTGATCCCCCAAATAACTCTATGAGATGGGCATTTATACTCTCTCCATTTTACAGATGCTAAACAGGAAGTGTAATAAAATTGTTCTAGGTTGCAGACGTGGCAAGTGTTTGATCCCAAGCTACCTGAGCCTGCCCTTTACCTACCAAATGCTGCCAAGTTAACTGTAAAATTCACTTGACCAGACACATCAAACAATCAGATTAATTGAGATTTGATTCTAAGATGGGCAGCATTACAAAGAATTTATAGATAGACGATGAGATAACTAGATAGGCAGACGGATGGTAAGAACAAGCTGATTAAGAAGACACCTCCATGTGAAGTAGCTTATCCGCTGGTATACTAGAGACAAATCGCAGAAAGATTAAAGAACTTGGAGGTTATCAAATAAAGTCTGGAACAGAATTTTCTAGGTCATACGCAGCCAACCATGTTTGCTACTAGATTGAGAAGCAGCTACATTTTCTTTTAAGCACGTTGCTAAGTAAAATTACAAAGATGGTAGAAAGAGGAATGAAAGGTTAATCAATAACTAAATTAAGTTAGAAAATGAACTTTTGCTTAAGATATTAGAGAAAAGCATTCGAGCAGTTAATTACAATGCATATAATTCTGCTGCTGTAGGAATTTAGGGAACAGGAAGATTAAGTAAAAATTGATTTTTCTTCCAAGACAATAACACCCAGAATATCAAGAGGTGGACAAAAAAGAAATGGTACTAAACACATTTTTTTGCACCCAGGTGATCAAAATGTTGCTCAGTTTCCCATATTCAAATATTATAAAGCTTTCAAAGTCCTTAGGTATGGCCCTGCCACTTTCCCATTACTTTTCTACTTTCATATTGCTCTGTATCTTCCAAGCTTTTGCATTAGAGATAATGTATATCACTAACAGATTTAAAAATAAGTGATTCTTGACCCCCAACCTGATATTAAGTTGCATGCTCAGACTCATGTCAGGTTTAATTTATAGAGCTACTGGTAAGGAACACCATAGAATAAGTTGAAACAACAGTCATTTATGTGAATTAAATGTTTTATATTAGAAGTGTTTTGGGCCTAAATACAGACACATAAATGATCTTAATTAATAGAAATACTGCCATGCTTAAGATCATTCAGCACTTCTCCAAAATGCAAAGTATGTTTAGAGTGAGATGTAGATTTGCATGTGAATAAAAGATTTTCTCCAGCCTTACTCTCCAAAATCCAAAGAGTAACAACAGCACAGCAATGGGAAAGAGGAACAGTGAAAGTGAAAGAGTAACAACAGGACGGCAATGGGAAAGGGGAACAGTGAAAGTGAAAGAGTAACAACAGGACGGCAATGGGAAAGGGGAACTGAAAGTGAAAGAGTAACAACAGGACAGTAATGGGAAAGAGGAACTGAACGTGAAAGAGTAACAACAGGACAGTAATGGGAAAGAGGAACTGAACGTGAAAGAGTAACAACAGCACGGCAATGGGAAAGAAGAACAGAGACATGAAAATAATTTGAGGATGAAAAGCAAGAATGAGAACTGCCCATGCTCAGGTAAATTCTGAGGAACAAGGTAGTGCTCTAAAGAGAGGAAAGAATAGAAAGCATTATTAATTAATAATAACTGAAAATTGAAAAGCTATCCCTCTTGAATCTACTAACTGGGTTACTAAAAGAGGAAAAATTACTGTGAAGTGTGGATCTGGGACAAAAGGTAGCATAGGAAAGCATAATTTATAGAATATAAAGCTATATGGAGTTTTCAAAATGAGCATTGATTTTGACCACCAAAATAGAGACGATTATACTCTCAACAAGAGGAAAATGTTGAGGTGTAGCCATATTGGGGTTCTGCAATCACAGAAATGCAAGACAGTGGAGTATGCAGCTATTAAAAATCAGAAGAAACAAGACAAATTCTCTATAGTAATGCAATTTTTTGGTATTCACTAAAATTAAAGATTTAAACAAAAGGAAGGTCAGATGTCTCTTACCCTTAGAATGCACCACTATGGCTGCAGTTCTGGAAATGTACTATACAGGCCATGAGTTCAAGTCCTCTGATGTGACAGATGGATTTTCAGTTACTCATCCAGGAGCAGGAGGGCTAGCACATGTCTTGCTTTTAATGATCTGAGGCTTCCAGTGTTTTCCTTTTGTCTTTCTCTAGCATCTCTGGCTTCTTATTGAGCCTATTTGCTCTTGCTTCATCTTTCTGTTACTTATATATATTCATAGCAAACACTCATCATTCATTTTAAAAACAAAGGGTTATGATAATATATAAAATTCTTATCTTTACCTTCCTTCTCTCTACATTGAAAAATAATTTCTTTACCTTTTACTCTTAGAAATACTATTTTACTACTCTACTACTCAGAATATGCCTCAATTTCTCCAGGTTAAGTTTCTGAAGCTCAGCAAACTACATGAAATTCCAATAATTCAAATAACTATAGGGTTTCACAACACACTTATTGTTTTCTGTTTTTCCCTTTTGAAAAACTTTAAACTGTGGATTGCTTCATCTATTGGTAAGCTAAACTCACAGATATTATTGTTTAATGTGTACATTTGATCAACTTTTCCCATATTGAATTTCCATTGAAAATTTCTTTTGTTGAGGTTATCAAGCTAGTTCTCCAATTTGTTAATCAATTCTATTTTTATTTTTGATAAGAAAGCTTTTATTGAATTTTCCTATTACACATGCATTTATATTATTTAAAAATACCTATTCATAGAAAAAAAGAAAACAAAGAAAACCGTAACAATCACTCAAAGTATTTCAACTTACAGATAACCATTGTTAACATTCTGCTACACATCATCATTTAGAATCATAGAGCCACTTCTCAAGAGTAATAGACAAAACACTTCACCCACTGGTGTATAAAAGCTAGCCCACGGATTAACATAGGTAGAAAGAAAATGCTGGTTCAAGGTAACTATTGCTGTATGTGTGCCTCCATCAACTGTTGGATACTACCTATTCTTCTGGGGATATGGGATGACATATCCTCTCTCAGGAAGACTCCTGGATAACAGGGCAAAAAAGCCATTTTGCACTCAGCCTTTTTGATAAAGAAGCACTTGAAAAACTGTTTACTCTTTTTGTTTTATTTTCCAGTATAGCATTCAACTGAGTTGAACTGTTTCTTTTTAAAATTATTTTGCATAGTGTGCCATGGTGTAAAACACACAACGGTTAGTTCAACAAATATTTATTGTCTAAATTTCCTTTTGGCAATTGATGATATGGATATAGAAGATGAAACTTTAATTTTAAATAAAAGCTCTATCTTATAAGAACTGGGAAGCTATGTAATTTTTAAATTATCAAATGTTGGGGGAGAGCCTGGATGGGGATTATTTACTTCTCACCCAAACCAGCTCCTCTCTCTCAATTTCCCATCTCCATGATTACCACTTGCTTATCTAAAGAGGCCTTTATCATTCACTTGCTTATCTAAAGAGGCCTTAGTTCTTTTCACTCCCTTCATCCCAACCATTATAAAGGATACAGTTCAGTGACATTAATCATATTCAGAATGTTGTGCAACCATCACCACTGCGTTTTCCAAAACTTTTTCCAACATCCCAAGCAGAAGCTACCTACCCATTAAGCAAGAACTCCCATTTCCTCCCTCTCCTTTGCTACTGACAATCTCTAATCTACTTTAGGTCTCTATGAATTTCCCTATTCTAGGAACTTCATACATCTGGAATCATAATATGTGTCCTTTTGTGTCTGGTTTATTTCCCTGAGCATAATGTTTTCAAGGTTCATTCATGATGTAGAACTTTACTCATGTATCAGAATGTCACTTCTCAAATATTCCATTGTCTGTAAATATCACATTTTGTTTATTAATTCATCTGTTGATGGACGTTTAGTTTCTGTCCACCATTGGGCTACTGTGAATAATGCTGCAATCAGCAACTGGAGAACAAGTATCTGTTTACATCCCTCCTTTCAGTTCCTTTGAGTCTATACCTTGGAGTGGAATTATTAGGCAATATGATAATTTTTTAGAGAAATTGTAAAATTGTTTCAAAACATATTTGCAACCATACTTCAATTTTCTATAACAATTTAGTAATTAAATACCAATAGTAATCTTTTTCATAAAAGTACCTCTTATTGAGCATTTCCTATATTCCAGCATCTCATCTAATTTTTCTCAATATTCTCTACAGTAGTTACCATCATTAGCCCCATTTTACAAAGGAGAAAACGGAGGCTAAGAAAAAATCAAACCATTTGGTGGTGGACAGGATTGGGAGGTAAATTCTGTCTGTATAAAATACCTAAAGACGAATTTACTGTTTTCATTTTACAGGTAGAATCAGGGCCACAGTGGCTAGAACAATTTGCTCTGAGGTAACAAGCTGAGTAAGTAACTGCAGGTCACTAGAACTGCAGACTTACAGTGAAACTCACTTCTTTTTTTATTAATTGCATTTTAGGTTTTGGGGTACATGTGAAGAACATGCAAGATAGTTGCATAGGTACACACGTGGCAGTGTGATGTGCTGCTTTCCTCCCCTTCACCTATATCTGGCATTTCTCCCCATGCTATCTCTCCCCAACTCCCCACCCTCTGTTGTCCCTCCCCTATTCCCCCCAACAGACCCCAGTGTGTAGTGCCCCCCTCCCTGTGTCCATGTGTTCTCATTGTTCAACACCCACCTATGAGTGAGAACATGCAGTATTTCATTCTCTGTTCTTGTGTCAGGTTGCTGAGAATGATGTTCTCCAGGTTCATCCATGTCCCTACAAAGGACACAAACTCATTGCTTTTGATTGTTGCATAATATTCCATGGTGTATATGTGCCACAT
>CM052648.1:182969449-183018972 GCA_028533165.1 Leontopithecus rosalia
AATATATAATATATATATTTTATATATAATATATAATTATATATAAATATATTATATATATAATATATATTATATATAATATATATTATTTATATATATATTTGAGACAGTTTCGCTCTTGTTACCCAGGCGGGAGTGCAATGGCGCTATCTCGGCTAACCGCAACATACACCTCCTGGGTTCAGGCAATTCTCCTGCCTCAGCCTCCTGAGTAGCTGGGATTACAGGCAAGTGCCACGGTGCCCAGCTAATTTTTTGTATTTATAGTAGAGACGGGGTTTCACCATGTTGACCAGGATGGTCTCCATCTCTTGACCTCGTGATCCACCTGCCTCGGCCTCTCAAAGTGCTGGGATTACAGGCTTGAGCCACCACGCCCTGCCTAACTTTGGTCAAATATTACAACTCAGATTAATATAAAACACTCCAAAATCCTGTATCACTTAATGCCACTGAGATTGTAACCTAATTTGCTTATATTTTTTCCCTAATCTTCTAACATGTTCTAGGTTCTATTTGACTGCATCCCACATCTTGTTTTGTAGTTCTCTCAGTTTTTAAGGTAGAACCTCATGTTCAAACTCACTGGTAATCACAGAAACACAAATTACAACAGTGAGAAATGACCAAATAACATGTGAGATCCATTGAAATGGCAGAAATTAGGAAAGTCAATATTACCAACTGTGACTAGAAATATGAGTAATTAAGTACTCTTATGTCCATGTAGATATAAAGTTGTGCAGCCATTCTGGATCAAATTGGCAGGACTTGGGATAATAAGGTTTTTTGTTTTTTGTTTGTTTTTTTTTGCTTTGAGCTACAACACACTCTCTCCTAGAGAGAATATCCCAGAGATAGTCTCACAACATCCATCAGAAGACACAATGGGAATGTTTTCCATGGTCTCCTGGATGCAAATGTGGAGTTAGAGGTCGCCCCAGGGTCCATAGGGGAGGAGAATTGTGAAACATACTGGAAACACACTGCAGAATAATGTGCAGCAGAGAGACAACATGGGGAGATCTTACACACATAACATTAAAAGAAGGAAGAAAATACAAAATATTTTCTACCACAGTACTACTTTTGTAAATTTAAAACATAGGTACACAAAACATTACTTATTAGTACATTTTTAAGGCATGTGATGTGTGCAATAGGGAGAAAACAATAAGTAGATAAATTAGGGACATTGCAAAGACCAGTTTCAATATAGAGTATTGAATTAGAGGCATAGTTAACTCAAGCTGAGGTCCAAACTAAAGAAGCTAATGACAGACAGATGCTGATACATAGACTCTAGGAAATGTCCTGTAAAAGTTATAGGCAGTTTTCAGTCTCTTAAGTTGATTTTTTTTTTTTTGAGACAGAATATACACGCTTGAGTGCAGTGGCATGATCTCGGCTCACAACAACCTCTGCCTCGAGGTTCAAGCAATGCTTCTGCCGCACCCTCCCGAGTAGCTGGGATTACATGTGTACACAGCCACACTCAGCTAATTTTTTGTATTTTTAATAGAGATGGGGTTTCATCATGTTGGCCAGGCTGGTCTCAAACTCCTGACCTCAAGCAACCCACCTGCCTCGGCCTCCCAAAGTGCTGGGATTACAGGCATGAGCCCCTACACCTAGCACTTAGTGGGTTTTCTTTTGACTAAAGATAACTTTACTTATCCTTTAATGAAATCCAAAAGTGAGTCATAAAACACTGAGTAGAATTGTTAAAAAGATTTTCAGGTGTTTTGTTGAACCTGAATACATTTCCATTTGAGCGGTTGCATTTATCTCTGAAAACATAGCCAGCAGGGAGCTTTGGAACATCTGCTATCAAAACTGAAAGCCTCTATTCCATCTCCTACAATTACATTGAAATGGATTGTTGGCCATTATTTTCTATCCTCAACACATTTATTTTTCATCAACAATTTCCCACCAGCACAGCAGTATGAAATTTAATGGAAGAGCTATTGTGAAATAATTATTTTTACCTCTATAATTCTAGGTCTGCCCTGATTTTAATCTGACAAACTATTCCAAATAGCTTTTTGATTATAGTTATTACATAAAATTTAGAATAATCTAACCAGGTTGGAATAGCTTCTCCTAATTAAACAAGTGTGTACATAAAAGGTGTATATGAAAGATTGCTTATATTTTCAGGAATAAAAGATCAGACTTATGAATGTCTTATTAAAATGTGCTATAATTTAGATCATGCTAAATCAGTTCTCTAATATATGTGTGTATATATATTATAGCAGTGTGTATATATATCATAGAAGACTAAATGTATGGTAAAAGATTTCTATAGAGCATAATACATAAAGTAAAAGACTTATTTAGAAATGGAAATTCAGAGGGTAATATTTCCCACAGAAAGAGAAAAATACTTGTTTTAATCTGTCAGTCATGATTTGCTAATTTGCAAATCTTTTTAAAACAGTCCCAACATTTTAGACCAATTGTAACTGATAATTGGCGTACATCAGGTGGATTACTTGATAGTTTCATTTGTGCTTCCTAAAGCCATGTTTTTAGCTTCTCTTTGTTATATGACAGAGTTGAGCATGGGCTACCTTGTTTAGAATTCCCTAGTTTCTGCAAGTGCAGGTTAATACCCATGTCATGAGCACCAAAAGCCTAGCAGAGTGCATGGGGAACGGGCTGTTAACACGTTTCCCTGCTGTTTCTTCTGGGAAAACTCACATGCTTCACTTTTCTTGATTTCTTTCTATACAACACACAAATTAAGCAAATATCTGAACACACCAACAAACAAAATCAATAAACAAACACTTCAATTTATTTTGTCATCTTTCTTTTTGTGTAGTATTTATTACATTAAAACACATATGTTGTATATATGCCTTGAACATGGCAGTGGGCTAGACACTGAGTACTGAACAGACAAATAAGATATAGTCCCTGCCTGTAAGAAGACTAAAATCTCTCCAGATAAATGCAGGTGCTATACATTCTAACGAACGACATGGTAGGAAAAAAGCCTGTGAGAGAGAAGAGTGCTCAGTCAGGTTCTAGATTGTTTCAGTCCCATTTTTCACGCCTCCTTAGTCTTCCCATTGCTTTGGAGAGAAACACATCCCCAAGCAGTGTTGCTTGACCAGACCTGTGTGCTTTTCCTGAATATGCGCAAGAGAACGATACAGGTACATTTCTGCCCACCTTGAAATAATCCATTGTCCTGGATGGAAAATCAGTGCTATGACTGGCAGCCCCGTATAGGCAAGCATGTCTATTATACTTCCACAGCAGTCAGTAACGAAAGTAATGGTGGGCATCAAATATTATGTAGACTGTCGTAGCATTTGTGCCTTTGCACACAATATAGTCTGAATCAACTTGGTATAGAAATTATGAGAAAAAACGTCACTATGTAAACTTGGCAAAGAGCTTTCCTCCCAGGTGACAAGTTGGACTAATTCTCTGGGGCCCCATGCTGAAACTCAGTAACCTAACAACAAGAGTATAACTTACAGTGATTGATATGGCATCTGAGATGGAGGAATTTGAAATTGAGATTTTTTGGTTATCATTTTACAGAGTAGCTTTAATTAAGGATTTTTAAATTAAATAACGAAAGTCTCCGTCAATACAAATGTTTTCTGGTTCTTTCCAGAATCTTAAGCCAAACTTCTTCAGTGTAGCCTCAGGCTAAGTTTCTTTGAACTAAAACTCAACCAGCTTCAGTGGCTCACACCACTGAGCTCACACCACTCCCAGCAGTTTGGGAGCCTGAAGTAGAGGGATTCCTTGAGGCCAGGAGTTCAAAACCAGTCTAGGCAACATAGGGAAACCCAGTCTCTACACACACACACACACACACACACACACACACACACACACACACCCCTGAGTGTGGTGGTGTACACCAATAATATTAGCCACTTGGAGGCTAATGGATCACACAAGCCCAGGACTTGAAGGCTGCAGTAAGCCACGATCACACCATTGTACTCCAGCCTAGGTGACAAAGCAGGGCCCTATCTCAATAAACAAACAAAAACACAGGAGGAAAGTCATAGAAACTGTCTACGCGCCAGAAAAATGTGACCATTTACTTGATGGACACAGCATTGCCTCCTCTTAAAATCCCTTAACGTGCCCCAACTAAGATCTAGTATGAAGTCACTTACGTGGAACAAAGTCCTCTTGCACTATAAGAAAGCTCAGCAGCATTTAGTTTCTATAACCCATACAAACAAATAGCACATTTACAGGAATGCAATCACAAGAAAGCTTTATCTAAGTTAAACTTGGAATTCTCATTAAAAATTTTTTTTAATTGGTTGTTTTTATTGCAAATAGCACAGAGTTAAAAATGAATACGATACTAGGACTTTGGTTAACAGCTCTATAATAGAGTTTACAGTATTTGGAAAACTGTCTGTAAACAGAATTTCTCTACATGTGGGATTTGAAGTGCAATCCCAATGAAATTTTTGGTTTGTTTTGAGACGGAGTGTCATTCTATTGCTCAGGCTAGAGTTCAGTGGCACCATCTTGGCTCACTGCAACCTCTGCACCCCAGGTTGAAGTGATTCTCCTACCTCAGCCTCCCGACTAGCTGGAAATACAGGCATGTGTCTAATTTTTCTATTTTTAGTAAAGACAGGGTTTGACCATGTCGGCCAGGATGCTCTCTAATTCCCAACCTCAAGTGATCCACTTGCCTTGGCCTCCCAAAGTGTTAGGATTACAGATGAGACCCACCATGCCTGGCCCCAATAAAATTTTAAATAAGAATTTCACTGCAAATCTTTTTACTTAATTTATATATCTTGATGCATTAGCTTTGGAGAACTATATTCCCTAAAAGAAGTAAGATATTTGGAAGCAATATATAATATTATGATCCAGAACTCTTTAACTTAATGATAATGATAAAATTTTAAAATGTAATGCTCCATTCTGTGTCATTTTACACCTTAACAATAAAAATATTATTCATATCTGGAATGAAAATGTTTTATTGTGAACTTATTAGACTCCAAGTACTAGTTTATCAATTATATGCCTTTTAAATCATGGAATCCTTACAGCAGCACTGTGAAATAAGTATTATTATCATAATTATTATCTGTGTTTTATAGATGAAGAACTGAGGATGGGAAGTTTAGAAGGCATGTCCAAGATCACACATTAAGTGGCAGAGCCAAGGCTGGACTCAGGTAGTCTCATTACAGATTTGAGCTCATGTCTCCCATAATAACAATGGAAATAATCAGCTCCAACACACCCACAGCATTGCTTGGAAAATAGGCTCCCTGATTCAAATGGCTTTAATTTCAATAAGCATTATAGCAACCACAATAGTCCTCTTGGAAGAATTAGTTCTAGGATCAACATAGGTGGCAAGCCTAGCTGTAAAGTAGCCCAGAGTCTAAATAATTCTAAGGAAAAAAAACCCTGAGATTAATAAAGTGAGTCCATGGGCTTGAAATAGGAAATAATCCAAAGTAAGGATGACTGATCTGAATATGGAAATGTACTGTTCTCAGTTAGCAAAATAAAAGTGGCATCTTGTTCTCCATGTTTATCTTGACTAGCTTGTATGTATTTGATTTATGCCGGATAAAAAAAGAAAAAAAAAAAAACAATGATCCACAGCCATGCCCTGCCTTTCTCCCATACTTGGCTAATGGACCAATCATGGAGCTTTTATCAAGACAGGGAGAAAACCTGGGACATTAGATTGCTTAGTCAAACAACATTTACAAAGTTTGCGACAGTGATAAGAAGCTGAAAGTAGGCCATTCTGCTCATTATATTTTAGAAACAGCAATGAGGTCACCCTTAAACTATGCTAAAGTTTGGATACTAATGTGGTGTGGTTGCTTCTCTGTGCTCTTATACAGACACAACAGCCATGCCTTCAACACTGTTTTTGTGGCACTCTACAATAAACCCAACTTTTCATTGTTGTTCCAGTGATCACAATATATTCAGGCTGAAGCAACCTCATCTCAGACAGTTATCCCTCTTGGTAACCAAAACAAGATAACTGACAAAGGTTAAAAGCCCAAATTTATGACTAAGTACTGTTTATTGAGTTTGCAAAACTAACTGCAAATTATCTCCTAGAGATGCATTCTAGGTAAGCAAATAAAATTATTTGAGCAAAAGTATCTCAAAACTACACATAGGTGTCTAGGCTGTAGATTATTCCATAATAAAAAAAATATGCAACCAAGGTATTTGGTCATATGTCTGATATGTCCCAAATAAGACTGGATTCTGGTAATTTATAAACCTAGATGAGGAGTCCTTACAAAGAAATGGACTTAAGTTTGGTACAATTCGAGCAGCTTGTTCTGCACTGTCAACACCCAAATTTGTAGGTGAAACATACATCCTAGTTTTTGTTTACTGTCCAGGCATAATAACTAATAATTCTTCATTTTACTCTCAAAATGTCTTTGTTTAAATGAACTGTAGTCATGATACATCTGTACCCTTCAAGTCTGATAACACAAACCTTGGGAAATTTATAGACATTGTACTATTGTGTTACTGTGAGTTAGGTCACATCCTTCAAGTTGGTAAGGCTTTGTCTCAAAAGAATGATGGTCTCATTGCCAATCAATGAAAGGTATGAGTCCCAAGATAAAACAAGGTGGCACAGGACTTGGGCCTCAGGCCAGGGCAATGGAAGAGAAAACTACTTGGCCTAGGACTGGGATTTCAGGTGGACCCAGACACTGAAGTACCAGTAAGTCCTTATGATGGAAAATGGACAGTCCTTATGATGGAAAGTGGACTGTCCCACTTAAAATCCCAGTCCTAGGGCAAGTGCTTTTCTCTCCATTGCCCTGGCCTGAGGCCCACCTCTTGGGTCACCATGTTTTATCTCTCGACTCATACTTTTCATTGATTGGCACTGAGACCATCATTCTTTTCAGACAAAGCCTTACCCACTTGAAGGATGTGCCCTAAAAGAAAATAACACAATAGTACAGTATCTGTGATAGTCCAAGACAAGTTGCCTAGGAAATGTGGAAAAGAGGGCAGAGCTAGATCTTGTCATCCAAGGCCAGAGCAGCAACACATGAGTGGCCCACAGGGAAGGGGAGGGTGTGAGTGTCACTCCATCCAATGCCTCAGCTACCGAGGAAGCCCTGCAGTGTCCTGAACAGGGCAGAGGACAGGACACCAGGCACTTGTTCCTGAACAGAAGGGGCTGGGCAAATTAAAGGGTGCTAATTTCTAGCAATAAATGTGCCATTATATGAAGCAAGGTTATTGTGCAACATGGGAACTGTTCACAAATGGTTAGCAGCTTACATAAATGATCATACTTGGTATTGTTTTCATACAGTAAAACTGTGTTTTAGTGTTTCAATTCTTACTTTGTAATTACTCTGGGATCTATAATCAAATGTAAAACTATGAGCTTTCTGAGTACTATGTGCTTTTTAATTATTTATCACTATGCACATTTTAAAGCAAAAGTCATGGTTTGTATTGCCCAATATGTAGAATTCCCTTTGACAGCCTTGCTACGAGTTCCATCCAAACAATGTATTCCAGCATCCCTGTTGCCTTTTGTGTAGGCAGAAATGATTGCCCTTGTCAAGGTAGTATAATCCCTGTGAGCAGCAGACCTGAGTGTGAATCTTGGGTCCTCCACATTGGAGCTCAGAGGAGTTTGAAAGCTAATAACTCATCTGAGTCTCAGTTTTCTCATCTATGAAATAGAAAATACTGCCAGCCAGGCGTGGTGGTGCACACCTGTAGTCCCCGTTTGTTGGGGGAATGAGGCATGAGAATCACTTGAACCCAGGAAGCAGAGGTTGCAGTGAGCCGAGATCATGCCACTGCACTCCAGCCTGGGTGATAGAGTGAGACTCTGTCTCAAGAAAAAGAACAACAACAACAACAACAAAAAAAAAAAGAGAAATGGAAAATATCATGTATCTTGTAGGACTGATATAATGATTAGTGATAAAATATGTAAAATGCTTAGCAAAAGTGATTAGCTAATGATAAGATGATGATTATTATTGTTATTAATCCAAAGAATGGGTCCACATTGATCGCCTCATATGTCCCATGAGCAATGCTCCATGGATGATGGCTGAATCACTGTGGAGGTCGGGACGGCATGGAAGAGATCATTCCAGTTAAGGATGGAAGGAGAAGAAGCTAGAATAGGTACTTAATTCCTAGAATTAGAGAGTACTGGGCCGAGGAGTGAGAAAATCAGAGTAGTCGTTATGTGAAGAAATGAGGAAAGACCGAGATGTTTCTATCCCAAGAAGCTTTCAGCAGCTTCATGCTACGGGCTGGAGAGCTATGGGAAAAATTTCACCCACTCAATCCCTTCACCTGCCAGCATGCTACAAACCAAGCCAGGGCAGGAACAGTACGCCTTCCAGGAGTGCCTGATATCCCAGATATTTTCACTGTCGTGTAATTGTCTTGCATGAAACACAGTGGATTGAAAATTTCACATAAATATCATTACTGTGCTAGCTTTAATATAATATCAAGTTTATGGTAGCAGCTTTAGGTCAAACCCTTCAAGACCCATTAAAGTGGTAATGCATCCATGTTTGGTGCTTGGCTGAAAAATGGTGACAGTGTAGTAAGATTGGGAGAATGAGCAGCTTATTAGCTGTGTGGCCTGGGGCAAGCCCTCCAACTCTGCTCATTTATTGTGAGGATAATAACAGGGGCTTTGAAAGGTGTTCAAAAAAGTTGTAAAAGCTAAAACTTTAACTGGAAATAAATAAATGACTGCCCGAAACAATATCTGGTATATAGTAGATACTCAACAAATGTTAACTAGTTTTGCCATTATATTTCACCAAAACAGACTCAATGCTTTCTGTGTACTAGGCACAATGATGTTGGATAATTTCAGATTCAAAAGAAATGTGTGGCAAGCCACCCAGAGATTTTTATATTTTTCTCTCCAACTTTTACTTCAAAAAGAGACAAAGTGTATTATTCCACTATTTTGGAGATAAAAGGCTGAAAACTACCTGCAAGAGGTAACAGATAGCTATGAAGGAACTCCAGTGTGAGTGTGATTTATGATTATCTATTTGGGTAAAGGGAGTGAGAAAGTAGGAAAATCAAGGTGTTTAAAGAAAGAGTTGATACCTCTAATTAGTGTTAAAGTAGCAGAAACTGAACTTAATAAAACCTCAAGATAAATATGAAAGAGGTCCCAGTTTTTTTAAGGAAACTCCCTGACACTTTAGCAGAAACTATCCTCTGATTTATCTGTCAATACTCAATCTATAAACTGGGTTATGAGAGAATTCAAGAATAAAAACTGACAACATGCCTTGTTGTGTTATCGTATTAGTTCAGCAAAAAGTGATAGAAACTAAACTCAAACTCAAATTAACCTAAGCGTACTAAGAATTTATTGTGGCCGGGTGCAGTGGCTCAAGACTGTAATCCTAGCACTTTGGGAGGTCAAGGAGGGTGGATCACGAGGTCAGGAGCTCGAGACCAGCTGAACAACATGGTGAAACCTTCTCTCTAATAAAAACACAAAAATTAGCTGGACATGGGGATGCATACCTGTAATCACAACTACTCAGGAGGTTGAGGAAGTAGAATTGCTTGAATCCAGGAGGCAGAGGTTGCAGTGAGCCGAGATCGTGCCACTGCACTGCAGCTTGGGCAACAGAATGAGACTCCGTCTCAAAAAAACAAAACAAAAGAAAACAACAATTTATTGTGTTACCAAATCCAAGGACAAATTAACCAAAAAGCAAGAGAAAAGCGGGGTTGTAGGAAGGGCAGACAGCTGGATCCCAGCCACAGAAACCAGAAGCATGGATGCCACTGAAATTTTCTTTCCCATTCTTAACTCACCACCATTTAGCAGTAAACATGACTACCAACAGTTTTTCAGAAAACATATTGTAGGGCTTCCTATACTAGAAATAGACTTAGTCTTTTTCTCAGTGCTAGTTTCAGAAATCCCAGGGGAGGATTCTAGTTGGCTTGGTTTGGATAAGGAGTCCATTCCTGGCCCAACCAACTTTGGTCACGTAAGAAAATAGACATGTTGAATGAAGGCAGTGGCTGTTTCAGAGACAGGACACAGAACTGGTTCTCCATCCAGCAAATGTTTAGTGAAACCATGAATTGAAGAGCCATTTCTATCTGGGCCTTTTCTATCAGGGTCACTTATTGCTACGTTAAGCAAGACAGTTTTCTCTTTCACGTAGCTTTCTAGTGACACCCATCAGTACAAAAATAAGAAATAGTTTATGAACTAATACAGCAATTTAGAAGAGTTTTTAAAAAATAGATGCCAAAAAGAGAAAATGCATTTGTGGGAAATGTGCTTACTTTTTCTCAAAGAAAAACAGCATTTTGCTGGACAAATGGAACCTAAAAATCATGAGTTGTACTTTTTAATCTCAGAACTTTCTCTAGCTAGATAAGTGCTAGGCTTATTTCTTCAATATATAATTGTAATGCATTTGGAAAACACATTAAGCTCAATGACACAGGATTTTTCTTTCAGCATAGTTATGGGTTAACACTGTTTAGTTATTTGAATGCTGAATCATTATGCACCCAAAGAAAAAAAGAGGCAGCTTTTTCTGACTTACTGCATGTATTTATGCATCTACCACTAGAGGGCACAAATAAAGCTGTTTTCTGGGAAAAGGTTTCAAAAATGACAAAATTCCATATTTTGGAACGGTGACTGAGTTAAGATATGTAGATATGCATGTTTTCTTTAAATCTGAGAAGAAATATCAAAACATACTCATACTTCACCATGTACCATTTTGTTCTCTTCCCTCTTTCTCTCAAAAATAAAAAGTATACATTCATGAAGAAATATGAATAGTTCATAAGAATTTAGACATAAATAAAATAAAGTTAAATGGTTATCAAGAAATAGACTAACATAAAAAATACTGCTACAGCAACATGGCATAATGACACAAATTAGCAAAAGTATTCATATTTGTCTACACCACACTTGGAATCTTAGAATTCCTAAATCACCAAGCACAATACAGTTCACAAAACTGATTCCAAATCTTGCAAATATTAGGTATATATTGCATCTTTTCTTAACAAATGTAGCACTGTGGTAAAAATAGGATATGATTTGGTTGCATTTTCACACAATACTGTGCTTGAGTCATGCTTGCAGAATACCTCCATCTGCAACAGCTGTTTTACTCCCCCCACCAAAAAAAAAGAAAAAGAAAAAGAAAAGGAAAAAACCCAACTTATTCAGAATAAGCAAACAGTCCCTGATCTTGTCAGCCTGGATGTCTGACAAGTGCTACTAACTGTGACTAGGTTTTGATGACTCCCTTGATGTGTTTGCAGGATTTATTATTATTATTATTATTATTATTATTATTACTATTATTGAGACGGAGTTTCACTGTTGTTACCCAGGCTGGAGTGCAATGGTGCGATCTCAGCTCACCGCAACCTCCACCTCCTGTGTTCAAGCAATTCTCCTGCCTCAGCCTCCCGAGTAGCTGGGACTACACGCGCGCACCACCATGCCCAGCTAATGTTGGTATTTTTAGTAGAGACGGGTTTTCACCTTGTTGACCAGGATGGTCCTGATCTCTTGACCTCGTGATCCACCCGCCTTGGCCTCCCAAAGTGCTGGGATTATAGGCGTGATATTATTATTATTACGTTGATGAAAAGGGGCCTTGTAAGAGCCAATGTTTCTATCGGAAATAAAGCCCAAATAAACTAAGCTCAAAGTCTGCTGAGATGCCCCTATGCTAGAGAAAGGGTCGGAAGGTGAATGGCATGATTTGTCTTCAGTGGGTAAAGTGAAAATGCTGCAGCAAATTGGATAAAAGTGATCAGTTGGTAGCTATGACACCTTTAACATCTTGATTTCCCCTGTTTCCCATCACTAATTCATGGTAGCATAAAGAATGTATAAAAATGTAGATTGTCTTCACTTTATTAAAATTTCTCCAAAAGCTTATACGCAAGAAGTTAGTAGATGTTCAGTCACTCAGCTTAGTCCTTTCCAATGTTTCCTTTTAAAAAAAAAACATACTTTTATTGTTTTAAAAAAAATGCTCACTAAATTCTGCACTCCTTCTGCACCTTCCACAAATGCTTTCCTCTAGTCCAATCCTGTTTTAGGTTTTGTCATTTCCCTCCTGATGCTAACTTGAGATTTCACCATGGTTTATCCCCATACATGGCTGAATCCACAGAAAATAGCAATTATGATACAGATACTCACTTATCCTCCCATCAGATACTCACTTATCCTCCCATTGATGGGCATGCATGTAGCAGTAAGAATCCTTTTTAAGAAACAGCTTGTCTTGATCTGAGCCTAAGAGTAGTTTTCCCTACCAAATACTTTCAAATACTTTGTCCCAAACCACTTCCATATGGCAAAGGAACTATTAACCCTTCTACACAGCTTTTCATTTTTGCCAAATATGTATGTATTTATATGTGCAATGTGCATATGGAATATATATAAGTATATATTCGTGTGTGTATACACACACATACATACACACACACACACACACACACAGTCTTCCCAATTAACACCAACAAAGCCTTCAAGACTAACAGTGAGAGGTATGGTGAACATTTTGAAATTAATTGTGACCATCTACCAAAATGTTGCCAATTCATCCTCCCTGAGGGGGAAAAATACACACTTGTTTTTCATCTTGCACATTAATAGTCTAAGAAGTTGAACGACTGAGTAGAGACCAAAGGAAGTTTATGTGTGCCCAGTAATTGCTGGATTTGAGAATCAGATATTCAAGCTTTAACCCATGTTTCTACTGAATTCATAGAGTCAAATTGACTTCAAAATTAATTTAACCCCAAAGACACAAAGATACTGTTTCAGACCTCTGTACAAAATAAACAAACAAGCAAATTAAAACTGTTGCTTCCTTTTGGTGGAGTGGATCTTCCAGAGACTGGGGGATGTTTGTACCTCCTCCCTCCTGGCTATCATACCTTGAGCATTTGAGTTTACAGATTCCATAGACTCACGTAGACCCTCTAAGTTAGCAATGTTATATACTTTCCTACAAAGTAGAAACTATCCAGATTATCATGAGAAATGCCCTCAAATATTAAAGCCAAAATATTATGCACCAAGAATATTATTTACTTATTTTAGAGACAGTTTCTCTCTGTTGCCCTGGCTGGAATGCAGTGGTGCAATTATAGCTCACTGCAGCCTTAAACTCCTGGGCTCCAGTGATTTTCCCACCTCAGCTTACTGAGTAGCTGGAAATACAGATGCACACCACAATACCTGGGGGCCTCACTATGTTGTCCAGGCTGTTCTTTAACTCCTGGGCTCACGTGAGCCTTCTACCTCAACCTCTGAAAGTGCTGTGATGACAGGCAGGAGCTACTGTATCTGGTCCACCATAAATAGTATGATTAAAAAATAATAATCCACACCAGGCATATGTTGCAACCTAATCTCTGAACGGTTCTACTGCATCCATCTTATCCATGATTTTCCTTCTAAAACTTTTGATTAGATCAGGATTTTTACATTGAACTGCTTATTTAAAAGAAATAAATGGAAGTGAAGTACCTAAAAATGATTACAGTAAAATAAATTACTTTATAAATAGCTATCACATATACATTTATAGTAAATGTATTTATATTAGATGTATTATATATGGTAGCTATTCATAAAGTAAATCATTTAATATAAATTTATTATATATATTTATAAAGTAAATAACATAGTCCATATTTATACAAAAATTTAAAATAATTATAGTCCTTATGTCATTTCCCTAGCTTATTTATGTAGTACATTTTAATTGTAGAGAACTGAAAAAATGTGAATCATTCAAGTAATTGTGAATGGTAATTTAATAATTTGCCTTGCAACATTCTTAATTACATTGATCCAGGAGTCCAAGAGAAGGCAGACAGGAACTGTTTTTGTCTAAAAATTGAACCATTACAGTACCTCTCACCTGGTGTAATCTTTTATCACCTGCTATGAACCAAATGTGTTTCCCCAAAGTTCTTATGTTGGAACTCTAACCCCCAATGTGATGATGTTTGGAGATGGGTCTTTGGGGACAATTAGGGCTAGATAAGATCATGAGGGTGGGGCCCTCATTATGGGACTAGTGTCTGTATAAGAAACACAGGAGCTTGCTTTCTCTCTCTCCACCATTTGAGGACACAGTAAGAAGACAGCCTTCTGCAAGCTAGGAAGAGAGCCCTCATCAGAACTCAACCAAGCCAGCACCTTGATCTCAAACTTCCAGGACTATGAGAAAATAAATTTCTGTTGTTTAAGCCACCTAGTCTATGGTATCTTGTTATGGTAGCCGTGGCAGACTAACACAACATCTTAAACACAAAAGACAAGTACCTAAACCCTTAACTCATTACACAGCCATCTAAACTGCAATACTTTCATCATGTGTGCATGAGCTATACTGTACCACAAAGTACCTGAGCCTTGCTTGGGATTAGATTAAACAAAAAATACATACACAGTAGTAGCAATAATACCATTTTTCACACATGTACATGTACAAGCCTAAACCAAGAAGAGCAAGACCAATGTAGAATTACAAGTTTTATAATAAATCACAGTTTATAAGAAAACCAATCCTATGTAGTTATGTTTGCAGTGATTCATTAAGAGGTTTGCCCCCCAAAATAATTTAACTAGCAGGACAGGTTGATGATGTTCATCGTGTTAAAATTTGATAATAATACGTTAGTATGTGACATTTAACACGCTTTTTAATAGATTTTAAGATATACCTCAAAGTAAGTTCAAACACATTGTTATCAGAATTCCTGAAGCATCTCCTCAGAATTTTATTATCACTTGAAGCATAATCTGAAAATCTCTAGGTGAGATTGTGAAATGTTGACTTTCATGATCACTAAAGAGTCAACATGGAATCATACTAATTTCCATTTTTTGCTATTCTATGCTCACCTAGGCACCCTGTAGATAGCCACACATGTGTCTAAGTGCAGAATTCATCAGTAAGTCTGAATGACGCCTTTTAATATCAGTACAATACTGAGCAAAACATACTTTGTCCTTTCTTCTTGACGCCATGCAACGTTAAGCTTAAGTCATTGGAAGTACATGTATTTCAAATAATGTTCATCTGAAAGAACATCACTTAAACATAAATGCAATAAAGATTTTAAAAACAGGATCTAAATCAGAAAAGTTAAATCATTTTAAAAATAAATATGCTTCTATTTATCTGTCCACTTACATATTTTTAAGCAAAATGAATATATAAAGACTGCCATGTAATATTAGTAATATTTGATACATGAATTCCTAAATAAACATCCCTGAATTTTGTTTTGCTATTTGGTCAATGTGATGAATGATTCTGGTTGCCAACAGGTATAATTTTCTTTCTTCAACAGAACCTCAATTTTGTTCAAGGTATTATGGGTAGAAATATGAATCTTCCTTAGCACTTCTATGTGATTTCTAATTAAGTTATGAAATTATGAATTTGTTGTTGCAGTTGCTGGCAATGACTGATTTAGAAATCGGCATGGGACCCAATTCTAGCCAATGAGCTGTATAAGAAGATCTACTAGGAAAGGAGAGTGTTTTGGACATTGCTGGGTGGCATCTGGATCTGCTGAAGCTGTCTTGCAGCCATAAAGTTGAAGCCAACATACCCATGGTAGCAGAGTGGTAAGATGGAGAAAATAGAACCTAGATGAATGTCACTGAACTGCTGAATTAACCCACATTAGAATTTCCCTACCTCCATGCTTTTAATTCACATTTATGAACATTTTAGCTGTGTTTTCTGATTTCACGTACTGACAGTATGTTAAAACATATACTCCATGCCTACTTTAAATATGTACTTTCCTTCAATGTATCAGTTACACCTGTAAATGATAGTCTTTATACAGCAAAATCACTGCAGTTGTTATGCTGCATAACAATAGCAAAAGTGATATATATGCCTTCTTCCCAACAGCTACATTAGGCCCCCAAATCATTTTAGGAAATATCAGTAGATTAATAAAATTAACCAGTGCATTTGGGTATCTCAATGCATTTAGCACAGAAATCCTCCTCCAGGGAGAGAGAGTACTTAAAGAAGTACATAAACATTATTTTATTTGAGTGCAAGAGATATGAAATCCATTTACTATGAAAGAAACAAACCAGACTACACCCATGCAAAATCACTGCTATTTTTCAATAGCATTCTACTTAATGCTCCAAAGATTGAGCATTAGGAGAAAACAGTGAGTATATCAGAAAAGAGCAGATTCAACCTATTAGCACTCTGATAAGCAAAGCAAATTACTGAGAACAATTACTCGGGAACTTGTACATTCTGCAAGTCTTGTTCTTGTGAGTCATAAAACACGTCCTGGTTGCTTGTACAAAGTCACTTCACATTGACTATCAGTGTCAGTGGGGAAAATAAAAGTTTTGTTCTATTTTACGCTTTGCAGTGTAACATGTAATTTATATGCAGTACGTGTTACCTTAGATTGATATTAGTGGCTCTTGGTAGGACCTTGAAGAAGTAAGTAGCTGATGAAGGTCAGTGTTGATTTTGGTAGCTGACAAATTATGTTGTGGGATGAGCAATGAAGTCATAGTGATTTTAAGATAAGCATTAGTATAGCATGACAATGCCATTTGCTCATGGGTTCTCATAAAGTGGCCCCTTTTTATGTTTGACATGTGCAAGAGAAATTAAGTATAGCAATATGTCATTACTTTAATAATTTGTTCAACCAATACTTTCGAAACTGTCTTTACAATTACATTACAGAGTAATAAATATCATAGCTAGAAGACACTCTTTTCCATGGTCTTTACAAGGGAGAAAATGGAGGCCCAGAGATAGAAAGAAATTTACGCTATTACAGATATTGATTGACAGCAACAGAACTCAATTTCGAATCTCTTAACTTCTAGGCCACCACTCTTTCAACTACACGATATGCTCAGATAACATAGAAATCCTCCAAATAACTGCCTGTGTTTAATTAAACTGAGAAAAAAGCATGAGTTTCAAATTTTAAAAAAGATATAATTTTTCCAACCAGCCCTAGTGATCTGACACATTCACGAAGAGCACTATAGAGAATGAATTGTAGAAAACACATGGAAGACATCACATAAAATAACAGGGACCGTGAAGGAAAAGAATAAAGTCCAAAGTGCTGATGGAAACTTCATGATCAATCTTTGGTTTCATTTTAGCTTCTGCCAGTGGCTGGCAGCGCATATTATGACATCAAAAGAGTTATCATTGATGTTCATTGATCAAAGCTCACTTAATAAATAGCATCCACTAGCAACCCTACAAATATATTATGGTACAATTTAGTAGATATAAAATATTTTGTTGAATTATTTTAGGCCACTCTTGGATAAATATTTGTTGAAAATATTTATAGAAATAACCTTACTTGTATCAAGACCCTTTGCTGGCAGATGGGGAAAGTGAGAATCAGACTGAAGTGACTAACCCAGGGATCCTGGAAGCAACTAACAGGATTCATATTCTGGTTTTCTGAACTCTTGGTCCAAATTGATTCTGTCCTGAATTTGACCAGGTAAGATTCATGGGCTGGTTGTGAAGGCAGTCCAGGCATTATGAATATGCAGGTGTGTGCGTTCATAGTGCAGACCATTTATTCAGCACTTCTGTATGCCTGACACTGGGTGGAGAATGCGATGCAAAGATGAATAAGATGTACCTACTTTCCAAGAGCTTATGTGACACAAAGGAAGGCAGACAAACTTATTTCATTGTCATGTGTTAAATATTATGACAGCGGAGAGATATGAAAGATTACTAAAAGGACAACTTTTAAAAACAGTCTCTCTTGTATATGTCAAAAATGCCATCAAAATGCCACTTTTTGGTACTACCTATTTAGACCTTTGAAATGCAAATATTTCAGCATAAGAGCCCATAATATCTGGGGAGGAGGGGGCTGGTCTGCCTGCTTCACTAAAAGGGGAGTGGTAGGAAAGGTACTAAAAGGACTAAAAATGCTGAACTTCAATGAATGCACCTTCCTGTCAGTGATCTTGGGCTTGTCTCAGAGGAAGGTTTTACATGCTAAAAATGGTTCTGTTTGTTTAATCTTAATAGGGAAAAAATATGCAGGTTTTAGTTTATTCTGTATGTCAGGCCATGCATTTAAGAACTTCTTATGCACACACATGTGATATAACTAATAATTACTCTTTGATATTTGGCAAATGTCCAAAATGTAGCAGTCTCCTATGCCTGGAAGGTATGTAATTTTTAGCAAAATCTTTATTTAATAAATCTGAATTAAAATGTTTTGCCAAGCATAGAACCTCCAAGGCTGTAATAGATAGTGTGTCAACGGTCCCTGCATTGAAAATGAAAGTTTCATCCTACACAAATGCTCATTTATCATATGTGCACTTACTCTTTAAAATCTTACATTTAAATTCAACACAATTTGAGGGGGGAAGTCATTATTTTTTCAAAAATAATTATAAAATTACTTTAATTGTTGTATTGGTTATATACGAGAATTTTTTAACCTGATTTAACATGATACTTTCTTATACATTTTAATTGTCTTATAATTTGGATCAATGTTGGCCTTTTAAAAAATGAAAAAGTTATCACACCATATGGAGTAAGGGATCAAGTTTGTATTAGGAATAGAGTTTTAAACCAAAGTCTCCTGAGGTCCAATTTACCCTGTATAAAATACATTCCATTATTTGAAAAAAATTCATACTCATTGGTTACCTGGACTGGATTCTAAATTGGGAGATAGATGATGAGCCTCTTTGTGAGCAATGACCAGCATATGCCTGGAATAAACAATATGTGCTGCAGTGCCACACATGTGTACACACAAACACACTTTTATACATATTAGGATATGCATACATTTGTCAGGGAGACACAAAGTTGCAACTTTTTATTAATAATGGCCCACATTTATTTAGTACTTACTATGTGTTAAGCTATATGCTAAGTGCTTTACCTGGATTGGTCAAAACAGAAACGTCTAAGGCAGCATGCCATTAATTAAAATAATATTAATAATTAAAATATAATTATTTTAAAACAACTAATTGCTTTTTATATTTATTAAAATAATAATAAATAAATGTTTGAAACACTCATTGATGTAAAATGGCATCTCCTAAGGCAGATTCTAAGAAACACTAGGTTCTTTGACAGCAAATAAGAATGCTTAAAAAAAATTCATGTTAAGTAAGTTTAAGAAAGGATAAGATAAAACATGTCAATGGGCCTCTGTGCCATAGCACTTCTTAAAGCCTTTATTACACAACTACACATGGTACTCTATGAGAGAGAAAGAGAGAGAGACTGAAGACCTTGACATCACACTCATGCAAGGACACACAACATCTTAGAGCCCATCTTCAACCTGATACATACAGAGTACACCTTGGAACACATTAATACAAAGACTCAAAGTGCAACCTCATGGCAGTGTCAGGTAGGTGGAAATGCTCATAAAGGAGATTAGATGTGAAATTTGTTTGAAAGGAGACTTTCCACTTGATTGATGGGCAAGGAGGGGAAGCTGGAGTTGCAGTTGCGGGGAGTAATAGGGACAAAGGCACAGAGCTCAGGCAGGGCAAGTAAGTGGAGAGAGATTAGGTAGCAAAAGCAGCCCAGGGCAGAACTGGGAAGCCTTGTAAGGGAAGTTAAGGAATTAGGTGATACAGGAAACCCTACTGGGACATGCTTGTTCCTTTAAACCATCTCTTCTTTCCTTTATTGGGACAATAGACAACCACAGGCCCCTGTTCTATAGCCTCTACTTAGCTATGACAGCACAGCTGTGTAAACAAACTCAAAGGAAAAATTCATTATATATTTATAAACATGTAGAAGAAACAGTCTTATTTAGATATGAACCAGGATCTTTAGGGTGTATCTTATAATGTGAATAGAGGGGAAATTCTGCCCTACTTGAAGAAGAGTAAGACAGTGGAAAGAGCATTGATCAGGGAACCAGGAAGTGTTTCTGGTCCCAGTTCAACTAGCTCCATGACTTTAGGCAAGTCTCTTAGCATCTTTGAATCTCAACCTCACAGAGATTATCAGTGAAGGTAGAGATGTGGCTGGATGATCCAAAATCTGTGAAGTCCTCAGATTCTATGTTTTCTAGAGTGGTTTCTGTGTATCTGTTTTTCAAGCATTTCTTAAAATAACAGCAGTAAACATTTTAATATAAAGTGAGGATGATAATATCAACCTGGCAGAACTTATATAAGAATTTTTTTTTTTTTTGAGACAGAGTTTCACTTTTGTTACCCAGGCTGGAGTGCAATGGTGCGATCTCGGCTCACCGCAACCTCTGCCTCCTGGGTTCAGGCAATTCTCCTGCCTCAGCCTCCCAAGTGGCTGGGATTACAGGCATGCGCCACTATGCCCAGCTAATTTTTTTGTATCTTTAGTAGAGACGGGGTTTCACCAGGTTGACCAGGATGGTCTCAATCTCTTGACCTCGTGGATCCACCCGCCTCGGCCTCCCAAAGTGCTGGGATTACAGGCTTGAGCCACCGCGCCTGGCCTTATATAAGAATTTAATGCAAAAGACTAACAACATAAATGTAAATTGTTCCATTATTTCTCTAAGGCATGGCCACTTTTGCAATGGATTCTTAATAAGCCCACCATTCTCCCTTCTATCCTTCCACGTCACACCTCTCGCTGCATGCTTTGTGGTCGTATTTGTTCTATGATTCCTGAATATATTTGCCTCCTTTAAACAGGACAAGCCAAGGAGTAAGAAAATAAGAAAAGTGAGGACTGAAGGATGAACACAGAGGTTTTTCTAGCATCAGCCTGCTCATCTCATTCTACATTCTTCTCTGAGATTCCTCAAAGCATCTTTCTCTTGGTCTAGACCAGTGGTTCTCAGTTGCTGGTGATTTCACCCGCAACTCATCTGGCAATCTGGAGACATTTTTCGTTGTCACAGTTAAGGGTCTATGAGGCCTACTGGCATCTTGTAGATAGAGATAGGTGTACAGAGGACAGCCCCTACAACAAATAATTATCCAGCCCCAAATATCAGTAGAGCTGAGGCTGAGAAACTGGACCAATTGAGGTAGGCAGTTTAGCAAAGAAAACTCTGTGTTGGGAATGTAAAGAAAAGGGATACACTTGTAGTAGGTAACAGGATTATGAAGATTATGCTTTTTGTTTAGTACTTTTGCATTTTAAGATTTTTCAGGGAACTTAGGTTACTTTTAATTTTTTCCCCAACTATCTGGTAGAGCAGAGGAAGAAATGCTATTGGAAAACTTACATTGTGTTTGTGGTTTTATTATGACAGCGAGTCAGCAGAGGGGCTAACTTCTAAGTTCTTTGATTCTTTTACACCATAATGACATATATGTCATGGAGGAATTGCTAAATCCAAATGGAAGTAGCAGCTGTGTGCCATGTTGATTATGCGATGCTGGGAGTAAGCCCAAAGTAAGCCTGTGATGCCTGTTTTTTCTCATCTGTGCTGGGAGGCTTCCATCATCTTCATAGGCCTTATTTTAAAAGCACCCTCCAACCACAGTGAGAGTATTTAAATCACTACTAATGTCAAATCATATGCTGAGGATGAGTTGAGCTTCATATACCTCCAGTTCCATGTTTACCTTCAAGTAACCAGTCCATGTAAAATGATGACTCACATTAGATGATACTTATAAAACATTTATAGTTATATAACTCTACAGCTTGTATATAACCTAGTATTTCATAAACGTTAGCTCAATTATTTCCCACAACAAAATTACAATGCATTATTAGCCCATTTTACTGCTGATGAAACGTCTAGGAAGTTGATGTTCACAAGGGCCACAGGGTCTTCAAGCCCCTGACCCCCAAGTGGCTGCTTTTCATTTTACCCAATATGAAGCATGGATATTTACGGTATTTCATCACACCCCACACTCATGAGCACAAATGCTAGCTTTCTACACCTGAAAGTGAAAATGGTGGTTTTCTTTATCAAGGCTAATTTTTCGCTACTGACGACAACCTCTCATCATGATTTCGTTAGAAATTTAAGACTTGGCAAAGCTCCTAAACATCAAAGCAAAGGCTTTGCTGGTCATATTAGTTTGTTAGGGCTCCTGTAACAAAGTACCACAGATTGGGTGGCTTAAACAACAGACATTACGTTCTCACAAATGAAAGGTTAGAGTCCAAGATCAGGGTTGATGTCTTCGGAAGCTTCCCTCCTTGGGTTGTAGATACCATTTTCTTCCTGGGTCTTCACATGGTCTTCCCTGTGTGTGTGTGTGTGTGTGTGTGTGTCATGATTTCTTCTCATAAGGATACAAGTCCAATTGGATTACAGCCCATGCTAATGACCTAATTTTGGCTTAATAACTATCTCCAAATACAGCTGCATTTTAGAGTATAGGTAGTGAGGACTTCAACCTTTGAATTTTGGGGGGACCCAATTCATCTCATAACACTGGTGTCAAGAAATTTGTTAGAGCTCAGATCTGGGTTCCATAAATAACTGAACCCTCAACACCCAAATAGAAAGGTCTTTCTAGAGTTATGCCATGTCCTGCTTTACCTATAATTTTTGTATCTGTTAAAAAAAATACCTAAACACTGCATTTTATTCTTAGAGCTTACCTTTGTGCAGTGATGTGGAAAATGTATTGACATGTTAATCTACTAATGTTTCAAGTTCTGCTGAACATTTAATTTTAAAAGATGTGAGGGGGCTGTTTAAGAGGTCTGTTTTTGGCTGCTTGGGAAACCACTTTTTGACTTTCTACATGACTTCATTCTCCCTCCTACACCGTGGCAGGCCCAGGTCCTTGCTAGCATCAGGCTGTGCACAGCTTGGGTGGAGCTGCTGGGAGCTGTGAGGTTGCTGCTCTCCTCCTTTCCAGGTACATTAACCTGAGTTCCCCTAAAGAGTGAAGCGATTAACTGAATTCAACATTATCTCAAATAAGACAGAGCTTTTGTAGACATACCTGACATTTTTACATTTCAAGGGAGGCTGGAGAAGAAAGAACATGAGAGAACAGAACTAACTGCCAAGGTTAGGTGCTGCTCCATTGCTCTGCTGATAGAGAAAGAGAAAGAACTAGAATTTTTATATGTAGATACCCCCGATACATGTACCTATTTTTTCTCTGAAATAAAGATGATTGCAATTGATCTAGAGAATAACGGCATGATATAGAAATAGAAAGAACTGGATTCTTGGCTCATAAAGACTGGCTTATATCAGCAAATCTGGCATTTGCTTCTTGCATGCCCTTGAGCAAACTGCTCACCTCTGAGGTTGACTTTTTCATCCAATAGAATGTTCATCTCAGTGCAGCCTACTTATTTTACAGGTTTTGTATGGATCAAATGAGATACAGTATGTGAAATGCAACTAAACAATTACCATTTTGAGAAGTTTTTTTAATTTTGTTTCTATTGAGGTAAAAAAAAAGTATAAATTTTACGCTATTTATCATTTTTAAATGTATAGTTCAGTAGTAGCAAATGCATTTATATTGTTTTTCTTCTTCATTTCTCCCTCTCTCCTTACCTTCCCTGCCTCTGGTAACCACCATTCTACTCTCAGAGTTAGCAATATATTTCTATTCTCTCTAGTTGGAAATCCTCCTAATCTCAGAGAATGAGAGAGAAGGAGGAATCACAAGTAATCACAGATGCAATTAAAATAACTAATATTTAATAACCTCTTACTATGCCTGGGCATTATATTAACCAATTTACAAACATGGCCTTATCTAATTAGCACAAAATCCTTTGAGATAGGCATTGTTCTCTCTATGCCAGCTGCCAGGAAACCAATGTTTAAAGAGTTTAAGAGTCAAAGGCAGGCTTTGTCTCTGGGTTATCCAACTTCAGTAACTCTGAGTTTAGCTCATATGCTATGTGGTGTCCATGGGAATAACAACAATGTAAATATAGTTAAATCTTTGAGCTCATCCAATGGCTTCATTTTGAGGATTTCAAAATTAGATCTGGAGAGCTATAAATTGGTTTATAACATTTGCATTGTGAAATCAGAGCAAATAGATCAGGAAACTACTATAAATTATTTAACAGCAGTCACAATTGTACTATTAGCTGCTACTATTAACAACATTTGGCCAGGCGCGGTGGCCAGTGGCTCAAGCCTGTAATCCCAGCACTTTGGGAGGCCAAGGCAGGTCCAAGGCCAAGTTCATTTGAGGTCAGAAGTTCAAGACCAGCCTGGCCAACATGGTGAAACCCCGTCTCTACTAAAAATACAAAAATTAGCTGGATGTGGTGGCACACATCTGTAATCTCAACTACATGGGAGGGTGAAGCAGGAGAATCACTTCAACCCAGGAGGTGGAGGTTGAAGTGAGCCGAGATTACACCACTGCACTCCAGCGTGGGTGACAGACCCAGACTTCATCTCAGGAAAAAAAAAAAGGAAACATTTGAGGAGTTCCTACATCTGTTTTCACATGAACATATGAAAAACTAGCCATAATAGAATATGGCAAATGTAATCATTAATGATACAAACATGATTATAAAGACCAAAAGAAGGGATTAATTTAATCTGCCACCACCCAGCAAAGCTTCATGGCATGGACATTTTAGTTGGGCCTCAAAGATAAATAGGTTTTCTCCAAATGGGGAGATGGGATAGCAGACAGAACATGACATCAGTACAGAGTACAGAAGTGGGAGACAGATGATAGAATTCCTCATTAATTATAGCTTACATAGTCCTCAAAGGAAAATGCCAACTCTTCTCCACTGTTATTAAGTGGGCTTTCAGAAAACCACACCTCCAGTGGAATTTAAGTCTTTTAGGAGACATGTCAACAAGAAAGTGGGAGGCAGAGCTCATTGTGCCCTCTTTTTTGTCCCACCTATCAAACTGTGGCACAATTGTGGGCTTATTGCCTTATGAGATCCTTATTTATCTTTGTATGTTAAGCACCCTGCATGGTACCTGACCCACAGAATTTAACATGTGTTTGATTAATTAAGAGGCAAATTACAACATACAGTTAGTATTGCTGAATTTCTAGTGAGTCTTTATTTCCTCTTTTAAATTTTCTCTGTAAGAAATCTAACAATTAAAAGTTATCTGAGTCAGATACTAAGAAAATTAGCATTTGTAACCAGTGTACTTAAGTACGTCATCTGAGTGAGGTATGCCACTGAAAAAAGTTTTACTTTTTCCAATCAGCACTCCTAAATATGCCACATCAATATCTTTTTCCTGCTGGGTAGAATATTTCATTGTTAAAACTTAGGTCAATTTACAGCTTCAATCTTATCTCTTGTTCAAGGCTGTCTCCCCTCTGCATGGAATGCTCTGCCCTGGCACACCCTCCCCTTTACTCTCATAGGTGCCAATATGGGGGCTCTAACACAAAGAAACAAGAGTACATTTTTGGTTCTTTCCTTGTGGGTCCCTGCAAGTAATCAAAGACAGCACATGATGTGAGATTCCTGGTGCCTCCCAGCATCCTCAACTCTGTTTCAGATTCTGCCTCCTGTGGCCCATCCAGCTGTTACTGGATACTGTGGTCTCTTCCCTGAGAGACAACCCCCTAGATATAGTCTAGAACAAGCTCAAGCCCAGCTATATTCTACACCACCCAGTCCACCCCCCAGAAACAGCAGCCTCACCAAACCATCTGTAGCAGGAAAGGGCTGCCACATTCACTACTATCTCTTCTCTAAGCCTGATCTTCTCCCACATCCAGCTTTCTGCCCTGACCCTTCATCTCAGAGAAACTTAAGGACACATTGGCAAATCTTAGCCTTATCTGATGTCCAACTGAAAAACAAGATATAATTTCCCCCTTTTGGCAGATGTCCTATACCTGATAATAGCTTCTCTTGGAACACCACTCACCTCGTTTTGGGAAGATGAAAAAACCTGCTTCACAGAAAACAAGGGGACTTCCCTTTCAACAAAAAGTACTAGAATCCCCTCATCAGCAACCTGAAAATCCCTAGAATAGGAGAAAGGAGAATTCCAGAGATAGTAGGTCTTGGAGAAGAAGCCTGAATCCTCATGGTTGGCCGTATCTATTTTTGGTGGCAAAAAAGGTGCTTGCAACATGGCAAAACAATGAATGAAGCTGCTTGTCCAACTTTTCCATTCAGCTTTAGCTCAAATGTAGTGTTGAATTACTACTCAACAGAGGAAATCAAAACTGAATCTCAGCACTTCAGTTAGTCTTTAAAGCCACCTCAAGTCATGCATGCATTTTTGCTTAGAAAATATTAACAGTCATATTGACAGTTCAAATCAACATAGAAAACAGAGAAAGGAAAATAAAGTATTCTTGAGAGAGAAAGAAACAATGGAGAAAGGCAGAATGTAAAGGAAAAATGTTTCTCATAATTTTTTTTTTGAGACAGAGTTTTGCTGCTGTTACCCAGACTGGAGTGCAATGGCATGATCTCGGCTCACTGCGCAACCTCCACCTTCTGGGTTCAAGCAATTCTCCTGCCTCAGCCTCCCAAGAAGCTGGGACTACAGGTGCACACCACCATGCCCAGCTAATTTTTGTATTTTTAGTAGAGACGGGGTTTCACCTTGTTGAACAGGATGGTCTCGATCTCTTGACCTCGTGATCCACCAGCCTCGGCCTCCCAAAGTGCTGGGATTACAGGCGTGAGCTACCGCGCCCGGCCTCTCATAAAATTTACATGGATCATTAATGTGAAAACACCTGCAATGTATCAGGTGCTAAGCAAATATCTTGAAGAGATTAATGCATAAGTAAAATAAAAAATAAAGGAGAAAGAGGAGAAAAGGAAGCACAGTTGTCAAAATTTCACATCTGTGTTCTGTGGAAGATTTTCCTCACTCTAAATAAGAAATTATGAATCATTTGCAATGGAAAATTAAACCTGCTGTTCCAATTGCCACTGGAGTAACTGTTACTGTCTTATCACCATTGTATTCCTGGTGTCTGTTAGCTAAAGAGATGAAAAAACAGAAAATACTTCTAGAGAGCAAATGATAGAAACAGTCAGTGTAATCTTGTCATTGCCAATGAAGGGAAACTCTATCTTAGTTGTAAAATAACAATATTCCTTATACAACCAACTTTCTACCAATCACAGTACACCAAAAAGAAGAATAGAAATGTGTTCAAGAATTCCTCAACAAGACTAAGCTGTATGTGGGAAGGAACTGCTTAATTCATCGTCCCCAATATAGTGCACCTAGAAGACACAAAACAAAAACACAAACACACACTGGAGAATAAGTGAATGACATTGCTCACTGTATGGACCTTCATTGAATTTCTTTATCAAGGAAAATTATAATTTTGTCTTTTTTCTTTATCCTAAAGGTAAGTAGTAGGGTTTCAAGAAACACCTCCATGAGCCTTTCAGATGGATTAGTATTACTCTGTAACTTAGGATCTAAATGGAACAACAAAAATCTAACACTTGGGAGACATTTTATGAATTAACCATCTTTTTGTAGGTGTTATCTCCTGTTTTTTAAGAGATGCTAAGAGGAGGGGCTAGAACAAGTTTCTGAAACTTGCAGCTAACTGGGGGGTGGTTGGACCATGCTTCCAAATGGTGCCCTCTCAATGGCAACTGAAGTCTCAGCAAACTCAGAATCTCTCGGTCAAAGGCTGAACAAAGCCTGCTATTTTAGGCATTTGGTAATAAATTATAAGAATGGATCACAGGAATACATTTACTGAAAAGCAATTGAAGAAAAAGCTTTTAGAAAAACAGATTTTTGGCAAAAGCGACCATGAGCTATTCTGGTCTTTGTCATTATGAAGCACACAGAGAAAATTTCCAAAGCAATTAATACAAATGAACATCACATTTTAAAAATTCAATTTTTTACATGAGATGCAAAAAAATAGAGACTAATATCCAGGCTTACAAATGAGCACTTTGCATCATTAAAAGTATTACAAAGGTTTGAACTAAAAGGGTCTAAAGTATCAAGTTTATAATATTATTACTATCATTATGCATTACTAGACAGACGACCTGATCTTAAAAATATAACCAAAACAGCTTAAGGAATCCTTCAGAGTAACAAAAGATGTCATTATGTGTCCATTGAGAGTGAATTTTGATTTATAAATAGAAATAATAGAGATGGTAAACTACACAAGAAGCCATAGCTCTGTTTCTCTGGGCTTCTCCCATGGGTTGATGCTGTGGAAAATGTGCCCCAGCCCTGTGTTGAAATGAGCTGCCAGGTTTTTTCTATTTTAAGTTCGGTAAAGCCTGTTTTGGAGGATATGAGAAATCCAGGTAGCTTTCCCTCTGGTCACTGGCAGTGGTTAGCAGTGTCCCCTTCATTTGTATGTAGATTACTGGCACTGACACTAAGGGAGAAATGAAAGATGTTTCTAATTCTTAGAGAAACATATCTGATTGGAAAATGCCTCTAAACAAACATGCTGTAAAAATACATCCACATATTTCATATAGAGGAATTCATAAGTTTCCTCAAAGATGGGAAATACTTGATTTTCTGTTTTAAAAAGTTCCAGTACTTCCAAACATAGCCAATCTCTCAATAAATGTGAATACTTGTAAACATTTTCTGCCCAATTCCATTAATGAGCTGTCATAGATGAATTACACCTGTGATGACAAACACTTACTGGATAATTTGGGGCTATCATAGCCCTTCTGCTTTTATTTTGTAAATTATCCTCTAGCAAAGAGGTATGACAAACCACATGCCACGTCTTGTGGTCTACCAGAATGGGGTTTTACTATTTCTCTTCCATAGAGGAAGGGTTTATTAAGCACCAGCTGTGACAAACACCATACTGAGTTCCTGAGTTATAAAGGCGAGGAAAGCTGAGGCTCTGCCATCAAGAAACTTTAGAGCAAGTGGAAGAAAGGCCATGTAAACTCATGAATGCAATTAGCATACTAAATACTCTATAACAAGAGGTGTGTACTATGTCTTAGACAAGCACCAACGAGGATGGAAATCTCTCTGGTGGGTTCTCAGAGATCACTTTGATCTGGGCGGTTGGTTATCAGGGACCAGTATTCGAGGAGGTGATCTGGCTGGTCGCAAAGGCAACTGAGGAGCACAAAAGCATAGGGTGTATGGTGGGGAAGTAACCAAGGGAGCCTGGATTGTGAAGATTCACAGGTGCCATGTTTAGGAGTTTAGGCATTTCATACACAGAACAGGAAGCCTCTGAAGCCTTTAGTTCAAGGTAATAAAATCATCAGACTTGCACTTCTAGAAAACATTCTGGGGGCCACTTAAAATCTAGGACAAAGAGAAGCCTGGAAAGATGGGTTAATGAAGCCATTCCCGCCATAAAAAGGAAATGGTGAAAACCTAACTTAAAAATCTGATTCTTGTTGTAGATTATCATGTTTTGCCACATGTCCTGATATCCTCCATGCAGTAGGTTAATGTCTTTGCTCCCTGTTGACCTCAGCAATGATGAGGCATATTGCTTTGTCTAATGTCATGTCACTTACAGGTAGAAATCTTAAGAAGATGATCAATCAGCCAGTGTCTTGAAATAACAGAGCTGTCGCCAAGTCATATTGCCACAGGGCATGAGCAAGAAATAAATCTTTCTTTTTGAATGTTGCTGAGATTTGGGGATTTTTTTGTTCCTAGCTTAGCATAACTTCTAAAATCTCCAAAATAGTGTGCATTTTATTTTTCTTATTTTCTTGTGGTGAAAAGCACTGCTGATAATCCATAAATATTTATTAGGCCTCTACTTGAATGTTAGACACTGTGTTTACTGATGACCAATTTTTTTTTCCCTTAGAGACCTTGCATCATGCCAGGAAGAGATGACATTAAACAAACAATATCTTTGGGAATTCAGAAAGCATGGAAATTTATTCTGCCTGAATGGGATGGGTCATGGATGGTTTCCCACAGGGTGGAATGGGAATAGGGAAAAATGAAACAGGTAGGCTACTAAGACCAGGATGGGGAACAGAAAGAGGGCAAAGTCATAGACACAAAGGAAAGAAAGGAGAAATTTGTACATCATCTTTGGGACAGAATGAGCTAGTTATTCTTAATCAGTAATGTCTGAGCTGTCCAATAGATTGGCTGCTTCCTCAGTTTGACTCTTCATGGTTCAAGTGTTCACCAGCTGTGTACAGCTAGCTCATTGAAGAGAGAGAGCATCTCATCATTGCAGAAAGTTGTATTGGACAGTGCTGGTCTAAGAAGTAGGATAATAAAATAAGAAAATATGAAGAACCAGAGTCTTTGAATGTTGGGATATTTTACTTAAAAGTTCAAAAGAATTAAAGTGACCACATGAAAGTAACTGAAAAGATTAGTATTAGCAAGAAGGGATAATTAATGAAACACAGCTGGAGAGGAGGATAGTAAGGGGATTTTACAGCAACCCAGAATTGAATGACCTAGATCAATATGGTGACAGGAAGAATAGAAAGGAATACAGTCTATTCTCATCACTTGCAGAGTTTGTATTTGCAAATTTGCCATTCACTTAAATTTATTTAATTTTATTTTATATTTATTGCTTTATTACATTTAATAAGTTAGTGTATTAAATAGATTTATTTGATAACCCCAAAATCAATACTTGCAGGACTTTCTCAGTCATTAACAGACAAGTCCACCATAGAGGAAAACACCAGTCATCTACAGAGACATGCATTCCCAGCTGAAGTCAAACATGGCAACACCCTACCTTCTTGTTTAAGCTCTTATACTATGAACAAGTGTCCTTTTCGCATTTATTTCATGCCATTTTTCCGAGTTTTTGGAGTAGGTGATGTTGCTGTTTAACAGGGCCTCCAAGCATAGTGCTGAAGTGCTTTCTGGTGTTTCTAAGTGCAAGAGAGTCATGCTGGGCCTTACAGAGAAAATACGTGGGTTAGATATGGCTTTGCTCAGCCATGAGTTATAGTGTCGTAGGCCATGAGTTCAATGCTAATGCATCAACAGTATGTATTAAAATAGGGTGTCTTCAAATAGAAGCACATATAAAACAGGGCTCTGTATTGATTGGCTGAGGAAAATGTTGTGACCAGAGGTTCACAGGAACTTAGCCCTGTATTTCCTCTTGACACAGTGGTTCAGTATTTGCTAATTCAGTGTTTTTGGTGATTTTATAGAACATAACTGCCATGAATATCAAGAATTGGCTGTTTGGGGAAGAGGTATCGCAAATGGACATAAAACAGAAGCTGGGAACTAAGAGGCTAATAAAGACGAAGCAAATTGGCTGGGCATGGTGGCTCACCTGTAATCCCAGCACTTTGGGAGGCCGAGGAGGATGGATTACCTGAGGTCAGGAGTTTAAGACAAGCCTGGCCAACATGGTGAAATCCCATCTCTACTAAAAATACAAAAATTTGTTGGGCGTGATGGCAGGCACCTGTAATCCCATCTACTTGGGAGGCTGAGGCAAGAGAATCTCTTGAAACCAGGAGGCAGAAGTTGCAATGAGTCGAGATGGTGCCATTGCACTCTGTCTCAAAAAAAAAAAAAAAAAAAAAAAACCAAGGCAAAGCAAATTAATTGTTACCTCAGGTTGCATCTAAAACAACGTGGTACCAAGGCCCAGACCAGAATTATCTTTTAATTAAAGCCTAAGATTTGCTCATAGTCACTGAAAAGAAGCCACCTATGACTGGATTTTCTGGCTTGCTTAATCAGACTATTTTATTTTAATCCACTGAAAATCCAAGCAATCCTTTCAATAGTTTACTTTTTAATAATATTTTTAAAAAAACACTGGGCATAGGAAGTATAGGCGTTCTAACTTCTGTGTCTCTATGTGAATCATTCCAGCTAGATTAATTTTTACTCTATTTTGCTGCCTGAATAGTTGGACAATAGGAAGTCTGAAAAGTAATACACTGAACCTGTTGAGTCAAGAACAGTATACAAGTGAGTTTTTTTTTAGTTCCCCCAAACCTTGAGATTTAAAAAATCAGAGAATCCTCATTAAGATTTTAGAAACTGACATGCTGGGTCTTTTTTTAAAAGAAATATGATTTGGAAGATGGTAAACATATTTGAGGAGGATTCAATTCATAAGAGAAAAATAAATTCACAGCCGGGCGCGGTGGCTCAAGCCTGTAAGACCAGCACTTTGGGAGGCCAAGGCGGGTGGATCACGAGGTCAACAGATCGAGACCATCCTGGTCAATATGGTGAAACCCCATCTCTACTAAAAATACAAAAAATTAGCTGGGCATGGTGGCACATGCCTGTAATCCCAGCTACTTAGGAGGCTGAGGCAGGAGAATCGCCTGAACCCAGGAGGCGGAGGTTGCGGTGAGCCAAGATTGCGCCATTGCACTCCAGCCTGGGTAACAAGAGCAAAACTCCGTCTCAAAAAAAAAAAAATAAATAAAAATAAAAATTCACGTAATCTTTAGGTAATGGATCAATGAAAACACATAAATAAAAGAGCCAGGTATATACACACACACACCCCTCTAATTTTGTGGAAACCATTGTCTTAAAATGTTGAATTAGAGACTGCAGCTCTAATGATCAATATTGTTCTCTCCTGTGAGAATTATGCTATTAAAGAAGAACCTTGCATTCAAAGAAGCTTGTGCAAAACATATTCTGAAGATCTGAGTTGGTTAATCTGGCAACAGAAATATTCATAGTTGAAGATCAGCTTGAATAATCAACAGTTATCATCCTACTACTGGACTAAGGCCAGAACATGAGTGACAGAAAAAAAATAAGATGAGATACGTTTGCTTTCATGGGAAAAAAAAAGGTAGCTCCCATCTTTATCAAAGGGAAAAAAAGGAAGAAAGAAGAAAGGGAAAACAATTTAAAAAGGGAGCTAGAAATAGGCTTCATTTTATTGTTTTTTACAAATGAAGAGCATATTTACATTAAGTCTTCCAAACTGGGGGAAAAGATGGCATACCATCAGTGCAATTAATTCTTTCTAAATTTCTTTTTGAGATGAGGTTTCTACTGTCACCCAGGCTGGAGTGTAGAGCTGAGAGGTGTAATCTTGGCTCACTGACACCCCAACTTTCCAGGCTCAAGCAATCATCTGGCCTAAGCCTCCTGCGTAGTTGGGACAATAGGCACATAACACCATCCCTGGCTAATTTTTTGTATTTTTTTGTAGAGATGGGTTGCCTATGTTGCCTAGACTGGTCTCAAACTCCTGACCTCAGAAAATCTGCCTGCCTCAGCCTCCCAAAGTTCTGGGATTACAGGCGTGAGCCTCCACCCTGACCTAATTCTTTTCTTGGTACTATATTAATATGAAGACCCTACTGGCCCTAACCAGTGGGTTTTAGAGCACAGATACCCTTTAATGTGGTGAAACACTCTGTAGGAACTGAAAAATACTTCAAGAAATAGCCTTGTAAAAATCCAATGCATGTATCAGAATAATCACTGGATTCCTTATTCTGAACTTCTTATAATAAACCATAGGCACAAAAGCCACTTCTTGAAAATACGCTAATATTTTATTGCTGGGGAAATCTGACATAAAACTGATTTAGGCAGGAACTTACTACTACCTCTTTTTCCCAGACCATGAAAATGTTCTTCAGAGGTGGAACCTCTCCCTGAACTGTTTTAGTCAATTAACACACACTGGAGAGCTGCCCTGTGGCAAGGAGGAGAGGGAGCATTGTAAAATGCTGATTCCTGAGCTTAAGATGGTAGGATACCATCATGGAGAATTAGAACACAGATGCTAAGTTGTATCCTGAACAAGGAGACCGAGAAAAAAAAAATACTCACAGTTTACTCTTTACATCCTCTGAGACTAGAGCACTGAGTCTGTCATTGATTCGAGATCCCACCATAGGATTTATGAAGCTTTGTAAGATTTGTAAGCTTTAGGCAACTAGATTACACCAGAGGGTCTACAGTTTGAAGTCAGCAAGGCTGCTCTCATTTATAGGCTCGGCTTTTCACAGTCTCACCTGTGGAGCCCTTTGGCCTTATTTGTACTTCACCACATTTTCCTAATATTCTAATCCAAAAGCTCTCGATTTCTACTCTGTTTCCAATTTTCCACTCACCTTTTCCACCTAACACCTGGTTATCCCCCGTGGCTCCCTAGACACTTGTGCTTGGTCAGGCTGCCAATTTCTTTCATGGCCCTGAGGACGGGACCCAGAATAGAGCCTCAGACAAAGTTTTGCGTGTGTTTCTGAACCATGTATAAAGGAAGTAAGAAACTCCAGACGGGAAATGATCAAAAGAGATGTAATCATCAGTATAATTCCCTAAAACATTCAAGAAAGGAAAAGTAACACAGCAAAAGCCCCTCTGCAAGGAAAAAAAACGATTCAATTATTTAAAACCATATAACCAAATTTGCAAATTTATTTGACTGCATGAAGATGTGCAAATGTTAAAAGAAGTGTTTTTGCTGTTGTTGTTTCCTGTTAACTGCTCTAAATTTGTTCAAAAGCAATGTAACTGGATAAGCTTTGTTCCAGTTACTGAAAGTTCTTTCAGGGATTCAGTCTCCAGTGGAAGTTGTTGTCCACTAGGCATGGCAATGATGGGCAAGTTCTATAGCTACACCATCCAGCCCAGCAACCACTAGGCACATGTAACTATGGAGCCTTTGAAGTATGTGGCTACTGAGACTGAAGGGCTCAACTTTTTTTAAGTTTTATTTTAACTTATTTAAATTACCATTTATATAGCCACACGTGGCCAGTGGCTGTGGAATTGAAATCCACAACTATAAATGACAGGTGCTCCTTTGAGTTTGTGGCCAAAACAGTCAGGAAGACATGAGAGTGGCAAAGTCCTTGTCTTCATTCATCTTAACATAGTGGCTGGGTTGGAGGCAAGGCCTGGCTTTCCATCCCTTCTTTGGGGCTTACTCTCTTCCAACATGGGGCATACAGGAAAACTCTGCAATGTGGCTGACTCCTGGTATGTTAAAAGAGGAGGTAAGGATATTTAGATACTAAGCATTTTCTGTTTCAATAAATCCTAACTTCCAAGTCTGTTATCTCTGCGAGGGCACAAAAATCCTGTTATAGGAAATATCAATACTCCTTTTTGCCTTTTCTTCTTCTCCCTGTCCTCATTCTCCTCCTCCTTTTTCTCAGCTTCTTACTCTTCTTCCTCTTCTTTCTTTAATAGCAAGGCTACTACTTCTTCCCTACACCCAAGCAGATGGCTGACGTGGTCTAACTTAGAGAGAAAGTCATTTACAGACAAAGACAACAGAAGCGCAGTGTGACATTTCTGAACTCATCTCCCATCACAGAAGTATGTATTTTACAGTAAGTTCGGTGCTGCAGTTTGGTGAAAGGTCCACAATGACCAAAAACACAAGGCAGCCTTTGTGCTCATAAAACTATAGGTGGCCCGAGATGTCCCTCAGCAATGTTTCATTTTAACAACATTGGAAAACATTAAAAAAAAAACACAGAAAACTTGCAATGACATTTCAGCTACCCAGCACTATATTATTCTAAACCATGGAAACCAAAGGTAAACCCTTTTCATGGCAGAAGGTAGGAACTGTTTTTCTTCTGTGTTCTTAATAGTGAATTTATACCCACATCTAATAATATTTTTTCTGTTCTAACTTCTGGATTATTTGCATCTACATTTTCAACCACTTCTGGTGCAAAAGGATTTAATATCAATATCTCACAAAGCATAGTGAATTATAAAAAACAATGTAAAACATTGCTTTAAAATCTTTAACAATGGAAGTTTAAAAATGAAAACAGGAATTTAAAGAAGTGATTGACTTTGTTAAAGTTATTTTAGCAAAAATGAAACTATAGGAAAATTTCAATTTAAAGCACCCTGTAAAAAAAATCAAAAACAGGAGCTATAAACATATAATATTTAAGGCAAGGTAGACACAACCTTGTTCAAAAATGCATACACAAAGATTTAATGTATTGATCAATCCTGCATTTTCAGACCAGTGTTTATGATGTGCTGTTCCTATTTCAGTCCTAAACAAGGAGGAGTCCACTATCAGCTGTGAGAAAGGTATTTACTCTTCCCAAGAAGAGCAATGAGCCGGTCAACAAATAACTGCACAATGAAGCATTCAGGAAATAGATTTGCTAATAGTGTATTCAAAAAATTCCCATGCATACATGCTTACAATCATTAGAAATGACAAATGATAATGTCACTTTTAAGATTAGATTCTTCATCTAGGTATAAAAGGAAGTCTCTCCCTTTGGGTTAATTTTCCCTTTTTTGGAAAATCAGGTTAATTTTCCCTTTTTTGGAAAAGCCTATCTTTCTTTTTTAGTATGTTAATAAATAGAAGAAAATGAGACAGCAAGACTTAATGTCTTTCAGTTCTCACTTAAATCTTCTGGAAAAAATATTTAATTCTTTGTATGAAAAATAAAATCATTGCAAGCAACAAGTTGTTATCAAATGACAGCATATTCTTTTTTCTGAAAATAATTATTTGTTCTTTAATTGAAAAATGGCAAAGGTTTATGTTGTCAGTCAGTAAAACATTTTTAATGCCAGTATTTTTATGAGAGCTCTTATCCTCTTAAGAAACACAAGATAATTTAAAACAACTGTATTCCACACAAATAAGCCAGCCTCTCCCCAGTCCAGTTTGAAATAACCTTTCTCCAACTATTTCATTAGCATGCCAATGATGACAAACCCTTAGAAAGCTGTAGGGTCAGAAGGGAAGGGTGGGGACAAGACCAAAAAGACAATACATAATCTCATAACATATATTTGGGGTATTTTGCTGGAGAAAAGAAGGAGGTTTTAGAGTAACTTAGTCTAGCCAGTAACGGTAACGTGGTGATGTACATTTACACTTCACTCATACCTGACTCTGAATCAGAATCATTCTGGAAAAAATGTTCAGAAGCCTCCTAATACGACTGTACTTAGTATTCTGGGGAGACTGCCCTCTCCCCTTGAAGTGCCTCATCCCTTAAGAATGTGAGTGTGATCAGCATGAGCTCTGTGGACGCCACCATATTCACTCAGAACTTGGTTCATATTTCTTTCAACTGGATTGAGCCCACAATGAAGAGTGTTAGTCTTTAAGGCCCTTATCTGCTCACACAGAAAAAATATTTTTTCCATCAATACTTCTTGTATTTTTAACCTGGAAATGGAGATCATCTTGCTAATATGGGACAGAATTTGAGAGGTGGGGAACCCCAGGTGCACAGCTGGTTAGCCTATCACATGATACTGAAGTGTCATTGGACAAGTTTCTTGGACTCTTGTTAAGCCGGTTACCAAATCTAAGTGAGATGCCATATGTTTGATAACAGTTTGACGCAGAAACCAAACATCTGTTTGGCTGGCTGTGAAGTACCAGGATGGCCAAACGGGCATATCAGCTTATAAACTAACAGAATGAAAAGGTAACATGCGAAACTGGAATATTTGCAAACCATATAGCTGATAAGAGGCTAATATCCAAAATATATTAAAACCTTCTACAACTCCACTGCAAAATAAATAACCTGACTTAAAAATGGGCAAAAGACTGGAATAGACATCTCTCCAAAGACACAGATAACCAAAAGACATATGAAAAGGTGTTCAATAGCTTTACTAATCATCAGGAAAATGCAAATCAAAGCAAGCAGGAGATATCATCACACACTTGTTAAGATGTCTGTCATAAAAAAATAGATTAAAAGTATTGGTGAGGACATGGAGAAATTGCAACTCTTGTACACTGTTGGTAGGAATGTAAAATGGTATGGCCACTGTGGAAAGTAGCACAAAGATTCCTCAAGAAATCAAAAATAGAACTGCCATGGGATTGAGCATTCCCACTAGTGCTTATTAATCCAAGGGAAATGAAATCAGCATCTTGAAGAGATATCTGCACTCTCATCGTCTTTGCAGCATCATTCTCAACAGCCAAGATGTGGAAACAACCCAAATGCCCAAGAACAGATGAATAGATTTAAAAAAAGGTGACATACAGTGGAGTATTTTTCAGCCTTAAAATGGAATGAAATTCCACAATTTGTTAAGGCATAGTTAGGTTGGAAAACATTATGCTAAGTGAAATAAACCAATCACAGGACAAATATGGCATGATTTCACTTTGATGAGGTATCTAAAATAGACAAACTGATAGAAGTAGGGTCTAGAATGGTGATTACCAGAAGCTGGGGACAGGGGGATACAGGAAGTTGTTCAATGGGTATGAAGTTTCAGTTACATCTGGAACAAGAAAAGGATGCCCACTCTCACCAATCCTATTCAATATAGTACTGAAAGTCCCAGCCAGAGCAATCAGGCAAGAGAAAGAAATAAAAGGCATCCAAATTGGAAAGGAGGATGTCAGATTATCTCTGTATGCTGATAACATAATCTTATACCTAGGAAACTCCAAAGATTTCTCCAAAAGACTCCTAAACTCAATAAACAACTTCAATATAGTTTCAGGATACAAAACAAAATATGTGAAAATCAGTTGGATTTTTTTTTTTTGAGATGAAGTCTCTCTCTGTCACTTAGGCTAAAGTGCAGTGGCACGATCTCAGCTGACTGCAACCTCCACCTTCCAGGTTTAAGCAATTCTCCTACCCAATCTCCCAAGTAGCTCCCAGGTTTAAGCAATTCTCCTACCCAAGCTCCCAAGGAATCACAGGTGCATGCCAACATGCCCAGCTAGTTTCCTTTTTCTTTCTTTCTTCTTTCTTTCTTCTTTCTCTCTTTCTTTCTTTCCTTTCTTTTTCTTTCTCTTTCTTTCTTCCTTCTTTCCGTCCTTTCTTTCTTTTTTCTTTTTTTTTGTATTTTTGGTACAGACAAGGTTTCACCATTTTAGCTAGGCTGATCTTGAACTTCTGACCTCAGATGATCCTCCCACCTCAGCTTCCCAAAATGCTGGTATTACAGGCATGAGCCACCGTGCCTGGCCTGTTACATTTCTGTATATCAACAACACTCATACTGAGAACCAAATCAAAAACTCAATTCCGTTTACAAAAGCCACACACAAAAATAAAATACCCAGGAATACATTTAACCAAGGAGATGAAAAATCTCTACAAGGAGAACTACATAACACTGATGAAAAAAAATCTTGAATAATGGAGGCCATAAATCTAAGCAAATTACCACAGGAACAGAAGTCAAACACCTCATGTTCTTACTTATAAGTGGGAGCTAAGCATTGAGCGCACATGGACATAAATAGGGGAACAGAAACACTGTAGAATACTGAAGGGTGAGGGGAGAGGAAGTGGATTAAAAAACAACCTATCAAGTACTATGCTCACTACCAGGGTGGCAGAATCTGTACTTCAGACCTCAGCATCACAAAATATTCCCTTGTAATAAATCTGCACATGTACTCCTTCTATCTAAAATAAAAGTTGAAATTTTAAAAAAAAAGAAATTGTAGCCAAAACGAACAAATGGAAAGACATCCCAAGCTCATAGATAGGAAGAATCAATATTGTTAAAATGTCCATATTGCCCAAAGTGATCTACAGATTCAACACAATTCTATGAAATTACCAAGGTGATTTTTCACAGAAATAGAAAAAACAATTCTAAATTTCCTGTAGAACCAAAAAGCACCCTGAATAGAAAAAGCAATCCTAAGCAAAAAAAAAAAAAACAAAGCTGGAGCATCACATTATGTGACTTTAAATTATACTACAAGGTTAAAGTAACCAAAACAACATGGTACTGGTACAAAATAGACACACAGAGCAGTGCAACAGAATTTCTGTTCTAGAGAACAGAAATGTTCTCTAGAACAGAGAACCTAGAAACAAAGCCACCTACCTACAACCAATTGATCTTAGGGAAAGTTGATAAAATAAACAATGGGGAATGACACTCTATTCAATAAATGGTGCTGGGAAAACGAGCTAACTATATATAAAAGAATGAAACTGGACTCCTACCTCTCATCATATACAAAAATTAATTCAAGACATATTAAAGGCTGAAATGTAAGACCTATAAAAAATCCTGGAATAAAACCTAGGAAAAACTCTCCTGGACATTCACCTAGCAAAGAATTTAGGACTAAGTCCTCAAAAGCAAATATTAACAAAAATAAAAATTGACAAATGGAATTTCATTAAATGAAAGGGTGCCTGCACAGTAAAACAACATTCAACAGAGTAAACAGACAGCCTGAAGAATGGGAGAAAATGTTTGCAAACTATGCATCCAACAAAGAACTAAGATCCATCATCTTAAGGAACTCAAACAGATCAAAGAAAAAAAAAGCCAAAATATGAATAGAATATGAATAGACACTTCTCAAAAGAAAATATGCAAGTGTACAGCAAACATATGAAAAAATGTTTACTATCATAAATCATCATAGAAATGCAAATTAAAAGCACGATGAGATATCATCTCACACCAGTCAGAATGGCTATTATTTAAAAGTCAAAAAATAATATTGGCGAGAATGTGGAGAAAAGGGAATGCTTATACACTGTTGGTGGGAATGTAATTAGTACAATTCCCACAGAAAACAGTATGAAGATTTCTCCAAAAACTAAAACCAGAACTACCATTTGACTCAGCAATCCCACTACTGGATACCTACCCAAGGGAAAAGAAATTGTTATATCAAAAAGACATCTGCCTCATGTTTATTGCAGCACTATTTACAATAGCAAAGTCATGAAATCAACCTAAATGTTCACCACTGGTTTATTTGGTAAAGAAAGTATGTTTATACATCATGAAATACTATGCAGCCATAAAAAAGAATGAAGTCATGTCTTTTGCAGCAACATGGATAGAGCTGGAAGCTATTATCCCAAGTGAAATAACTCAAATAGAAAACCAAATTCCTTATGTTCTCACTTATACATGAGAGCTAAACAATGGATACACATCTTTCTGTTCAGAAAGATGAAAATAATTGACACTGATAACTCCATAGCTGGGGAGAGTGGAAGAAGACTGTAAGTTGAAAAATTACCTGTTGGATACACTGTTCACTATTTGGGTTATGGACTCACTAAAAGCAAAATCCTAACCATTACACAATATATCCTTGCAATAAACCTGCACATATACCCCCTTAATCTGAAGTAAAATAACAAATAATAATAGTAATAAAATTTCAGTTACACAAAATGAGTAAGTTCAATGAGATCTCTGGTATTTGTAGTTAACAATAATGTATTGCACAATTAAAAATTTGTTAAGCAGATAGATATCATGCTAAGTATTCCCACAATGACAGAAAAACACAAAGAAAAAATAAAGAGGCATAAGGAAATTTTAGAGGTGATGTATATGTCTATTATCTTGATCACGGTGATGGTTTCATGGGTAAATGCATTTGGCCAAATTCATTATATTGTAAACATTAAACACTTGTGGGGTATCAATTATACCTTAATAAAGTTGTTTAAAAAATGTTTGTATGAACCTGTAATATACTAGTTTTCCCTCATTAATAGATCGGTGCTTACCACATGCTGCTTTCTATATCAGCCTTAAAAACAGGAGTCAGCTGTGGCCAGGGCCTTTCCTCCTTCATGAAAACTTCAATCAGCAGAACAATGGTTCAGATGGTGAAAGAATGACTGCACTGTGAAGCATGCTGAAGTGCTTGGATCTACTTAAATACAAAACACATTCATTGAGGCTTAGAGCCTGATCCCGTGTGAAATGTCTTCATGGAGCTTAGCATTCAATAATAAAACAAATAATTTGGAAGATACAAATTTTCTAGAAAATTGATTTTTTTCTCATTCATTCCGAGTGGAGAGAAGATAGCCAGAACTTGAGTCTGGGTAACTAGATCCCTCTGGAAGCCACACAATGTCTGCTAGGAACCAAGATAAATTCAAAGAACAATGACTTCAAATGGTTTCAGCCCAAGTGTCCTTTAAACTGTCTGATCATGTGTCTCTCATTTCTTTAGATCGTAGACTCCTCATTTTACTTACAGAATAACACTGTTTCTTTCTTTTTCTCAAAGAAAATCATCAGCTTTTTCAATTAATATGTGCCACAGTGTCTATTACTTTTCAGAAATGTCATTCCTTTTCTGCATTGCTTATTTCCAATTTTGCATCTGCTGATGTCTGTGTGCCAAATCTATCCTATAATGTTTTGTCAGCAAGTTATTCTCAGAAAAATAATGCAAAACTCTTAAAATCTGCTCGAATGATTTCTCAGGAACCTTTTGAAGGTTGAAATCCTGCATTCATCCAAAGGGAAGTCTATTACCAAGAGCTATATGAGGCAAGTGTGACATGGAAGAAGTTATAAAGAAAAAAATTGCATCTCAAAAAAGTTCTCTTCATTTTATGGTTTTTAGATAAAACTTGGTATCACTATACTCTTTAAAATGTGTTGTTAAAGGAAATATGCAAATCCTTAATTATATCTTTAATAAATATATATGATATTTATTATTGATATCACAAGCCATGATATCAATTCATCATTCAACACATAGCACATGTCTCTCTCAGCGCATGGCCCAAACCTCCCCTGACCAAGCACTGCAGCACCTCACAGCAACATCCTAAACAGAAATCCTTCAGCATCACACCGTCACCTCCAGCACAAACATAGCGCCAAAGTCTCTTCGACCAGCATCCTCAAATCCCAGTGCCCTGCCCCACTTCAGCAGCTTTAAGAGAGAATAAAATGAAGATTGGGGAAGAGAAGGAGACCTAAGTCACTGACAGTGGGAATTATAGAAACACCATTATGGCTCAGGAGGTTGCAAAACCAAAACTTTCTGAAGTGAATCGTAATCTTCACATCCTGTGAAACATGACCCCAATGGCTACTAAAAACTGACTTTGCTGACTTAGGTCACCAATTTCACTCAAATCACCTAGATCTCTAATACAACTCTTGAATATTCACCATTAATTATTTTATTTTTTATTTGCATTAATATAAGGGATTAAAGTGTAGTTTTATTTCATGGATACATTGCATAAGGGTGAAGTCTAGACTTTTAATGTAATCATTGCCCAAATAGTGGACATTGTGCTCATTAAGTAATGTCTTGTCTGTCATCCCCCTCTCACCCTTCCAAGTTTCTAATGCCTCTTATTCCATATTCTATGTTCATGTGTACACATTATTTGGCTCCCACTTCTAAGCGAGAATGTGTGGTATTTTTCTATTTGTTTCCGAGTTATTTCACTTAAGATAATGGCCTCCAGTTCCATCCATGTTGCTATAAAAACCATGATTTTATTTTTTTGTGTGTGGCTGAGTAGTAATCTATTGCATGTATTGTATTGTGTATACATACATCTCACAAAAAATTTGATATATATGTGTGTATATGTATATATACCAAAAATTTTAAATTTTAAATTGTATTTACACTCAAATTTAAACTCAAATGCAAATACTTTGTCTATTCACTTTTTGTAATCATGGAGCTACATATATATCCATTGGGGAGCCTGATATTGTGCAGACTGCAAGCATAATGAGGAAGAGACACTGAGGAAATCAGGGAATAAGGACATTAAACAAGTAAAAATAAAAATGAAGGAATGAAAACTAAAAGTAATCTCAGGTGTTGTGGGCAGAACAGGATTCAGTCATGCAACCCATGGCAGTAGCACAGCCACATACCAAATAGCAGAAAAGTGGTGTTGTAACAGAAGTCCCCACTCTTTCTTGGGCTTCCTGCAGCAAGTGGTAAAGAAATAGGTGAGTACAATGAAAAATCATCCAGTTTTTCCCAAGAATCAATGCTATCCCAGTGTCAGCAGAGCATGGCCCCATCTCTGCCTCTATCACAACTTCACATACTCCGTCCAGAAATGGTCCCAGACCTGACCCCCTCTTCAGCTACTTTGTTCACTCCTGGTGCAAGTGTTTCCATCATGCACTGGGGTCTCTCAGCTACTTAATCACTTGCTTAATGGTTTGGGGACTATACAATCTTCTGCCAGCCCTAGGCCTACACATTCCTTAACAGATATGTACAGGAAGAGAGGGTACCTTTTAACACCACCACCACCACCAGTAATCATACTAAACAAGCAGATGAATAACACTTACTGAATGCTTTGTATGCACCAGGCACTTTCCAAAACCCTTTATACTTAGGTACTACTTTTATACACATTTCAGAGAAGTAAATTGAGACTTACAGTGGTTAAGCAATCTGTTGTGAAGTAGCATATCCCAAATTTAAATGTTTGTATGTTTGCTCCAAAGACCACATTCTTTATCACTATTCTAAGCTAAAGCTCACAAGTGAAGACTTTTTTTGTCTCCCAGGCTGGACTGCAATGGCATGATCTCGGCTCACTGCAACATCTGCCTCCCAGATTCAAGCAAATCTCCTGCCTCAGCCTCTTGAGTAGCTGGGATTACAGGTGTGCACCACCATGCCCAGCTAATTTTGTGTTTTTAGTAGAGACAGTGTTTATCCATGTTAGTCAGGCTGATCTCAAACTCCAGACCTCAGGTGAGGTGCTGGGATTACAGCCATAAGCCACTGTGTCTGGTCAATAATAAATCTTTAGAACTCCAAATACTTAACTAAAATTTTGAAGTATATAATTCTTCCATCAAGAAGGCCTTGTGAATGGGATTAAGTGGACCATAGCTCTTCCATCCCTTTTCAGAAAATCTTTATGGTTGGTCAGATTCTTTATATTACATGAATTCTAAAATATATTTGCCAGAGAAACTTAATCATATCTACACATATGATTACTCCTCATCCCTACCTAACCATTTAACCATCCCCACTAGACACCCCACTAACTTCATGCCTTACTGCTAATGCAAAGAAAAATCTAATGTGTTTCTGGCAAACAGAATTTCTGTGGAAATCAATGGAGAGAAAGGTTAACATTGACTTCTAAGGCAAGACAATAGACTAGCTAGTTAAATGTCACAGATATAATTTTCTTATTTGAAAGACAGATCATATGAAATTGATTATGCTTTTCTGTGAGACAGTATGTAGGTTAATCATTAGGACTATTTACTATCATTTCCATGCTATAATACTGCTCAAATATTGAAATTTATAATACCAAGTAAGAGAAACTATTTTATTTATTTTTATTTTATTTTATTTTTACTTTTTTTTGAGACAGTCTCACTCTTTCCCCCAGGCAGGAGTGCAGTGGCATGATCTCAGCTCACTGCAACCTTTGCATCCTGGGTTCAAGCAATTCTCCTGCCTCAGCCTCCTGAGTAGCTGGGATTACAGGCACCTGCCACCATGCCCAGCTAATTTTTATATTTTTAATACAGACAGAGTTTTACCAAGTTGGCCAGACTGGTTTTGAACTCCTGACCTCCAGTGAACCTCCTGCCTCAGCCTCCCAAAGTGCTAGGATTGCAGGCATGAGCCACTGCATCCAGCCAAGAGAAGCTATTTTAGATCTTAAAAATATGCTTTTACCAATTAAATAGTGTTTTCCTAAGTGAGAAGCCTTGTAATATTATTCTGTTATTAGTAATTACCTGGGAAGAATATATATGCTATATGAAACTCTGTGGCTAGGTTGTACATATTACCCTGGAGAAATATACACAGGTAGTAGGATAATAGTATTTCTTTGAAATAAATCAAAGATATATATTATGAGTCCTAAATTTGGCAAACCTTGTTCACATTACCCAAAAGGGTCTGTTTTATCATGTGGTTCACTCCCATGTATGTGAGATTAATTTCTTCTATATTTTAGAACTATATTAAGCCCAATTGGGATTAATTTATAATATATTTTTAAAGCATGTTTACATTATATTAAATGGCATTTCAAGTAACACTCTAATAGGTTTAGACCTAATAAGATTTTGTTTAGAGGAAGAGGGAGCCAACTACAGCCTGTGGCCAAATCTAACTCTCTACCTGTTTTTCTTTGACCCATGATTGAGAATAATTTTTCCAGGTTTGCAATCAGTTTGATGATAAAGAATGCTAACTTTGAATCTCAATTAAACAGAATGTTATTTCAAAAAGAAAGAGAAAAAGTTTAAAAATTTTTCAGTGCTCTTATTATTAAATGCAGTAGGCAGACTAACAGTCTCCAAAGATGTCCATGTCTAATCCCCAGAACCCATGAATATGTTACCTGACATGGTTAAAGGAATTTGGCAGATGTGATTAAGCTTATGGACTATTGCGGGTTGGACCATGTCCCCTACAAAGATATACTGAAGTCCTAATCCGTGATACCCATGAATGTTCCTTTATTTGGAAAAAGGGGTTTTGTAGATGTTATCAAGTTAAGGTCATCAAGATAAGCCCTAATCCAATATAACTGATGTTCTTATAAGAAAAGGAGAAGAGACAGAGGCATAGGAGGAGAGAAGGTCTTGTGCTGATGGAAGCAGAGGTTGAAGCAATGCAGCTGCAAATCAGGAAATGCCAAGGACTGATGGGCATAGCTCCTTCATCCCTTTTCTAGAAGTCCTTATGGTTGGTCAGCTTCTTTATATTTTAGGGATTCTTAAATATATTTAAATCTATGCTATAGGAAACTCCGTTGCTATGTTTTACATATTACACTGGACCCATCGTAGTCCATAACCCTAATCACAGCTGCCAAATACCTTTTACCATGTCAGGTAACATATTCATAGGTTCTGGGGATTAGGGCATGGTGGTCTTTGGAGACCATTATTCTGCCTACTGCATCTATGGAAGAAAGAATAAGAAAAAAAAGGATCCTACTCAGAATCTTAGAGGGAGCATGGCCCTACTGAAACCTGGATTTTTGATTTTTAGACTCCAGAACTGTGAAAAAGTTTTTCAATAATTGTCATTGTTTTCAGCCACCTATTTTGTGGCACTTTGTTACGGGAACCCTGGAAAACTAACTCCAGGATTCTGCATTGCAAAATGTATCCTGAGTTATCCAGGTGGGCCCAGTGTAATCAATGGATCCTTAAAACTGGAGAGTGTTTCCAGGCTGCAGTAAAGAGAGAAATGTGGCAATAGAAGCAGGTTTACAGAGACGCTACATTCCTGGCCTTAAATAGGAGGGGAAGAGCCATATGCCAAAGAATGCAGGCAACTTCTAACATCTGAAAGGCAAGACAGCAGACTCTATCCCAGAGCCTCTGGAAGAGCAGAGCCCTGAGAACTGTGTTGGACTTTTGACTTCTGAAACTGTACCAAATAACATGAATTTGTTTTCTGTAAGCTACCAAGTTTCTGATAATATGTTATGACTGCAATAGGAAACTAATACAATAGGTTTGTATTACAAAAAAAAACTTCTTCATTATTATTAATTTTTTTACTTTAATTTTGTTAAATTTTGTGAAAATGTGTTTTCTCTCTTGTTTGCTAAGTACCTATAATTATATAGGTGTCTGATTTTGCATTTTGACCCACAAAACCTAAAATATTTACTATTTGGTTCTTTACAAAATGTGTTGACGTCTAGTTTTGAGTGTTAGCAAATGTCAAGTTCATTGAAAGGAAAATACTTAATGTGGCTCATCTATTTATAAATACTACATTTCTTGCCAGATAGTTTATTGAAGTTCAGATTAGAGAAGCACATTGATTATAAAAGCTTGTATAATTATAGATCTCAAAAAGAATTAAAAGAAACATATCCATTCTTCCTATGACTGTACTCATGCACTTAAAAAATTCATTTGTGAAGCTTGTCATGCGTCACCATGGCACGGTTGGGACAACAAATGCATGCTAAGTATGTGATCAGAATGAAATATTAGACAACCTGGAACAAAGGTTAGTGTTGACTTTTGTTTCCAGAATACAAGCAAGCCAACTCATCCCAGATAGAAGGACAGGACACTGCCTGACTGCAGGTAGATGCTTCATAGCACTGTTACTATATAGCACTATATAAAAATCATGTTTGATAGGAATGTGCAAGACTGGAAAAATAAATATTTTCCCATTATAAAAAATGAAACTCACCTATATGTTCAGAATTTGTACCCTAAGGACTTCTTTAGAATTAAAAATTTCTATTATATTATCCGTAAAGTTAAATTAATCATCTTTTCCATGAGTTCAAAACATATTCATCTTAATCACACCACTTGCAGTTTGGTAGCCTCATTTTGAAGAATGGAGAGTTAAGAAAGCATAAATCAATTGCTAAAGAAAGACATTATAAAGTCATTATAAAGCATTATAAGTACTGCCAGATTGTCCCTGCCATACAGACTAGTTAACCCTGCTTTTATATGAGAGAAGCAGGTCACTTAATGAAAAGCATCTTTCATTCAGTAATAACAAATCATTAGGTGTCTACCATATGCTGGGAATGAGAACCCTAGCCTTGCCCCTGCTCCTCAATGAACTCAGTCATTTGCTGTCAGAATGGAAGGTGCATTTAACCTTTGCCCCCACACTTTGTGAGTCAATCTATGGGTCACATTAGCATAGAACAGGTACAAGCTGAGTTGTCCTTACCCATTGCCAGATTGGCAAAGAAATATAGCAGAGAGGCCATATGAGACTTCGGAATTAGACAGACCTAGATTCAAACCCTCACTCCTTATTAGCTATGTAATGGTGGGAAAATAGTCTAAGATGTGGGACTCAGTTTCCTAGGGCTCAGATGTAAAATAAGAACCATCGCATCTCCTTCGTGGTGTTGCTGTGAGGACTGACCAGGAAGCACACAGATGCTCACCCAGTTGGCTCATCATACAGGGTGCTGGGTACATTTTAACCAAGAGTGTCTTTCTAGGAGATAAAGTAAATATCAAGATATGCAATGAAAGGAACACTCAGCATTCTTTGCACATCCTGTAGGAGTCTTGTGAAATCACTGGGTTTCTGTCACTCAGGGGACCCCGTAATGGAGCCCCTGCTGTACTCACTGACACATAGCCACACATATAGCCATGGGTAAGAGAAGGTGGGGACGGGACATCAGACAACCTGGAACAAAGGCCAGTACTGACTTCCATTTCCAGGTTCACCTGCAAGCCTACTAACCCAGAATACTACAAAGATTTCAAAACATTTACATTGAGGTGAGAACATCATGACAAGGAAGAGTGCATGGAGGAAAGGGGTGGGCAGTAAAAAGAAGGAGGAGGAAATGATAGAGACAGCCAAGAGGCTTAGAGGCACGTATTGCTCAGTCACTCAGTATCCCAGGGAAGGGCTCGTGGTCCAGTCCCTGAATCTTTCTAGACTCACATGTATAGTGAGGATTGATCATGCTCATTCCAGCTCTAAATGTCTTTCATTTTCATGATTCTATTTTCCAGAGGTAGAGTGGTGATGAATGATAACGAAGAGGTCAGAAGATCAGTTGGACAATTTCAAAAGATAACTAGAAATGACTAGTGCATACCAGCAGTAACACTTCAACTTTTTAAATAATGTAACCATTGTGGAAGACAGTGTGGCGAGTTCTCAAGGACCTAGAAATAGAAATTCCATTTGACCCAGCAATCCCATTACTGGGTATATATCCAAAGGACTATAAATCATTCTACTATAAGGACACATGCACACGAATGTTCATTGCAGCACTGTTTACAATAGCAAAGACCTGGAACCAACCCAAATGCCCATCGATGATAGACTGGACTGGGAAAATGTGGCACAT
>CM052648.1:183019072-183136764 GCA_028533165.1 Leontopithecus rosalia
ACAATCAAAAGCAATGAGTTTGTGTCCTTTGTAGGGACATGGATGAATCTGGAGAATATCATTCTCAGCAAACTGACAGAAGAACAGAAAATGAAACACCGTATATTCTCACTCATAGGCAGGTGATGAACAATAAGAACACATGGACACAGGGAAGGGAGTACTACACACTGGGGTCTATTGGGGGGAATAGGAGAGGGACAGCAGGGGGGGAGCTGGGGAGGGACAGCATGGAGAGAAATGCCAAATGTGGGTGAAGGGGAGGAAGGCAGCAAAACACACTGCCACGTGTGTACCTATGCAACTATCTTATATGTTCTACACATGTACCCCAAAATCTAAAACGCAATAAAAAATAAAAAATTTAAAAAAAAAAAAGATTTTTGTACCTCCCCTCCCAGGAACCAAGTTTTGCCCTCTTGGGGGCCACATTGATTCCACCAAGGATACATGATTTAGTGGGGAAGAATGATGTAAACAAGAGGACAAAATGATGTAACATCATCAAGGCAGAGCAAAATGTATCAGATCTCGAAGAAAGACCTTACATCCAAAGCTACTTAGATGGCAAGAGCCTGAGCTAGGGGCTTCTAAAAATAGAAAAATCAAGGCAGAGCAAAATGTATCTGATCTCAAAGAGAGACCTTCCATCCAAAGCTACTTGGGTGTCAAGAGTCTCAGCTGGGGGCTTTTAGAAATACAAAAAATCAATACAACAAGGTCTCCACCTCCAAAGCATTTTCCAAAGAGCAATTCTTACTTCTTCCTTTGTTCCTTCCTCTATCTCTTCCCCCTTCGCTCCACAAATTCTTGAGTAACTAGTAAGTGTCAAGCACTGAATCCCTTCTCAACCTTTCCTTCCCTAGTCCAGTTTTGCTTTCTGATTTTTTTCTTTGAGACAGAGTCTCACTCTGTCATCCAGGCTGGAGTGCAGTGACAGGATCTCGGTTCACTGCAACCTCCACCTCCTGGGTTCAAGTGATTCTCCTGCCTCAGCCTCCTGAGTAGCTGGAATTACAGGCGCATGCCAACATACCCGGCTAATTTTTGTATTTTTAGTAGAGATGGGGTTTCACCATGTTGGTCAGGCTGGTCTCGAACTCCTGATCTCATAATCCAGCCTCCCAAAGTGCTGGGATTACAGGCGTGAGCCACGGCACCCAAACTTTTGCTTCCTTTTTTTTCTACTTTTTTTCAGATCCCAGTGCTTTTCCACTTTCTCTTAATTTATTCAGGTCCCTTATCTCCACTAATGCGTAAACGACTAAGGAAAGTTGAAAATATTACCTTTCTGTGGTCAAGACAATTCATTATCTTACATTCTTAGGTACAGAATCTTAGTTTTAGTCTAGAGCGCAATGAAACCAGTGACAAGACTACATTACCCAATGTACCTTGCAGCTAGGGTTGACAGATGTAATGTAAAGAGAAGTGGTTGGATGAGATGTTCAGGAAGCCTCTTTAAAAGGGGATAGAAGCTGGCATGTGCCTTTTGTCTTGTCCTGTTAATATTTCCTCCTGGCCAGAATATATATATGACAGCTTGAGCTCCAGCAGCCATTTTGGAACTCTGAGTGGAACTTGGAGGTGGAATGTACATACTTAGAATTAAAAAGCAAAAAGACTAAGAGGGCTTGGATTCTTAATGACCACGGGATTTCCCTCCTAATATTCGATTGCACACTTCTGTATTTACTGTACATGGGGGGTGGAAATCAGCTCTTAAGGGTTTAGCCACTGCTATTTTGGGTTTTCTGTTTCACGCCACCAAATCCAAGACTAATACCTTCCAGTGGTGGTATCTGTATTTCAACAGACATTGGAAGTTTAACCTAAAAAATTAACTCTGTCCCCAAGTATCAGGCAGAAAACAGCAGCAGGATTTTGAGATCTTAGATCTTCTTTGGGATTTTGAGATCCTTGTTGGGATGCATGTCTAATATCTACAAAAATAAGAGCTGTATTTTGTAATTACCTTCTACTTGAGCAACTCTGCAATGTTAATCAATCTATAAAATAACACTAAAATGCTACTTTCTTATGGAAAAAAAAATAAAATAAATAATGTAAAGTAAATCAATGTGATGCAGCATTTCCCTATCAATGAAAAAAATTAACAAGAACATCCATGTAGATGAGAGCACCATAAAATACAAGCACTCTGACATTGTGGATAGGGGTGTGGATTGGTATGAGAGTTTGGAAAGAAATTTGGTACTGTTTATCAAAATAATTTAGAATATTCATATCTTTTGGCCTATTAATTCTTCTTAGAAACTACCATAAGCCAAAATGCCCACAAAAGTTATCCACAGACATGCAGCATTTATAACAACAATGATAAATTGGACATCACTCAAGTATTCAATATTAGCTAGATGCTTAAATAAGCCAGAATATATCAATATGTGGCCATTTTAAAAAAAGCTTTCTAATGACATGGGGAAATGTAATAACATTAAAAATGTTAAGAAAAGAAAGCATATGTTCTCAGGTAAACTAAAAATTTATTTTAAAACATACACTAAGAAATTACTATTCTGGAATAATGAAGACATCTCTTATTCTTCATATTTTCCAAATTCTTTACAAAGCACATGTCTCATCTTTAAGCTCAGAAAGAACATAAAGCTAAAATAATTGTCATAAAAAGAAAAAATATATAAAAGGGAATTGTTCTCATCATTTTGTTTCATAGTTCTGAGGCATTATGTTCATGAGAAGAAAGATAAGAAAATTTGCAGGAAAACAGTATTTTTTATTTATACTGTATTGATTTTGGAAAGGCCATGAGACAGTGGAAAGAGAAATTAAGATATGATGACATAAATTATTGAAGAGGGAGCCATTTCTAGGAGAAGAAACATTTTAAACCTCTACAAATTAAATGCCACATAATGTGGCACTATTCATTTTCATTTTAATTGAATTGTTATATATAATAGAATTAAAATTTTAGAATATACCTTGGCTATGCTCTCCTCTGAGATGCTTCTTAAAGTCTTTTCACCTCTTATAAATTTCTTGTATGTTAATAAAAGAAAAATCTTTCTATCAAAGCTTTCATTTCCAATTATATTATAAAAGTTTTGCTCTTCAATTCATCTCCCAGGAAGTTATGAGTGAAAATTTTATACTGTGGTCTTTTAACATTTTTATCTAAGATCTTTTAAAAGTTATTTTCTCCATATTTTCTTCCTCTATTACTTGACTTTTGCATTTAATCCATGTTTAAAGACCTGTTTTATGTTTCTGTGTTTTATCTAAAACTTTTCTGGCAGTCAGCAGAAATATATACACATTTCATACTCACAATAATAAACTATATCAGATCCAGAATGAGAAATGTATCTCTTAAAGATCTCCATATGAGTTAATATTACACCTTCTCTAGATAAATTTGTCTATCAGGAAATTAGTTTACATTTAATTTGGAGGAGCACATGATATAGTGAAAGAGCCCAAGGCTTGAAGTTAGAACACCTGTATTTGGAGCTGGATCCACCATATTTATGATTGGCACAATTCACTTAGTCCTTTGGCTCACAAATCTGTGACATGTGGAACTGAGATGACATCATCTTCACAGCGTTACTATGATGATAAGAGATAATACATTCAGAAATGAGTGCAACGTTGTGAAGTCACTGTTAACCCTTTCACACCCAAAAGAGGGAAAACGGGCTTTGATAGAGCCTCTTCATTCTATTAACATGCTGTAATTATTCAAATAAAAAAGAAGTAAAAGTACACTTAATAGATTTGGTGACCCAGTCTGGACACAGTTCATTGCCTGGACACATTTCCTTGAATGCAGCTCAAAAATTCACCGGTGTTAATGTGATGTGATTTTTTTTTTCCAGGTAAAAATTCTATATGATTCAACAACTAAAACTGATAGTTTACACAACAGAGGGCAGCTACTCTAATAGTAAGTGGAATATTGCCACTTATAAACTCAGTATTTCCCTAGGTAACAGACATTTTCTCTAAAACAGCTCATTGGGGTCAACAGATTAGGATTTATATGTACTTTCAAAATCAAACGGTATAGTCTTTTTTCTTTTCCAACTTAGTAATGTAAAGACCTCTTTTAAAGGAAAAAGATCTCACTGACTGCCAATGTTGACAAATTATTTTTACAACAATATTAATATACACCACTAGGTATGATCTGCCTGCCCTATCCTCATGGTTCTTTTGCAACAACTATAAAACTAAAATTAATTTGTAAATTAAAAGCAATTAAAATTTTAAGTAGTGTGAAAATCAATAATATTGATGAAAATAAGCACATTATTTCACTGAAAGTAAATTATAATTCTCAATGTGAATATGTAAATACATGCATATGTAAAGCCTGACATGTCTATAAATATAATTTTCTCAATGTTTTTGTCTATTCCAAATTTTATAAAATCACCAGTGGTGTGATACATGTTTAAGTTATATCTGTAGTGTACATATGGAGAACATAAGAGCAATGTCTGAGTTACATGTTTAGCATACATAGGAAACACAAGCAAATGTCTGAGTTACACGTGCAGTGAACATAGAAAACACGTACACACACCTGAATTATATAAATAGTGCACATATGCAATCATTGCAGGCACACACCTGAGTTATACATGCAGTGCACATACACAGCACTGACAGGCTCACACCTAAATTAGATACACAGCTCATGTAGGAAACACAGACACACATCGAAGTTATATACATAATCCATGGAAAACATACAGACACACACCTGAGTTATACATGTGGTGCACATATGGAGCACCAGTAGGCACATGCCTGAGTTATTCAGGTGGAGTACCTGTAGGGGACACAGAAGCAATGCCTGAATTCCGTATGGAAGACAAATCTAGCCTTTTTCCGTTAACTCAAGATAAATAAGTAGCACGGCCTCAGTCTAATCAGATTATTAATTCATCAAAAGTGTGCTACAAAAGTTGCATGATCAAACTGCATTAGGAGCCCCAGATAACCCTGACATGCATAAATTACTTTTTTAGAGCTATAATCAAAATATAATTATAAAATTGATCATTTTCTTGGAGAATACACAGGCATAGGGAAAAATGCTCACATATTCTTATTTGAGAAACTCTGCTATTGATAAAATGACTTATATCCAAAACTTTTGAATTTTTTTAAATGAAATAGAATCCTGGATTTCCACATTTGAATAGAACTTGACTTATTGATTTATGTTGCTGACTCAGGATGACAGCATCCACAATAGCCTCCAAGGATTGGGAGCTCTGGCATTTAATTTAATCTAGTCTCCATCATTGCCCTTCATCTTCTCCTTATTGCTGCTGCTTCTCCTCTCTTTTCCACCTTCATGCCCTGTCCTTGCTCTTCTTCAGTACCATGCACAGACAAAACAGACGTGCCATGAAACAGATTTGTTTTTAGTCTGAAAGCCCACAAAACAGCACCTCTGTGGAAAGGAAGCCATAGTTACAGCTGGTTGTGTAGCTGGAAATTCTGAATTCCCCTGCAAATGTTTAAGACTGGGCCATTTTCTGCTATCAGTTACAGAGCAAATAGAACCCCAGGTCTGCTCACCCGCAGAGTTCACACAGAAAGTATTGGGCATCCCGCATATATTGAGTAAATGATTTGACATTTTGCTATTACATATATAGCTATGATCTACAATAAGGACAGTAGAAAGAGAAGTAGACACCTAAGAGGCTGATTTACTGAATTTTCAGCAATTCATTCAATTTAACAAATATTTATACAGTGCCTATTTTCTGAAAAATACTGAACAATTTTTATTTTTATCTTTATAGCAATTGTGAAATGAAATAACCAGATACCTATGCTCCAACTTAAATATCCATCTCCTTTATTTAAAACATATATTGACCATCTATCGTGAAGTACCAGATGTTCTGTTGGGGTCAGTGAGAGATTAAAGTCAATAAAAAATGTTTCTGGATTAAAAGACTAGAACACATGTTATGAATAACCTAAAAATTCAGACTGGGGAAAAAACAATTTTAACAGATAACAGAGAGAGGCAAGCAAAGTGAAATTTATATAGCATTTTGGCTAGGAACAAGAATATGAAGAAGTAGAAAGATCTGAGTTTAAGTTTCAGATTTTTTCAATTATCTGTGTGACCTTGAGAAATTTTTTAACCTCTCCAAGCTGTAATTTCTTCTTATGTTCCAGCAGGCTCAATAAAAGTACCTAACACATTCTTTTGTCTTGTTTTTGTTTTGGAGAATTAAATGAGATAAAGCACAATACCTGGCAGAGGGCTAGTGCTAAATAAAGGCTATGTATTTTCACTATAATTACTACTTTTAATGTATTGGTGCCAGAAAGAACATAAGAAAATGAATGGAGGCCAGGTGCGGTGGCTCACTTCTGGAATCCCCGCACTTTGGGAGGCTGAAGCAGGTGGATCACTTGAGGCCAAAAGTTTGAGACCAGCCTGGCCAATATGATGAAACTCTCTTCTTAATCTAAAATACAAAAATTAGCTGGGCATGGTGGCACATGCCTGTAATCTCAGCTATTGGGGAGGGTGAGGTAGGATAATCACTTGAACCCAGAAGGCAGAGGTTGCAGTGAGCTGCACTCCAGCCTGAGTGATACAGTGAGAAAGAAAGAAAGAGATAAAGAGAAGAAAGAAAAGAAAAAGAAAGAAAGAAGAAAGAAAGAAAGAAAGAACAGAAGAAAAGAAAAGAAAGAAGAAAGGGAAGGAAGGAAGAAGAAATAAAAAAGAAAAAGAGAAAAAGAAAGGAAAGAAGGAAGGAAGAGGGAAGGAAGGAAGGAGACAAGAAACACAGGACCCTACTTTGGAAATGGGGAGCATTCTCATTTGGTTAAAAGATTAGATCATAGAAGAAAAGTAGAGGCTGGTTGGTTTTAGTCAAATTGAAAAACAGGCAGAGATAAAGGGTTTAATGTGTAGATAGTAAGAAAATCTTTGAAACATCTTGAACACAGCCATGATAAAATCAGAGGTGCACTGTTGGCAGGATAAGGTGGACAGAGTTAAGAATCAGAACATTTTATGAAAAGAATTCCACTTAACCAAATAAGAATTAAGAGGTAAAATGGAATTAAGAGTGTTGATATGAAAAAGAAGAACTGAATTTGAAAGAGATATTATGGAGGTAGAATCTCTTAGAACATTTAGGAGTGTCTTTAAGTTCAAAGAGTTTGGATAAAACAGGCCTCATAGAAAGAGCAAAGGTCATACCATAAGCCCAATCTGTGCGTAATAATGACACTGAATATCTACTCTGTGCCAGACACATTGTATTGCTACATTTTCCATTGTCATAGTGGAATACCTGAGACTGGGTAATTTATAAACCAGAAGAGTTTTATTTGGCTCATGTTTCTGCAGGTAGGGCAAGCATGGCACCAGCATCTGCTCGGCTTATGGTGAGGCCTCAGTAAGCTTATAATCATGGTGGAGGGCAGAAGAGGAGCCCACAGATCACACGGCAAGATGGAGCAAAAGAGCAGGGAGGAGGTGCCAGGCTCTTTTAAGCAACCAGCTCTGGCATGAACTAATAGAGTGAGAACTCACTCAACACTGAAAAGAGGGCACCCAGCCATTCATGAGGGTGTTGTTCCTAGATCACTAGACACCTCCAGCTTTGGAGGTCACATTTCAACATGAGATGTTGGGGTGACACACATCCAAAACATATCACATGTTATGTGTCATTTTGGATTCATTTTAAGGCTGGTTATCCAATGGATTTCATGTCCTCACACAACCGAACTAAAAAGAGAAAAAAAATAAACTTCCTTTAGTTATTTCCAGCAAACTTCCCTCCTATCTCCCTGGCTTGAATTGGCTACATTTCCATTCCTGAACCAATAACTGTGAGCAATGGGTTGTCACATGCATTAGGATGTAAGTATGTTTATCTGAATCAATTTTTGTTTTTAAAATAATAAAACTATATTCATGTGGTTGGAACAGTAATTCTCGGCCTGAGGCAATTTTGTCCTGCAGGGGACATATGCTAATGTCTGGAAAACTTCTGGTTGTCACAACTACAACAGCGTTACTGGTCTCTAATTGGTAGAGTCCAGGGATATTATTACAGATCCTGCAATGCACAGAACAGCCCCCTAAAACACAGGAGTATTGGACCCAAAATTTTAATCATGTCGAGAGTGAGAATGTTGGCTTTGAACAACTGGAGGTCATCCCTGGATCTGAGTGTGGGATCAGCTACAAATCCAGCCTCACATTAATAGATAAGGATAAAACCAATGTTAGAGAGACAACAAAAAATCCATTAAATTAATAATATTCAACAAAAATTAATATAGTTGGGGTGTGGGGGCATTGCAAGAATGCTACAGTACAATATTTCTAAATATCTGCTCCTCCATAGTAGCAATGAAAACCCTAGCAATACTATCAAAATCAACATTTTAAGAACTGTCAACTAACCAACAGAGGAATTCAAGGACTCTTTATTAAAGAAGAAACAGCTGCACTTCAATGAGAACAGTGACCTTTCTGGCGTTTTAACTCACCCTACTCCCATCCTCTCTTCTCATCTCCACAATAGCTTTGAAAACCAACAGCCTGGTAAACATGACAGGAGTGATAAGCAGAGCCATAAAAAAACATTAGCTACCAACCAATGAAGAGGGAAAAACAGATTGGAACCTCCTCAAAAGCTTCCCTTACCAGTTGTTGTTATTATTTGACCTGGCTGGTAGTTTTCTGGAAACTCTATAAGTAGGGCTTGTCTTTACATGACCGGACTCAGAGATCATTCCTTCTAAACAACCTTTCCCCAGGAATTTGTCAAAAACCATTCATGATAATTGCTTAACATCACAGCTGCCTGAAACATCTATAAAATTTGGGCAAACAAGAAGCTGACTAAAACATTACGTGGAAAATGTGGTGAATGAGCTGCCCATAGGTTCTGTCTGCTTGGGCTGCCATAACAAAATACCAGAGACTGATCACTTGAACAACAGAAATTTATTTTTTCAGTCCTGAAGGCTAGAATGGTCAGTATGGTCAAGTTTTGTAAAGTCTCTTTCCCAGGCTTCCTTCTCACTGTATGCTGATTTGGTTCACATACACAGAGACAGGAGCAACATCTCTGGTATCTCTTCTTTTAAGGGCACTAAGCCCATCATGAGTTCCCATTCACATGATCTCATCTAACCTTATTTATCCACCCAAAAGCCCCATCTCTGAATATCATCGTATTAACATACTTTGAGTGCCACACAAATATTCAGTCCATACATTCTGCCCTGGACCCTCAAGATGTCCTTCTCACATGCAAAATACATTAATTTTATCCCAACAGCCTCAAGTCTTAACAGAGTCCAGCATCAATTCTAAAGTACAAAGTCTCATCTAAATAGAATCTAAATCAAATATAAGCAAGATTTATCCCAAAGCAAAATTGTTCTCCAGCTGTAAACTGGTAAAATCATACAAGTTATGTAGCTTCCAAATTACAACAGATAGTGGAATAGGCATGAGATAGCCATTCCCATTACAAAAGGAAAAATTAAGAAAGAAGGAACAAGAGTCAGGTCCCAAGAAAATCTAAAACCAAGCAAGGCAAATTCCATCAGCTCTTAAGGCTCAAGATATCTCTTTTTCATTTAATGCCATCTCTTCTAGACCTACAGAGATAATGGCTTCTGTCTCCATGGTTTTACACAGCCCTGCTTCCACCCTCAAGGCTTTAGTCACAGGCCATATGGCCTAGGAAATTGAGGTAATGGTCCCACCCTTTGCCGCAAAGGACACTATCCTGATGATCATTGAATTGCCTTTGGGGTCACTACTTCGTTTTCTTGAAAAGCACAAGGTTACAGCCCAATAGCCCTCTAGTCTGCTCTTGTGGGATCTAAAAGTCTGACAGCCTTTATTTCATCTCATTTTCTTTTGACCCCTTATTTCAAACTGACAGCATTTTTGCTTGTATAATTGATCTCTATTCCTGGTCTCTTCTGAGATGGCTGATTCAGTCCATGAGTCATTACCATGATCTCTTTATCATATAATTGTTCAACCACACCCTTCATGTTGTCTTCAAAACAAGCTTTTTTATTTTTTTGCAATATGGATGGGCTGAGAACTTTCCAAATCTTCAACTCTGGTTCCTTTTTGCTTAACAATTTCTTCTTGAACTATCTCTCCTTTCACATTTTACCATAAACAGTCAGGAGGAACCAAGCCTCTCCTTCAACACTCTGCTTAGATATCTCCTTAGCTAAGTATCCAATTTTATCACTTGCTGAATAGGAGTGCTGAGAGAGAGCACACTTGTCTAGTGCCAGTTTTCAAAGGGAATGCTTCCAGTTTTTGCCCATTCGGTATGATACTGGCTGTGGGTTTGTCATAAATAGCTTTCATTATTTTGAGATACATTTCATCAATACATAGTTTATTAAGAGTTTTTAGCATAAAGAGCTGTTGAATTTTGTCAAAGACCTTCTCTGCATCTATTGAGATCATCATGTGGCTTTTGTCTTTAGTTCTGTTTATGTGATAGATTTCATTTATAGATTTGCGTATGTTGAACCAGTCTTGCATCCCCGGGATGAAGCCTACATGGTTGAGATGGATAAGTTTTTTGATGTGCTGTTGTATTCAGTTTGCCAGTATTTTATTGAAGATTGTTGGATCTATGTTCATCATGGATATTGGCTGGAAATTTTCTTTTTTAGTTATATCTCTGCCAGGTTTTGGTATCAGGATGATGTTGATTTCATAAAATGAGTCAGGGAGGATTTCCTCTTTTTGTGTTGTTTGAAATAATTTCAGAAGGAATGGTACCAGCTCCTCTTTTTACATCTGGTAGAATTCGACTATGAACCCAACTGGACCTGGACTTTTTTTGGCTGGTAAGTGATTAATTGCTGCCTCAACTTCAGACCTTGTTATTGGTCTGTTCAGGGATTCAACTTCTTCCTGGTTTAGTCTTGGGAGGATGCAAGTATTCAGGAATTTATTCATTTCTTCTAGATGTATTGGTTTATGTGCATAGAGTAGTTTGGTGGTAGTTTGTATTTCTGTGGAATTGGTGGTGATATCCCCTTTGTCATTTTTTATTGTATTTATTTGATTCTTCTCTCTTCTTTTTTATAAGTCTGGCTAGCAGTCTATCTATTTTGTTGGCCTTTTCAAAAAACCAGCTACTGGATTTTGAAACTAGACTTACAATCTGTAAATATTTATTCTTATAACGTTTAAGGATTCTTATAAGTTTATAAATACTATAAATAGTGATGCTATCAAGTGTAGCAACATCCACATAATGAAAACTTTAGAAAGAGAAGTAAAAGAGAAAAAGTAGAAAGTATATTTGAGAAAATCATGGCCAAAATTTTCTAAACTTCATTTGAAAATCATTAAAGTGTACGTAAAAGAAACACAGAATATATATAAGATAAACTAAAACTAAAATGATCCGTGCCCAGACACATCATAATCAAATTGTTGTCAACAGTAAAAGATAAAGAGAGAATCTTAAACACAATAATAGAGAAGTGGCTCATCACATACAGGTGTCCTTGATAAGATGTACAGTGGATTTCTTATCAGAAACTATGGTGTCCAGAAGGCAATGGGATGGCATATTCCAAGTACTGAAAGTAAAATACTGTCAAATAAGAATTCTAAATGAAAAAGAAATTAAGACATTACTATATAAACAAACTGAAATCATTTGCCACTCATAAACCTACTCTATGAGAAATGCTAAGTGGAGTTGTTTAGTCTGAAAAGAAAAACAATAGACACTAAATAGAATCCACATGAAGAAATATTAACAGCACCAGTAGAGCTAAAAATATAAATAAGCATAAGTAATAGTATTAATATATCCTTGGTTTGTAATTTTTTACCCTGTTTACTTAAAAGAAAACTATACAAATCAACAACTATAAAATGGTGTTAATGGACTTATAATCTGTAAACATTTATTCTTATAATGTATAAGAGCACAAAGAAAGGAGAAAAAGTCAAGTATGTAGCAGCACAATTTTGTATACTACTGACATTCAATTGGTTTTGATCCAAACTAAATTGTTAAGATATTAGTTATAATCTTCAGATCAACCATTAATAAAATAAAATAAAAATACAATAAAAATATTAATATTAAGATAATTAAAATGTTATACTAGAAAACATCTATTTAGCATAAAAGACGAAAATAATGGAAGAAGAGAGAAACAAACAAAGACAGACATACAGAACACATGTGCCTGGACCACATGGTGAAACCCCATCTGCACAAAAATACAAAAATTAACTGGGCATAGTGGCTAATTGGAGGCTAACACTGGAGGATCACTTAAGCCCAGGAAGCAGAGGTTGCAGTGAGCCAAGATCCCACCACTGCACACAAGCCTGGAGGAGACAGGGAGACCCCGTCTCAAAAAAAAAAAGAAAAAAAATCAAAACAACAATTTAAAAACTCACATGTGGCAAATGGCAGCTGTAAAGCTTACCTTATCAGTAACTATATTAACACAGATCATCACATTTGGATAATGATTTTTCTGATGAAATTTGTTGCAGACAGACAGGCAGAAGACAGAATTGGATCAGCATTGAGATTACAAAGTGGTATTAGCAATAAGCAAGGAATTAAATTCACAAATGTCTCTTTGGAGAGAGGAAGCAGGATGTATGTGTCACCTCTTAATAGAATGATTAAGATAAACTAAACAGCATGTTCAAAAAGTTTATAGGATTGGCAAATAATGTTTTGGTAAAGTCATTAGAAACCATACAGTGGCCATTATGATGATAATTTACAGCCGTGACAATCGTCTAGACAAGAGAATTAAGACATTACTGGTTCCAATTTTAATTTGAAGCAAAGCTAACTGTATCATATTAAGTGTCCTGGTCTTGTGGCCTCCAGCCACTGGGTGAAAATGTTAAAGTCATTTGCTGTTTTTCCCAGAACAGCTAACAGAAGCAGGCAGGGGTAGGAGAAAGGAATCAGACAATTGTAAAGAAATTAGGATTCAAGCAAAAAAGCCTCAGGAAAGAAAAAATATCCTTCCTGTGCAGCAACGTTATCCAAACAGCAGGGTTCTCAGTTTGCCTGGTACCAAAGAACATCTGATAAACAGCCTTTTAGCAGTTTATCTTTTTAAAAATTTTATTTTTAATTGACCAGTAATAACTGTATTTACTTCTAGGGTACAAGGTGATGTTTTGATATATATTTACGAAGTGGAATGATTAGACCAGGCTAATTAGCACATTCATCACCTCACATCTGATTTTTTTGTGACAAGACCATGTCAAATCTACTCTTTCAGCAATTTTTTTTTTTTTGAGACAGAGTTTCGCTCTTGTTACCCAGGCTGGAGTGCAATGGCGTGATTTGGCTCACCGCAACTTCTGCCTCCTGGGTTCAGGCAATTCTCCTGCCTCAGCCTCCTGAGTAGCTGGGATTACAGGCGCGCGCCACCGTGCCCAGCTAATTTTTTGTATTTTGAGTAGAGACAGGGTTTCACCATGTTGACCAGGATGGTCTCGATCTCTTGACCTCGTGATCCACCCGCCTCGGCCTCCCAAAGTGCTGGGATTACAGGCTTGAGCCACCGTGCCCGGCCTTTTTCAGCAATTTTGAAATACATAATGCAGTAGTATTTATTATGGTCACCATTTTGTGTGAAAGATCACTCAAGCTTACTGTTCCTGTCTACCAGAAACTTTGTACCTTTTGATCAACATCTACCCCTTTTCTATCTGTCCCCCTCCATCAGGCCCTTTTCAGAGACAAATCACTGATGGAGACTAGAATGACTGTGACCAGTGGTTTATCTTTGAAAAGAGTCTGCACATGATTACAGACTGTGTTTTCTGCTTTTACAATGTAAACTTAAACCAAGATGGACTCTAGTGGTCTCAATGATGAGGAGAGAAAATAGAAAGGAAAGACCTATTTTTGTGAATGGTGTCTGCTAGGATGAGTTCTCAAGGCACAGTTAAAGGCATTCCATGTTAAGAACAGGTATTCATTTACATTTGATGAATGTACAAATCAACCACAGTTAGTTTTCCTACTGAGGTTTTATCACACTCTCTCTAAGCCGACGGCTTCTTCACATTTCTCCTTTTAGTCCTTCTAAAATGGATATCAAGTCAAAGTATGAGGGGGTGCATCTCACAATCATGAGTGGGGAACAATTTCAAGACCCAGAGCCCAACCTCTTTACCAGCACCAAGCGCTACTGCCCTAGACCCAGGGATGCACTGGAGGGTGTCCTGGTCTGGAAAGAACAAGCTGAGCTCTAGGCGGGGCTTTTGCTTTTCTTGAAACTTTGGCCAAGTCACTTGACTTTCCTGGCTCTCTCAGTTTCTTTACTTATAAAGGAAGGAAGATGAACTGGTTAAGCTCTCTTGCATCTTTAAAATTTGGCAATTTTAGATTCCTCTATCATATGAAATAAATCTCTCAATTTCTTTAAAATAAATATATCTATTTATGATAAATAATTATATATTTAGACATAAAGCAATACATACAAATATAAATATATTTACACATATATAGATATCTTTTATATGTAATTATATATACCTATATGGCATAACACACATATAGATATACATATGCTATATAAACAAAATATATAAAGAATTTTATATTATAAAGAAAAAAGTGTTTTGGAACAGTCTCCCAACAGCCCAACCAAAGTAATTTTGAATCATTACAAAATTATTTCAGGGTCTCAGAATCAAAACACAGAAAAGCCTCATGGTACCCAGTAGCCCACTCCTGACTCAAGGTGGCATTAATCAATGAGAAACCTCTAAATAGAGGGCAACCAATGTTTTGAAACATGCTTTCTGAGTAGAAATAGCCTCAGAAACTACAGCAAAGCAAAAACTTTTTCTTCTTTCACTCTCTAGCCATGGTCCTCTTTTAACTGGGCACCAACTCTTTCCTCCTTTCCCAGCTTTCTCCTTTCCCCCACTCACCCTTCCACCCATCCTCCCCACCCACCTTGCAGAGTTATCTTCTGACTCTGGAACTGCCTTCCAATGTGCTGTTTCTGTACCTCACCCCTTGGAGGTAGATGTTGCAGTGGCAGCATCAAACAGGGATGCTTTCTTTAGGCACCATCAGAAGCCACGGCACAGTGCTAGGCAAGAATCAGAGGAATGAAATCTGATCTCCTGGGGCTGACAGTCTCTTGTCCCAGCTGGAAAAGGAAGTTAGTCTACAATGGTATGCAATGTGTCTTCTGACTATAGAAATATCAGACAAATGAATATACACCAATGCAAAATAGAACACATTAAATTGTAGCCTTCTAGAGAGGATGACCTAGCCATTGAGTGAAGATTTCAGGCAGGTGGGCCTTTCTGCTTCCAGAAAAACTATATTCTATTGGCAGCTGCCTAGTCTTAAAATTGCCTTTAGGAAGTCGTAGGAGACTGAATTGGAAAATGCAGCCAGGCAATTTATGGGAAAATTGAACAGAGCGTTCTGCGTAAGGAGACAAGGGTGTGGTAATGTCAGTCCTCCTTCTAAAGACCAGAGAAAATTTATGTTCCACCTGATAAATTCTGTATCCTTTTGGACTTTTTAAATATTGCACTTGCAATTGACTGTCATTTAAATATTGAAAGGAAAATCTGCCAAAGTGATTTGATTAGTCAAATGTTTTAAAGATTCAGTAAAATACCAACCCTGCGGGATGAGTGGAGCCCCCCCCCTTATTCAACGCCTTCCTCATGTGGTATCTGACGCAGCTTATATACATCCTCAGCTGTTTCACAGGGATCGAATGTTTAAGCTCATGGAACAAATGGTAAGTGCTCACTCCTCACTCTTTGTCAAACTCTAAAACTATAACTGCCTTGGTGAAACCCCAAATTATTCTCTTATGTCTGAATGTCACAATGACAATGAAGGACTTGAAATATACAAGGAACTGGCTTAAGCTGATATAAATCAGGACCTGAAACACTATTATTCCACTATTACAAATAAAGTTTGTAAAGATGTGTAGGTGGTTCTCAGTTTTATTATCTTTGCCATGAGTCACTAATATTGCTTCATAGTGGAAATTGTCCATGTAAACGAAAATAAATCTTGTCCACAGAGAAGACTGGTATTGGTTGCTTTTTAGTTAAAGCAGTCTACAGACTTGGTTTAATGGAGTGTTTGTCTTTTTTCCAAGGAATTAAAACACATTCATACAATATATTATCTTTTTATATCTTTCCTCCTACCACTTTACCTCTATTAGTAGCATAACTAACTAACATTTAGTGAATGTTTTCTAAATGCTAGGTGGTGAGTTAAGATTGGCTTTCTGTGGATTATTTATCTTCAGAACAACCCAATGAGGCAGCTACTTTTATGACTTGATGAAGATAAACAACTTGATTAGGTATCAAACCAAGTTAGCAGTGGAGCAAGAAACCCAATCTTTAACACTAGACTAGATGAATTCATTACAAAGTCTTTCCAAAGGGTTCATCTATCCAGCCTCTTTTTTCATATTTTCCCATAGGCATTTTATGTTTGGAGAGTACAAAAGGCCTCTAACCCACCTCTCTGACCCTATTCCATGGCCAGTCTACACCCTAATCTCATGCACTGCTATATATTCACTCATGTAATCCAATCCCTCAGAAAAAAACCCAAACTCACACATCCTTCATGTTCACAACTTGTGCCTTCTCGGTGTGCCACAGGCTAGACTTCAGTGTGTGCTTCTCACACTGTCTGAGACCCCCCCTTTCTTTTGCACTTTCCAAGGTTCTCCTCAAGCCCACTTCTTCCAATCCAGCTTTCCAGAGCACTTACTGGACATATTACACTCTGGGGATGCACCCTTATCCTGAATTAAGAAAATAATGTATGCTGCAATAGAATGAGCACACAGCTTAGAATCCAGAGACAGGTGCTGAAATCCTGTTTTACTTGTAATTTTACTTAATATCATGTAGCCTCAGTGTTGTCATTTGTGATACGAAATCATTACTCTCTGCTGCACAGGGTTTCTAATAGGGATAAATGAAATTGTGAACACACACATATATATGCATACAAATATATGTATATATTTGTATGCATATACTTTCATATATGTAGAATTTCCTTTAATCCTTATATTTATACATGAATATATATGCACTTATATATAAATATAATTTTGTATACCCACATATTACAGCTTTGAAAACTATAAAATGCTCTAAAGAGGTAAATAATCATCACTGGTGCTTAACTGGTTTATTATGTATAGATATTTTGCTTCCTCAACAGTATTTTTTATTCCTAAACGACAGCAATCCTTTTCATTTATATCTTTCTCTTTCTCAGGTTCTAGCACAGTGTTATATACCATAAAAAATGCTCAGCAAATACTTGAGTAAGAACATTCCCAAGACCTCAAGGGAGCAATCATGATTCCCATATTATATGTTAGAAAAATGTGAAGGCAAGAAAGTGGCCAGCCAAGTAGCTGTTGGCAAATGCAGATCTTCTAATTCCCATTTGAGTTTTTTTCCAACCAGGCTGTTCTGTTAGCTTTTTCCTTAATAAATCAGAGTTCATTTTTACTAATGACATTCAGAGACTGTACTTACTATTTGTGGGCAGCACCAAGTAGGTGGAGTGTCAACTTCATTTGGAGCGTGTCATTGCAATCAAAAAGCACCCTGACAACTTGAAGATGTGGCAGACATAAACAACAGCAGTGAAAAGACCACACATCAAAAAAAAAGACTAATGTCATCTTTATCAAAAGTCTCCTCAGGAAAAGTTTGAAAGGAGAATGCTAAAATTTAAGATCTAGTGGGCAGTCTCCTCAAGTTAGTTCATATTATTTACCTTCTTTTAAATCCATTTCTACTTTAGGATTCCCCAACATGACAAGTAAAGAAAACATGGAGAGAGCTGCAAGAGAATAATAAAGGTCCCAAGGGATTTTAAAAATCCGTCAGTGAATATGTAGAGTTCACAGAAAAAGAGAAAAAGAAACGCCCTTAGTGTAAAAAGCAAAGCAGCTACCATCTATTTTTTCAAATCCCTCCAAAATCATTATAAATTCCCCAAGTAAACTTCTCTGAAAAAATTTACAAATTTAATTCTTTTGTTTCACTGAAAATCGTTTCCAGAACAGATAATGAAATCTCTTTTGAAAACATGCATCCGATTCTTTAGCAAGATTTTAGAGGATGAAAAACCTTAGACAGTCCAGAAGTTGAATGATGACCTACTAAGCATGAAGTGTAAGACAAGGTGAAGAGGATAGCAGAGGGAAATGTTTGAAAAAAAAACATTAATCTGGCATTGTTGTGCTCCTGAAGCTGAAGAGAATACCGAGGGACAAATTTCCTCTGGAAAGAGGCAAGGATTGAAAACTAAAGAATAATGCTTCCCTATTTCTGTTATTCAGGGAAGGACAATGTGAACAAAAGGACAAAGTACCTCCCTGATATAATTTGGATCTATGTCTCCTCCCAAATCTCATGTCAGATTATAATCCCCAGTGTTGGAGGTGGGGCCTGGTAGGAGGTGATGGAATCACAAAGGATTTAGAACCATGCCCCCTTGGTATAGTGAGTCAGTTCCCATGAGATCTGGTTGTATAAAGTGTGTAGCACCTCCCCCAATCTCTCTTCCTGCTCCTCCTGCCATGTGAAGGACTGGCTCCCTCTTTACCTTTGCCAGGACTGTAAGTTCCCTGAGGACTCCCCAGAAGCAGATTTCACCATGCTTTCCATAAAGCCTGTGGAACAATGAGCCAGTTAAAATTTTCTTTCTAAATTTTCTTTATAAATTTATAAATAAATTTATATATAAATTTATAAAATTTTCTTTATAAATTATGCAGTCTCTGGTGTTTATATATATATAAATTTATATATAAATTTATAAAATTTTCTTTATAAATTATGCTGTCTCTGGTGTTTCTTCACAGCAATGCAAGAATCGACTAACATACATTCCCATTAGCCAGGGCCCCAAGAAAGATGATCATGGTGAGGGAACAGTCAGTTAATGCCAAGAGCCTGTAAGGATGCAGCCATTGATGAGAAGAAATGGTATGGAGTTGATAATACTTGTTCTTATTCCCTTGCACAAAAGGTGACCCGTGAGCAGGAAGCAAGGCTATGATACTACAGAGAAAGAAGGTGGTAAGTGAGGGTGATGGCCAGAGGGCAGCAGGAGGAATTACGGAACATTTTGCATCACCACTAGACTGTTGTTCATATAACATGGAAAACATTCAGTTTATGCCACATGTTTATGCCAAATGCCATACTGGGGGGAAACAGTTCTTTGTAGTTGTTTCACAGAATTAAACTTACACATCTTAGCAGTTTGAAGCCTCATAATGAGAGCATTCTCATCTTAGAAAAGGACTGGCCTGGTGTGTTTAGAGTTATTATTCTTCATTGTTTTCCATACCTTCAAAAGCATTTGCAGAGAAGTGCTATCCTTACATAGAAGACAGTTTGGTAAAATCTCCTTTTCTGAGTTCCATGGCATTATTCTGACCACCAGCAAGAAAAGAGCTCAGACTTAGAATACTGCAATGCTGCTGTGCTTTTAATGCACTGTCCAAAACTCTCTACAAAGTGGAGAATGGCCAAAGGAGCCCACAGACCTCGATACTGGTGCTTAGGAGGTAGTGCTGTCCAAACCTTCAGTTTTAGGGTAGATAACTAATAACCAGATCAGGATTTACTGAAGTCCCTTCAAGGCAGAGATGGGCATGGAAGACAGGAAACTCTATTCCAGCAGCATTACGAAGAGCCACAGCCACCATCATTTAAAGCACAGGGCATATTCTACTCCAGTTCAATGTTTTACTGCAGTACGTGGTTTTCCTTTGTTTTGATAGCAGTATATTTGTCTTCTTAATTATGTTTTATTTGCGTAAATGTTGTAATAAATTAGCTTGCATCTCCCAAGTGCATATCAACAACCAATTAAATGTCAGTCCCTCCAAAGAAAAAAAGAGTATCTGCTTTGTAAATACATAGTCATAAATCTCCTGAACTAAGTGATGTATATGAAGACTTTTGTTATAATTTTTATAAGAAAGAATGAAATCCTGAATAACCCGAGGAAGATGTTAGAACAACTATAGAACTACTGCCTCGGGGGAGAGGCACTGGGTGGCCCAAGAACAGGCAGGCACAGAGCCCGTTCCCTGGGATCCTCTAGCTATAATGTAGTACCGTGCATCTACGACCTCTTTGAAAGTAAATTACATCATTCCTTGATTTTAATGCAAATTGAGAGCAATAAGAGGACATTAGTGAAATTTAATTGTGTTTTATTATATTTAAAATCAAGAAAACCTTTATTAAGGAAAAGTAAAATTTCATTGAAACAGTTCATTTTAACCTTTGTTCTACTTTGCTTTTAAGTGTACTTCGTGACGTCTATTTTTTTACTATGGAATGAAGTGACAGTCTTCATGTTTTTCTTCCAATTAACACGTTTTGACACTACTTTGCATTAAGACAAAAACAATTTAATGTAATGAGACATGTGCCCCTTCCCCTATAAAAGTTGGACTGTATGATTGGAAACAACTGCTAATTAAAGCCTATTTGTTACTTCCGGGCACTGTTCACTTAATTAGATAAGTGGCTTCTGTCAGAACAACTAGTTTAACTAAGCTCAGTGGGAAAGACTATGTGACCAGGTACTACAGATGGCCAAGGTCTTGCAGAAAAACGTGGACTTTGAATGTGTGTCCAATTAAAACTGTCAATTACCACAGTGCAAACTGTATTCATGGCAACGATATCCAAAATTGTGATTTGACTCAGCTTCAGACTGGGGCAGGTTTCACAGGACCTGGGTAAACTGGGAGGTAGGTAGTATCTGTGTTCAGCACACTGCTGTCTGAGCCACTTCAGCCAAGCTTGTCTGAGCCTCCACTATATGTAATGGTTGCTCAGAAACTGCTTGTCTTCAGTCCACTTAGTTCAGTTTTCCCAGGAAGAAACACACACACACTCCCTCATACTCCTCTTCTCCCACCTCAGATATCTAAGCTATGATTTGGGCTGGACAAACTGGACAACCTTATCTCCCACCCAGCGCAATCACACCTCTCTGTGCCAAACCTCACTTCAGTGGCCAGGAAAGCAGAGAAGGCAGGGCAGAGTGAGTTGGGCATGGCCCATGCATATGGTTGGTGTAGGTTCAAACATTTTTATTTAATTTAGGGCAGATCTTTATAATAAAACTTAAGGCAGGAAAAGGACAAATGACCAAAATGATTATATCACGAGGTATAAGACTAAAGCCATGAAATGCACGGAGATAAAGTAGACAATGTGGGAGCATTCTACAAAAAGAGACAAAATGTCTTGGTATAAGTTAGGCTGATTTTGTACTTCAGGGGAATACTGACGCAAATCAGAGTATATGTATTTACCTTCTCTGCACACCTCCACTCGGCTTATCTTGAAGACAGCTTTCTTCTCTCCTGCTTATTCTAAGAATAGCTTTCTTCTCTCCTGCTTACAGAGCCAGCAGAAACTTAGAGAAGAAGGGTCTTGGCACATGGCATTCGGTGTGTGTGTGTGTATGTGCATATGAATGCACACGTGTTAACTTGAGAGTTATTTAACTTCTCTGAGCTTTGGTTTTTTCCATTTATAAAATAGAGAGTATTTCTAATATTGACCTTACAAAACTGATATAAAGTCTTAATGACATGCTGCACATGGAATGTTTAACATAAACAAGGCACACACATACACACACACGTACACACACACTCAAGAAAACCTTAATAGTAATTATTACTATTATTATAGTGAATAATAATAATTGGTTGAAATGGAAACAAAGCAATTAACTAAAGTACCTGCAGGTACTGCATGTGGGCATTAGACATTATACATGTCATAAATATTGTGCTGTGGGAGATACAAAGTATAACATATGGTTCCTGATCTCAATTTGCCTTCAAGGGTCAGAGGGGGAGGAATTAATAAACCACAGGAAGAAATTGATAACCCAGAATATATTCTCCAGAAGGCAAGAGTTCTCCAATTGGGAAATAGTAGACTAGAGTGGTATACACTGTCTTCAGAAAAGGAAATACACATAAAAGTATTTTGCCATGTCTCCTCCAAGAAAGGTTGAGAGACAAAAAGAAATCTCCACAAATAAATTGTTTAAACTTCCCCCATAATCCAGTATGTCTACAAATAAAACAATAGGAGCCCACATTCAAAATAGGAAGTGTAAAGTAGGTCAGGCAAGCAGCGACTCACACACTCCCAGTGGAAGCCATGAGGAGCATCACACACTAGACTATCCAGCTGGGGCAACATGGACCAGTCACTGTAGCTCAAGAATTTCCCTGCGGCAAAAAAATGCAATAGATTATGTCTATAAGTATTACAGATAAACTCATTTGGCTTCCCCCAGAACCCAGAAAGTAGCTCAAGAATCTACCTATGGCACACGCGCGCGCGCGCACACACACACACACACACACACACACAGCAATAGATTATGGCTACAAGGGTTACAGGTAAATTCATTTAGATGTTGAAATGGAAATAAAGCATTTAACTAATTCACGCTATTCAGCCTTCAAACACACACACACACACACACACACACACACACACACACACACGAGGCCGGGGGGCTACATGATATTTGTTTTTTCAGAGGCCCTTTTAAGAGCCAGTTGGGTATCCAGTAAATATCTCGTTTTTTGATGCATACAAATACAGATGCAATTAATTTTATGCAGCTCCTACATCCTCTCTGGTTTCCTAGGGTCCTATTCTGACCAATTCAGATGCACAGTTTTGTAAGCTAATAAATAAATAAATAAGCCACAGCACTTTAAATGAAAAAAAAATCTTCCTTAAAATGTTATTATTATGAATCCGAGTGCAGTGGCTCATGTCTACAATCTCAGCACTTTGGGAGGCCGAGTTGGGCAGATCACTGGAAGTCAGGAGTTTGATACCAGCCTGGCCAAAATGGTGAAACCCTGTCTCTACCAAAAAATACAAAAAAATACAAAAATTAACCTGGCACAGTGATGTGCGCCTATAGTCCCAGCTACTCAGGAGGTTGAGGTGGGAGGATCACTTGAATCCAGGAGGTGGAGGTAACAGTGAGCCCATATCATGCCACTACACTCCAGCCTGGGCAACAGAGTGAGACCCTGTCTCAAATATATATATATATTTATATATATATATATATATTTATATATATATATATATATATAAAATCAAATTAAAGTGTTTTGAAGGTGCTTGCAGAAACAATGAGATGAGAGAGCTGAGTGTGAAAATATCATGTGAATCAATAGGAATCTGAATTATCCTGAATCCTTTAGGTTTTTCATGCCATTGTATACAACAAGCTAAATATTTAAATCAGGTCGAAATTAGGACCTCATTTTATCAGGTAAAAGACAAATATGTGGGGCACTATCTCATCTTACATCATACCACTGACTACCTAAATGTTAATAATTCATAAAAGGCTGTATGTGATGAAATGGTCAGAAACAAATTTTCCCCTCCAAATCTTAGATTTAACATTTTCTCAATTCAGTTAATGCAAGGACCTCTGAGAAGTCATTTTACACCTCCAAGTTTCTAAACTCAGGGAAATTGACAGATAATATTCAGCAAAGAAAGCCATATTTATAAACAAGCAAATTAACCTCTTTCCAGGCTTATTAAAAAAAATGAGAGGAGGCAGGCTCCAAATTCTTTTATTAAACTTTTTTAAAAAAACAAATGAAGGGGAGAGTCAAAGTACCTGAAAAGCCTTTGAAAAATGCTGTCTGGGGAAAAAAAAGGACATTTTAACAACTTTTGCAATATCTGTCCTTGAGAAAAAAAAAAGGTCAATTATCATTAAAAAAAAAAGATAGTGTTTATAGACCTAAAATGTCTTTCAAACATAGTAGCCTGAAATGAATGTTTTGAAGGTGAAATTCAAGTGCATACAGGATTTTCAAATGTTTGTGCTAAATGTTTATGTCTAGCCCAAACACTGCATTTTTCTAATTACAACAGTGAAGTTCAAAGAGGCTAAAAAATCTGTTCATAGCTACACAGTGAACCAGTGATTTTTCTTACCCAATGGTAGAAGAAGCCAGTTCCTCTGTCTTCACTACTTGCCACTAAATCACATCAGCTCATAAATCTATGGAGTCCACAAACATTTTTGGTGGGATTGTCCCTTTGATTTATAGAGGAAAAAATATGTTTTTCTGTAATTTTCTCTAGGGACTGTCACTCATTAAGACTTTAATTTCCAAGATAAGTTATCCGAGTTCGTTTCCAAGGTTAATACAGCATTTGAAAAACATAAACGTCACCTCCCCTTATTCAACTAAAGCAGCACATAGTCATCGAAAAGCAGGAATGGTGAGAGATTTGCATGGGGAAAGACAGAATCATTCCACTCAAATCTGTTCTCCTTTTTCATCTAACCTGAGATCAGAAAGCAATGTTGGCAAGCCCTTTGAGATCCTGGAGTGTGGTAAGACACAAATCAAGTATCACTCATTTAAAAATAAAAAGCTTGATATTCAGGAGCATTTGTGTTGGTTGTGTTGCTATTTTATTTTCTAATTTTCATTTCCCTGGAGTCAAAGTACACAGCATCATGCTTCCATAAAAACAGCAATTAAAGCTTCTAAAACATACATATTAGTAGATCACACACTCCTATCAGTTTATCTTGTGAATATCATAAATACCCTGCACATAACAGATGGAAATTGCATAAACAGAAAAATTCTGCATTATTCATGAACTGTAGTTTGCTTTTCCCTTGGCTCCATGCTACTAAGGAATGTGTGTGTTTGTGTATATTCCCTGTTAAAAAACACATCTTCAACTACAACATAGTTTATGTCGAGGCATTTTAAATGTGAGGATTATTACATTTGAAAATATGAGTATATTGTACACTTGAGTTTATCCTACCTCACACTTGGGAATGAAAGGAGATCATCCAAGACATAACTGAAATATTATTGGCTCATTAGCAAAAATTCAAAGACAGGGTTTATCAAGAATGGGTCATATTTTCAACAGCTGTCCCCCTGTTGAGTACAGATATTTGATAATACAAACAGTATAAAAAGATGCTACCAAAACTAACCACAATATATTAAATTGGCCCACTGTATTATTTCTACCCAAAATAAAATGATTTTTTTAACGGTTTGAATTTTTTTTATCTTACTGTAAGTTCTGGGGTACATGTGCAGATCTTACAGGATTGTTACATAGGTATACACATCCCATGGTGGTTTGCTGCCTCCATACCCCTGTCACCCACATTAGGTAATTCTCCTAATCCTATCCCTTCCCAAACTCCTCATCCCCTGCTATCCCTCCCCTATCCCCCACCTCCCAACAGACCCCAATATGTGATGTTCCCCTCCTGGTGTCCATGTGTTCTCATTGTTCAACATCCACTTATGAGTGAGAACATGCAGTTTTTTGTTTTCTGTTCTTGTGTCAGTTTGCTGAGAATGATGGTTTCCAGCTTCATCCATGTCCCTGCAAAGGACATTAACTCATCCTTTTTATGGCTGCATAGTATTCCATGGTGTATATGTGCCACATTTTCTTTATCCAGTCTATCATTGATGGGCATTTGTGTTGGTTCCAAGTCTTTGCTATTGCTATTGTAACTCCCTTAAGCAGAGTCACACCCCAGTAGTGTGATTGCTTGAATGGGGATTTTACAATGAGTTTCTTGGGAACAGACTTGGAGACAGAAAGAGCTACCTGCAAGGACATGAGGAAGGCAAGACTGGATGAAGGGGAAAGCTCAGTGGTTGCAACAGAAGCCTCCAGCCAATTCTGCAAGGAGCTCTAGAGCTGGGTTAACCCTGAAGCTTTGTTTCCAGTTGGGTACTAGGTCCTCTATCTGGGTGACAGGTTCACTTGAAGCACAAACCTTGGGATATTGGTAATGTGCCAAATCCTCCACTTCTGTGAAATCGTTCATCCTGAAAGAGGTATTCTAGGCATATTATTTAGAATTTTGTAGATTTGTATCAGAATAAATGTAAACAGAAACAGTCAAAAAAGGTTGGTGTCTGAAGCTGAGTGGGCGTGGTGGATAGGAGATGTTTTCATTGTGATGCATGTTCTTCATGAAGTTTGGATTTTCTGCACTATACAATAAATGAATGTACATTTAAAAAAGAAAGATTTGTCCCAGTTGAATCCAGGCATTCGTACCTCTGTACCAGCTAGACATGGCTGTAGACCTTCATGTTAACCACAGGCTACACAGTTCCCTTTGGCTGACAGCAATTCCCCAAAGGGGGGCAGCTATAAGCCATCAGTTGCCCATTTTCTCAGCATTTGGAATCATGCTTCTGACTTGAAGGAGGGAGCTAGGAAAAGGACCACAGTATCCCTACAAAGGCAATTTTTAGTTGTAGCATTAACTACCAAGTACAATTTCATGCTAGAGCAATCTTGATTCAAACTTTTAACACCTACAATAGATTAAGGATACCTAGCCAATGAAAAGAAAGCACCTTTCAAACGAAAGAGAGAATAAACAAATTTTTGATTCAAGACTGGGAAGAGAGGAAAGAGAGATATATCTTTTTCTCATCAATTCATTTATAAAAACAATTGTTCTCAGCACTAAAACTATAAAATAAAAAATTAAAATACACTTAATATTGAGCCTTTTTCTCATGCTAATAATAAATAATGTCACCCCTGTGAATGAACTAATCAAAATTTTTAAAACCCATCTGTGTCATTAAGAGAGATATTTTAAAACAAATCTAAAAATTTATCTAAATCTAAAAGTAGGTTGTTTTTATCAATGATCCTAATGAAAATCTAATTCAGAAAACATATTTTAAAAGTTATATAAATATTTTCATTATAGAGAGGTATGAAGAGTGATCAAGAAAAGCCTTTGAAGTATAGTTATATTACTTTAAGTTCTGTGAAGAAAGTTAAATGGAAATATGAGTTCGTGGGAGAAAGGAAAGAATAAAAAAATTTCCATATGTTAAAAAAGAGATTATTTATGTATTTTCAAATGAATAGCAACAATTAACAAATCACAGAAGCTTCCAGATATAATCATATACTCTTAAAAGAGAGATGTAACATTTTTATTCTAAAATGGAAACATTTACATTAAAAACTACATAATTTGGGAATGTAGCATTAAATGTAGGAGATAAATTGTAGGCTTCATTTAAAAAGGTACAGGAGGACAGATAGATTTCCAAAATCATTTTGGGGGTGGGTAGTGTAAAAGCAAAACAGTTGATGGAGCCCCTGTTTTAAAGTCCCTTCCCAACTCTGAGCTATTTATTGTTATAAATGGTGTGCTTCTCATGGGCCTGAAATGATTGCCTATACAGCACCTTAGAACTACCAATAGAAGCATTTTAACTAAAGGTCAAGAAAGCATCTTAAGAATCCTACTCAGCACGGTAAAAGAACAAACACTGATCACATTTAAACCACCAAGGACAGATAATATTGGAAAATGAGGGGTTTTCAAGGTAGAGAAAAATCCAACTTACCAAAATCCAGAAGGGCAAAATAGTGTATTGTATTGAAACAAAATAATCATAGTCTCAATTGTAGTGTAAGTCCAATGCAGTAGTGTTTTTACTGTAATAAGATGATTCTTGTCTTAGGCAGTGAACAACCTCTTAGGAGGCAAGACCCCTGGATTCTCTCTGTTTTGCAACGACTATGACCATCTTTGCTTGCTTCTCTTACTGACCCTCCTCCCTTTATTTTCATTTTCTTCTCTTTCTCATCGCTTAAAGACCCAATCCTAGTAAAAAAAAATAGCAATATTGCAAATGGAAACAACATGAAAATCACTCATTATTTTACCAAGAACAAGAGAGAGATTGGCCAAAATAGCTTTACAGTAAGAAAGAGTTAATTCACAACGCACTCTTAAAATCCTGTATCTATTTTTCTTTAAAAAAAATACTTATTGATAATATGTGTGTGATTTACACCATTCTTATCTAAGAAAACATTTTAAAGAATGTTTTAAACAACAGCATTTTAAGAATGCCTTGTCCTAGTGTAAACTTGCTTATTCCCCTCATTTTAATCAACGTGCAAGTGTTCAGATGATCTCTTTATTACTTTCAAAGATTATTTTTACATCTTTCATTTTAGCTCAAAATTAATCAGGTCTTTGGTTCAATTACTTCCAAAACTTTTCAAAGTTAGAATTAAGTGGGGGGAGTGGAAGCAAACAGACAATTGTTTCCCTGCTTAATGCATCCTTTGCCACTTGGCTGCAACAAAAACACACTGGACCCTTGTATGCCAGGAACCCTGGTGGGCCCAGAGAAATGACTGGCTCTCAAATCTTCACATTTTAATTGTGTTCAATACTTTTTCAATGAGATTTGGTTGCTCTTTTAAACTCTAACTCAAAAAGAGTTCAAGATCAGCGAAGTTACAGACAGCTTTACTCATAACCAGAAAAATTTTCCAGACAGAGCAGAGGAGCTGAGCGAGCACTCTAGATCCCTTTTCATACAGAGGACTTCAATTCTGAGACTTAGGTTTATTACTAAAGCTTCTTGGTTCAATTTGACATGCACATAATTTTGCTCAATTTTTCCCAAATGAATCGTAAATTTCTGTTAAGTCAAGCTCCCTGATTTTGCTTAAATTTCCCCTTCACAGTTTCTCAGCTGTTTTCTGAAAGAGCATTTAGAGTCTTTTCGTGTCCACATTTTCTCTCATTAGAGGACGTTAGGGAATAAACAGATGACCATGATTCCAACTCCCCAACCAGCTCCACAACTGGTCTGCTCAAATAGGTGACCTTTATGCATGTTATTCTGTACTTATTCCCACTGACTTCCTTCTCTGCTGTCTCAGGCCTCCCTCAAAACTTTTCATTTGTTTGTGGTTTAATATGACATGTTTTTTAAAAGCACTAAGGTAGGTCAACCTCTTCTCCAGGCTATCAGCAAATGGACAGAGAGTATCAACCCTGAGCATCACACAAATTCATCGAACATAGTAAAGTTTAAAAATGCAATAGTTTCAGAAACTTACCAAAGGGATCTCAAAGCATCCCTGAACCCGAATCCCCCATGACCTCCACTCTTCACCTCCCACAGGAGAGCTCTGAGGGCACAGTGCTCCCTGGGCAGCACTGTCTCCAGCTATTCTGTTCATTTCACTATATGCCCTTCTCTGTCTTCATTTTTAAGCTTCTGGAGGTGAGGAACCATATCTCCCTTCTCCTCTTGACAACTTCAGAGCTACATATAACATACTCTGGGCACAGCTTTGGAAATATGCATTGAATGAAGAAAACAGGGAATTACGTTTCTAACATTATTATCAAATTAACAAGAACTAATTACAAGACTGACAATTGAGGAGGGCAAATAACTATCTACCTCTTCAACATTTACACACACCCTGACATTACAGGCATCTCAACACGTATTAAGTGAGCTGAATTAAGATGGGCTTCTACCAGCACTGCCAAGCATCGCTTAAAAAGTCTTGCTCCAGTAGGAGTCTATTCTAACCAGGGTGTATGCTGCAACGAAATCCAAATAAAGTATATGACTCTACTTCCCCACCCCTCACAGTGCAAAACACTTAGCTTTCTACAAAAGGGACAGAAAAGTAAGCCGAATGCCGCCAGCTGTCAGGCTTTTTTACATACTGTTGCAACTGCCACTTTTAAAATTACACAACACCTTGAAAGAAATAATAACAAAGATGGAGAATTCTTAGAAAACAGCTCTAAGGCAGCCTGCTAAGCAGGAGATTCATGCCTGCAGCCAGCACTTGCCCCATCTGCCTTGCAATTTCAGGATCAGTATACATCAAATGAAGTGAACAACGCAGGGATTTCTGCCATTACCTTTTACAAACAGAATAAATATTGACAGAGCTTTACTTCTTTCCACTAAGGGGGACTACATGTTAATACAGTAATTTACACTGGTAAAAATATAAATGAAAGGGTTTAGAACCTTGTAACTCCAAAAATAACATAATTTCTCCTAGAACATTCCTTTTGCTTGTGATTGTCAAAGCACTTTGCATTCCCCGGCTACAGGCAGGGTTGGAAGTAGGATCAAAGAATCACTCAATGGTAGGTGAAATGAATGTCATACGGCATATATCTCAAGTTGATTTTTCAGGATTGCAGAAATGGTGACTTTAAAGTTAAGAATCTGTTGGAGCAGCTGCCAATAAATCAAGGCCCAAAGAAGAAAGCTCTCTGGAAGCCTTGAAATATTGTATACATTTAGATAATTATTGTTGTTGTCAATGTTAACAAAAAAAGCAATAAATCAGGGAGATGGCACTGATTAGTGAGGAGAAATAGACTCGACAGTTTAAATGGAATTTATCCTCCTCCCCAAAAAGCTGCCTCAACAGCGTTTGCTTCTGCTTGCAAGCAGCCAAGCCAAGTGAGAAAACACTATATACCCTCTCTATCTATCCCAGCCATCAGTTACCAGCCTCTTTAGACGGCACTAATGAAAAACAGCCTGTAGGTCTTCCTGCCTCCTTTAACTAGGAGACATCTCAGTCTATTGTGTAGTAAAACCTGTAACAGGTTTTACTCAGGTGCTTCAGCCTCAAGAAGGAGGAAAACTGATGGTATCTTTGGCCTGAGAAAGCCTCTGGGTGAGAATTCAGATCATCACTCGGGAGTTAGGACTGATAGACAAGGTGGCCCTTCTCCTGAAATGACTGACCAGTGGGAAACAAGCATCGAGTCCAACCACTGTAGCATGTTATTTGGCCTTGACTTAACTTTTTCCTTTACTGTCTTGAATTTCACTCCATAATTTCTACTACTTGAGTTGGCTGAACTTGCAAAATTAACAATATTGGTCCATTGTTGTTCCTTAGGAAGAAACTTTCACTCCCTGGACTTGCTCATTAATTCCTTTCCTTTGCCATTAATTACTGTCAGCCAAATGATGAAGTGTTGCCATTTAAAAAAGTTCTGTTTGGCTAGGCATTGTGGCTCACGCCTGTAATACCAGCACTTTGGGAGGCTGAGATGGGCAGATCACGAGGTCAGGAGGTAAAGGACCATCCTGGCCAACATGGTGAAACCCTGTCTCTACTAAAAAATACAAAAATTAACTGGTTGTGGTGGCGTCCACCTGTAGTTCCCACTACTTGGGAGGCTGAGGCAGGAGAATCACTTGAACCCGGAGCTGGAGGTGGCAGTAAGCCAAGATCACACCTCTGCATTCCAGCCTGGTAACAGAGCAAGACTATCTCAAAAAAAAAGTTCTTTTTATTTTTAAGCAATCATGCAGAGTTATTTTTATTGTTGCCTTCTATTCTTACTTTGAGACTCTGATCCACCATTTAAGATTTAAGATTCAGAAGCTTAAACATATATATATATACACAAATGTGTATACGTTTTCCTTCTTCACAATACATCATTGGTAGCCCCAAGAAGGATCCACACCCTTTTATGAAACTATGTGAACAAATTGGTCATCACACAATAAGCATAACAAAAATCCTCATTAAGTGTTAAATTCATCCTTTAAGTCACAATCCCTAGAATACCATTCAGTTTCAACCCTCACCACTCCCTACAAAAGCCAGGCAACCATCCGGAATGATCTCCTCTCACTGGGTTGTTAAGATCATTATGTATAATTTATATTCCTAGATCAAGGGATTGCAACTGACAGAGATGTTTGGCTACTGCTGGAGACATTTTTCATTGTCAGAACTTGGGGTCTGCCACTGGTATGAAGTGGGTAGGACCAGCGATGCAGCTAAACATCTATGAATGTATAGGACAGCCCCCCAGATAAAAAGCTATCCAGCCCAAAATGTCAATGATGTCAAGGTTGAGAAAGCTTGTTCTAGAGGTTTTGTCTTGCTTAATTTGCTCATATTTGGTATGAAAAGGCCATTTACTCATCAGCTTGAAGAGTTCCCATAAAACCTGAAAGAACAACTCACCTATGAAGAAAGGAGTGGGAAACAGATTCTTTTTTGGTGGGAACTGAATGTCACCACCCACATACTGTGAAGGAGAAGCATATCACTATTCACTCTTCTAGGAAAATTAAGTTTAAAATTTCACAATTTACCTCTTCTTTTGGTTCATATGCAAATGATAAGGTACTAAAAATGGGAGACGCTGACAGGTTAATTGCTCCCACTCTTCTGGTCCAGCTGCACAGAGCTGAGGCAGAGGGAGCACGGAGCAGCCAGAGAGCCTCCGAGGTCAGCCTGCTCTGGCACTGGAGACATCAGCATATCATGGGTTTTGAGTTAGAATAACTGATAACATAACACATGTACTTGAAGTTCACTGATTTGATTCCAGCTTTTTAAAAATAATCTTTTAAGCAGAAGCTGGCACTGCTTTTTACTCCTTTATTTTTTTTCTCTATACTTCTTAAAAATAAAATATAAATGTGACATATGTTTCAAGCAAATTGGTTCAGAACTCAGAAAAGGTAAAAAGAACTCTCCTAGACAGCCTATGCTCCCAAATAAAAATCATCTCTAATTCCTATGCCTGCATCAAGCTTTTCTAATTAAGTGATATTTGATCCTAACATCCAGATTAAACCAATGCACTTTTATCTGAGCTCTGAGCCCCTTACCCACAGCCCACATATTTACCATCCACGCTACTGTGTGTGTATGTTTAGGCTGTTTATATAATTCTGATTAGAACATTTTGTATCCTTCCTAATATGCTTTTCAAAAGTAGATTGTGAGTTTTTGTATCATCTGAAACTCTTCTTCCCAAATAGCATTTATTGAGTATTGTATTTAAATACTCAATATTGAGTATTTGACATTAATACTCAGTATTAAATATTAAATTATTAATTTAATCTAATATTAAATACTCAATTGAATATTTAAATACAATACTCAATAAACACTGGTTGAAAACTTTTATTTCTGAGTGAAAAGGGAATAGGGATGATGCTATGTACATTATTTTAGCCACATGTCTCCTCTTCTCATTCATTGATGAGGAGAAGTTGACTTTGTAATTTTCAAGTGGCCAAAGCAGATGGAGTGAGAGAAAGAAAAGTAAGGGACACAGGGCAGTTAGATTCGGAAATGTGAAATGGAGCCCCATGAGAAGATGCCCAGACTGAGAAAGTCAATTTTCACAGAAGAGCCAAGAGACTAAAGGGTGCATACCGTTAGGCAGTGGTAGAAAGAAAAACGAAAAACCCTATGAAAGCATGGTAAAAAAAAGAAAAGGAGATTCACATTGCTGGGATATAAACAGAATTTGCAGGTGCTATGTCAGTCTCTGAATCCAGAGCCCAAATCTATGTGCCTCATTCTAGATCTCTGAGTAGCTCTGAGATAATACAGGATGAGGTTTGGGAAAGCCACATCATTCTACCATATACAACGGGCTGCACCTAGCTTCACCATCTACTAGCTGGATGATCTTAACCAAAGCACTCAACTCTCCCCAAACTCCATTTCCTTAAAGTCGGAACAATCCTTAAAGTGAGGACAATCATATATTCATAGCAGAACTGAGGTAACAGATGTAAAGAAGCAAGTGCATTAGCGAATGTTATGTGGGAGGCTCTATCATCACATCACGCAGTATTCTGAGTAATGGAGATGAAATATTTTAACAATAGTAAAAGAAAATTAAATTATAAACATTTTTGTAAGATTGGCACATCATAGTTTTACATATTTGTGGGGTACAAGTGATGTTTTGATACCTGTGTATATTGTGTAATGATTGAATTGGGGTGATTAGCATATCTTTAAACATTTATTGTTTGTGATCGGAACACTCTAAAACCTCTCTGAGAACTATTTTCAAACACACAACGCATCACTGTTAACTATAGTCATCCAACTAGGCAACAGACCAGCAGAACTTATTCCTCCTAACCACAGCTTTGTACCATTGACCAGTTTTTCACCATCCCCCTCTCCTCCGACCCTCCCAAACCTCTAGCAGTCACTACTCTACTTTCCAAGTTGACAAAAACAACTTTTTAGATTCCATACGTGAATGAGGTCATATTGTATTTGTTTTCCTAAACCTGGCTTATTTTACTTAACATAATGTCCTCCAAGCTTCACTCATGTTGCCACGAATGACAGGATTTAATTCTATTTTATGACTGAACAGTACTGCACTGTGTATATGCCCATTTTCTTTTCCATTCATCCACTGATGAACACGTAGGTTGGTTCCATATCTTGGCTATTGTGAATAGGGCTACAATGAACATAGGAGGGCAGATGTCTTTTTGATATGTTGATTTCATTTCCTTTACATATATACCCAGTAGAGAACATTCTTAATACAATGGCAATTTAAAACTTTATGAGCTAACCACTAATTTCCAGAAAAGAAAACTTGATATTCTTTAAAGAAGACTTTAAAGCACTGCAATTCTAAGATACTTGGGGAGTAAGAAAATAAAATATATGCACACATAGTTTTACTGCTATCTTTTTCCAAGGAGAAAGAGAAGTCACTATCAAAATCTTCAGAGACATTTCTGTTCTAAAGAAAACAGTAGTCAAGAATTTAACAGACCCAATCTCAGTGTTACAACCAATATGCAGAAAATACCTCAGTTTACTATTAGCTAAAAAATCATTTTTATATTTTTAAAGATCATTTGTCAAAAATGCGATAAATAGGCCTTTCAATGCTCGGGAAATTAGGTTTCATAATTATTAATGGGGATCAAATAAAAGCCCACTCTGTGTGATTAAATTTAAGTTCCCACAACAGTGGCAAACATGAGAATCAGAGAGAGAAGATGTTGACTCAGACAAAGAAAGGTAATTAATAAGGATGTCAGAAGTCACCCCCTTTTCACACAACTCCACAGGCAGAGCAACATGCAACCAGCGCGGCAACTGTGAGGTCCCCTGGCAAGGCGCTGCAGGTGAGATGGCCCCAGATGAAGTGCTGCCTTGTTGAGGGCAAGCTCTGGTGCAGAACCGCTAACCAGAGTAAGCTGAGAAAGCCCAGAATACTGGCCGCAGGGTTCAGGACCAGTCCATGATGGTTGTGCAGATCAAGCCCATATTGCACAGTAAAACACACACACATATATTTCAAAATTAGCATTTAAAGTGGTTTAGAAAATTCCCCTCAGAAGCCAAATTCTGCCCCTGTTTCAAGAGAGAGTTCTCTCAAGTATTTGTGTGCTCCATTTTTCACTGGCACAGTCTGCCTTGGGTCCGTCATCAATTTTGCTTTGCCCAACTCTGCAAATGCAGTATTGATTCCAAGAGGAAATCAATCTCAGTTTGAAAGAAGATCTTTCATCAAATCCCTATTTTCTCCTCAATACCAGAGCTCTGCTTGAATAAAAAGCCCTGACCACAAAGCAGAGGTTTCCTTCCACCTGATTTGTTCAGCGAATATCACTGAGAGCTAGAGCTTTGACCACGTCAGAATAGACCTTGACTCCACAAGAAGAGGGCCCACCAGGCCCATGCCGAACCTGCAGCAGATGGGAGAGAAAAGCTGGTCATGGGAAATTAGAATTCAAGAGGAGACAGCAATTTTTGGTTTGAAAACTGTAACAGGAATAGGTAGAAATCCTAGTTTAAGTGTGAAGAACTCCGAATCATCTGAGTAATTGCGAGAAAAGTTAAAAGGAAGAAAATATTAAATATTAGAGGAAAAATACCATCATTCAGGGATTCCCATCATTCAGTCCCACCATACTTATTTCTACGTTAAAGGGCCACCAAATTAAGCTAGGTGCCCTAACTCTCATTTTTATCTTTTTCTTTTTCTTTTCACATGCACCTACGGCACATCCATTTAATGTCACTACCTTGGGGTATTTTTATCCTCATTTTTATGATAGTAATATATATATATATATATATATGTTATGTTTTATATATATACGTTATGTTATATATATATATGTTATGTTATATATAGTAATATATATATTTATGTATATATACAGTAATATAAACCTGTATACTCTTTTCTCTTTATTTTACAAATCTAAGATTATAAATTGCTCTCTTAAGAACAAATTCATTTTTAACTCAATTTTCATGTCTGCATAATATTCAGATTGTCCTTTTTATTTTTAATTTTAATTTTATGAATACATAGTAGGTGTATATATTTATGCAGTACATGAGATAGCTGGATACAGGCATATAATGCATAATAATCACATATCACATCAGGGAAAATGGGGTATACAACACCTCAAGCTTTTATCATTTCTTTGTGTTACAAATATTCCAATTATACTCTTATTTTGAAATGTACAATAAATCACTGTTGACTCTAATCACTCTGTTGTGCTATCTCAAATTGTCCTCTTTTCATTTTATTTTATTTTAGGTTCTGGGGTATGTGTGCAGATCATGCAGGATTGTTGCATAGGTACATACATGGCAATGTAGTGTGCTGCCTCCATCCTTGCTGTCACCTATATCTGGCATTTCTCCCCATGTTATCCCTCCCCAACCTCCCCGCCACCGCTGTCCCTCCCCTAGCCCCCCCAACAGACCATAGTGTGTGATGCTCCCCTCCCTGTGTCCATGTGTTCTCATTGCTCAACCCTGATCTATGAGTGAGAACATGAGATGTTTGATTTTCTATTCCTGTGTCAGTTTGCTGAGAATGATGGTTTCCAGATTCATTCGTGTCCCTACAAAAGACACAAACTCATCCTTTTTTATGGCTGCATAGTATTCCATGCTGTATATGTACCACATTTTCCTTGTCCAATCTATCATCAGTGGGCATTTTGGTTGGTTCCAGGTCTTTGCTATTGTAATCAGTGCTGCAATGAACGTAAGTGTGCACGTGTCCTCATAATAGAATGATTTGTAATCCTTTGGGTATATACCCAGTAACGGGATTGCTGGGTCAAATGGAATTTCTATATCTAGGTCCTTGAGGAAGATCTACACTATCTTCCACAATGGTTAATTTACACTCCCACCCACAGTGTATAAGAGTGTTCCTATTTCTCCACATATTCTCCAGCATCTGTTATCTCCAGCTTGTTTAATGATCACCATTCTAACGTGTGTGAGACGGTATCTCAATGTGGTTTTGATTTGCATTTCTCTAATGACCAGTTACAATGAGCATTTTTTCATATGTTTGTTGGCCTCATATAGGTCTTCTTTTAAAAAATGTCTGTTCATATCCTTTGCCCACTTTTGAATGGGTTTGTTTTCTTCTTGTAAATCTGTTTTAGTTCTTTCTCTTGCTTCAAAGAGCTACGCTGGTTGGATAAAAAACACTCTGTTTCCTGTGCTGATCTTTGGGTGTTGTATCCATTCCTAGCATCTCAGGAGTCTTCCATTGTCTGCTTACGTAGAGGTGCATTTCATTGCCCTAACTCCTGGGGCTGCTACTTCCATGCAATGGTTACCCCAGAAACAGAAGAAGGACTTCTTAATCTAGGACTTGACATCAGCCCCTGCTACCTAGGTTTCTACTGATGAGGGAAATTCTTCCATTTCAAATCTTGCTACAGTTAACTGTAGAATTGAACCTTCTGAGCTTGTGGAGATTGGTTTGGAAGTTGGATATATGACACTTCCAACCATGAAAGAAAAAGTAGCATGCTTCAGGCAACTTCCTCCTGAAACTGGAAGACTGGACTACCATTTTGGTGGTGTTCAGCTGATGAAATTGATACTAAAATATACTCAGCTTATATATCTCAAGCCCCAATTCACAGTGCTGAATTCTATAAAATTATCAAAGTGAAGCCAATAATGGCAATTAAAAGGCAAAAGAGTTTCTTTTAGTTAAGCCTGAGACATGTTCAGAGCTTCTCAAGAAATATGTATTTGTGAAACCGACCCCAGAGACATTACTTGTAATTTATAGTGTGGTTATGGCTCAATTTAATCTTGTTAACAGTAGCATTTATACTAACAATTATCATATGAAAACTACATTTGTATAAGACTAAGTATAATACAACATAAGTGTGATATAATAACAGTGATGTAAGTGATGTAATAATTCCACATAAAGTCATTTTCATGTGATAATTATTAATATAAATAATATTCCAGCCAAGTGACCCTAGATTTCTGGATATCCATTTTCTCTTCCATAAAAGCTAAAAGTTGGATGAAAATTGAATTTTTAAAATGTCTTTTATATTTAGTCTTTTTGAATTCTAAACTTTTTCATATGACCCAATCCTGTAAGAGAAAAGTGCTTTTACTTGAGAAGAGGCATCTAAGTTGTAATCTTGTTTTAGTAATTCTTTTAACAAAAATATGTAATTATATTTGCCATTTAAGAATGGAAATTAAAATGTTATAAAGCAATTCACTAAGAAGATAGATTTTAAAGAAAACATATCTAAATAAGTCTCACTTTAATCAACAGGATAAACTCTAGATCTACACATAAAATACAAAATGGGATATTTTATGTAGTCATTACTTTAAAAACACAGAAACTTAAGCAGGACCACTAAATATCTCAAACTTCCAAGATATTAGATATATTTTTGATTATTGTACTCACCAACATATAATTTCAATCACTGCAGATGGTTAAAATATTGCCATCATTCTCCTTAGTCTTCCCTGTCTAATGCATGAAAGTAAAATATTTGATCATGTTCTTGCTTAAAAATAACAGAGATTTTAAAGGTATTATATACATTTTCAAAAGAACATTTTCTAGGTTGCTGTACCTTCTCCTGGCATCAAGAGCCATTTCACACCATACCTGCAAGTTGCATTTACTGTGCTCCTTATTGAATTCATGGCATGCACAATACCTTCCAGAGCATGAGAATATACAAGTTAACATCAGCCCGCCTGGGTCTTACTCATGCTCATGAGACAGGCATGCTGGTCTCAGCTCAGCCTCTCTTTAGCTGTATAATCTTGGACAAATCATTTAATCTCCCTGACATTCCTCTTCCTCTCTGTAAAATAAGGAAATGCACTACACAGGGGTATTGAGAGAACAGGTATAAAAGTGAATGACAGTTTAAGAGCACTCTGTAAATAGGTTATGGTAGCATTAACATTCATCATGTTAGAGGGAGAGCAGACATACAACAGATTCTATGAAAGAATTTTTCACAAGAGCCCTTGCTTGGTCTTCAACGTCCAACTAACTCTTGGTACTCTAACAATGCAAATAATTAAATGACAGAATATTTGCAAACATACCTATGTGATTTTAGGCAAACTTCTTTATGGAGACAACTCTTATCAAAAGAGAACTAAATTGGGGGATTAAATGATATTTTTCAGATGGAAATTTAATGAAATAAATTTGAAGCCACAATCATCTAATGAACCCAAACACCCCAATAGCAAAAAAAATGGAAGGTTAAATTTAGGAAAATTTAGTTCTTTTAAGAAAACTGAGCGAAAGAAGAAAGTAGTTTGATAACATGATAAATCTAAACCATTTTCTATCACTGCTCCACTGAAAGGGATACAAAAAACAAGCTAGAATCCCTGACCTTAAGGAGCTGAGTATCTTAAAGGGAGAAATTTCTTTTAAAAGGAGACCACATATAATAGAAACATGCACAGCCATTTCATCATTTCAGAATATATGTTTGTGGGCTGGGTTGATATGAATGATATCAACACACACACACACACACACACACACACACACAGATTATAAATGAAAATGTGATCACAAGCTCTTTGAACTAGCAGAAAATTTACAAAAAGGCAGGATGAAAGTCATGTTGAAGTTCAATTGCAAATGCAGAATTATGGTGCAATAAACATTTGTCAAATTTTAAAAATATTAATTATTGTATATCATTGTTACTTTCCTAACTAGACTACAAGTTCCTTGAAAGGAGAATGGTTGTCTTATATTTTCATATTTCCAATACTAACTAAAATAAACTTGGCATCTAATAAATGTCAGCTGATTGTCTGACACCACTTAATTCTGTAGACACTAGAAATTTTTATCACAGATTAGAAAATAATGAGAAGTCAGAAATTGTTTATCTTTAGTAATAATACTTTTTGATGCTCAACAACTGGTACAATTTTGAAACTTATCATAGATTTCCAAATCCTCCTTACCCCATGCAGTCTTCAGAGACAATGAAGCCCAGTCACACACTGAACACAGACCATAGCAAAATGTCTTTCTATAGCATTGTAGGTATGTAGTATCTGCTGAATGCATCCACTGCTATTCCTAGGGTTTTTGCTTACACTGTTATTACATAACTTACACTTATGTATATTATACACTTAGTCTTATACATGCCATTTCCGCTAATTTAATTGCTTAGTCTTTCTGGCAGGGTTAAATTTATATTCAGCTTTGCACTAGGACAGTATCTGGCAGACATCTGGTCAACAAATATTTGGCAATATGTGTAATTTTGGAAGTTCAAAGCATTATTAAAGACATGCATTGCAGACTTGTATCAAATTAAGAAATCTTAACCAATAGTTTGCCATCCCAAGCTTAAATACCTCCAGTAGCCACAAGCTCCTAAGACAATCCTAGTTATTACAGAGAAGGGCATCCCTGGCTGTTAAAGAATTATCTGTTGAGCTGAAGTCATCTTCCTTGTACCTCCTCCCCACTGGTTCTAACTCTGTTAAGAAAAATGCAGAATAGCTTTTTCTACTACTTCTAGAGGATATTCTTTTAAGATATAGGTCAGCAATCCCGTCTCATTCAGGACGTTTCTTCCCCAGGGTAAGCATCCCATTCTCCTTATGTGGTCTTTGTGATTATCCTGCTCATTCTTCATGAACACACGCTCTCTAATCAATTGAAATACAGCATCAAAAATGAACATAGTCCTCCAAGGGCATCTGTCCAGCCCAAAGTGTTGATTGTATACCAAAATCCAGGTCAAGGCCTCCATTAATGCAGCCCAAGACCCTACTTAGGAGAAAATGGAGGAAATATATTGAAATCATATTTTAAGAGACTATTTGGAAATCAGCTCTCAACAGAAGTCTTTCATCATCTATCGGGGTGCTATTTGGGTCAGTCAAACTATCCTGGAATATGTTAGCTTTCACTTTGTTTAAAACCTCATTTTCTACAGTTCCAAATATAGGTTTCAAATTATCTAGAGAAAAATCACCCTAGAAAAATGCTAAAGCCACAAGTTCACACTTTAACCAAAATTTAGTATGAATGGGAGTAAGGGTGTATGCAAGACCACCTTACATGGAAGCAACATCAATGACTAACTAGACATAGAGACAGACACCTAACTAGGGGAGAGGGCAACGCACAGAAATTGGGAGGTTGTCAGTTCAAGAGTAAAAACTCATGTCTACTGGAGATCAAAAAGGCACCAAAATTATTAATTTGTATATATTCCAAATTAATTCCATTTTCAGTATTGCTCTGGACCACTGCAAGTACTCTTTGAGTTTTGTGGTTTAAATGTCATTTAAGATGGACTAGAATTTTTTAGGCCCCCTCTTATCTACATTTGATATGATAGTTTTACTCTGCTTTTTTCCTCTGCATGGTGACACTCATGTATTATGGTCTCTGGCTTTCTGAAGGGTTTTACTCCACTTTTAAAACACTTAAAAATCATCAGGGTCTTTGCCTATCTTTTCAATCTACTGTCATAATTCACATTTATTCTGTCTGTTCCAATCTCTGTCAATATCTATCCCAAACGTTGCAACCATAGTTTATCAGCATAACTTATAAAATGTTCTACCCTAGAGCCCAGGAGTTGGAGGCTACAGTGAGCTATTGTCACACCACTGCACTCCAACCTGGATGATAGAGCAAGATGCTGTCTCATAACAAAAGAAAACATCCCTACCTTAGAATGTTATTATACTAAAATGGCATTATAGTTTTCATTCTTATATAAATGACAGAATAACAATGGTAATGAGAACTTGTATTGAGCTAAAAGTTAATCAGGATGGTGAGAGATGCGTCTCTACAGCCTCTGAAATGGCATTATTTTTTATCATTTGACTTCTCTTTTCATATGTAAACATATTGAAACCAATAATGATATTTGGTTGTGAAACATCAAGATTATTTTCATCCTATAACTTTTCCCTACCATTAATAGAAAAAAATTGAAAAAAAAATAACTTATCTCCAAAAGGTTCTCACACATTTCTATGCATTCCAACAGCCCTTGGATGAGAGGAGCTCTCTTCTATATTATATTGGCAGGGTCTTTGTAAGGCTTGCAAAGAAATGTGCCACATTAAAGGAATTTTTACCATTATAAAAATATTATTTCAGGATCACTTCTGTGGTGAAGTGGTCTTTTCCTAAGTAATAAGTTATTTAATTGTACTGTGTATAACCCTGTGTTCAGGGTTATAGGGGTGTCAACTCTTTGGTGCACCATCATATTATAGACTCGAATGTTGCTATGTTGAATTAATAGATCCCATTTATCATTTCCACAAGATGTCCTAGAACAAAGAGAGGACAACATTCAGGGTTCTAGCCAACTGAAATTGACAAAAAATAATTTTAAAAAGTACCAAAAATTGCTGAAGACAGTATTTCTTGATGGTAACTTGTGTAATGTATACCAAATAAATTTTAAACTATTCAGTAAGCTGCTAAGTATCCTCATGTGTCTGAGCATAATGAAACTATACTACATAACATATTTCCATCTAAGACATTATATAATTACTCAAACATTTGCTATAGTTTTATCCCTTTGAGCAAATACGTTGATAATCAATGATCATAGCTGTCTTAAAAGATTCCTTGATGTGGAAATGTTTAACACAGTGTCATCTAAGTTGGTGCACTGAACTGCAACCTCATCCTCAATGTTGAACCATAAACATTTTACTCTCTGCTTCCTTTCCTTCACAGAAATGTTCTAAATGTCTTCCCTATGACAACCCCCCAATTCCCAGCAGAATTCCCTGAAGAGGAGCCCTTTCAAGGGTCACAGCCGCAGCCTCTCCCCAACACAGCCAACACTTCTCCCACGTCTCAGCCACCGTGTCTTCCCTCTTGACTCAGAAAGCTCTTCTCCACAAGAGCTTCTCCTCCTGTGAATTTTGTCTCCCAGGCCTTCCGAGCTCTGAAAGCTGCTTCCTTGATTACAGCTCCTCTTTCAATCCCTCTCTCCCTCTCTCCTCTTTTCACTAGCCTTTCTCCTTAGCCCATGAACAAGCCCTTGAACTCCAAAAAACTTCCCTCAACCATGACTTTCCCCTAAATCTCCGGTACTTCAACATTTACCTCTTCGATGTGACATTGCTAGGCAGAGTAACCATGCCTCCACTTTTAACTACTTGCTCACTCAGAGCTGAACCAGACTAGTCCTCTGGACAGGCTAATCATTTCAAGCCCTTTCAAACCACTATTTTATCTTCCTTTATTTTATGCTGCGCTAGAGAAGACAATTTTTATGAATGCAAATTGTATGTCGCTCCATCAGTTCAATAAGGGATTTATTTCATGAACTAAACCTATCCTGATTAGGATAATAACTAGTTAATACTAGTGCCCCTGGGTACGCACTAAAGGCAGAAGGTATTTAGAACAGTTTAACTGATTTAGAATTGTCCTTCATTTTGCTCATTTCCAATTATCTCTAACTAGATAATATTAGTGTCCCTGGGTATACACTAAAGGCAGAAGAAAACTACAGATTAAAAGGCTGTTTCAAAAATATTTATAAAAACTGTTTGACTCTTGGCTGTGCAAAATATATCTTCTGTTAGGTTTTCTACTGCAATATCACAAACCAGACTACTTCTTGGAGACATATTAAAACAATTAACATGTAGATAATAAAGTAAATTATATTTTCCTTGAAAACAAGATTCTGTCACGCATCTTTTCAGTTATGGGATGTACAAATTGTAACTGACCACTTGCAGCACCTGTCATTGAGACTGTCCCTGAGTTGAGGCCATGGCTGCATATTTATTCATTGTTTCCATTTGTGAAAGCATCCTTGGAAGAGATTTTACTTGTCCACTTAAAGTTCTTGTCAACTTCAATTGACATTGACATTGAATTGACATTGGGTCGATTATACTCTGGTTCATGTGTGTTGCAATTTCCTCCAAATAATAGTCCACCAGGAAGCCTGCCAGCTGGCCCATCCCTTAGAGCACACTTCCGGCAAGGCATCTGACTTCTCATCCTAAGATGTTATGTGTAGTGGTTCAAAGGTGGGCTCTGCAGACAGATGACCTGGGTTTGAATCAGAACTTGGTCATTTATTAGCTCTGAAATCTTGAGGAAGCTATTTAACTTTTCCATGCCTGTTTTCACCACTGAAAAATGAACTAATGCTGAGACCTATCTCACTGGGGTGTTGTGAGGATTCTGGTTAATAGACCAGGAACAAATAAAGGGCTCAATAAATAATAGCTAGCTATACTAACTTTAAATTTATCCCATTTATCTCCTGAAACTATTCTTACTGCTGTCTGTATCATGCCTATTTCAATATTCTTATTTTCTTAGTCTATTCGATTTTTGACAATAGGTAATATTTTGGAATGTAATATTTTTGAAATGTTCTTCAACATTTCATCTTCAATACTTCAGCAACAATACTTCCTCCTGCTTTTCCTCCTATTTCTCTGAACATTATTCAGTCTCCTTGTATAAGTTCTATCTTCATCTCTGAAATCTGCTTATTCTTCCAGTTTTTGGCCTTTTTGTTCTCATTGTACCTGATCTCTTCAGGGAACATTATCTACTCTCATACTTACAATTACTGCTTTGATTATGATGATTCTCAAGTCTATGTCTGCCAGCCCACTTAAGCCAAGTCTTCGTTTCTAGCACTGTCAGCACATTTTTCTCATGAACAGCCACCAGAATTCCATTTATCCACGTAAGCACACATTCTACCTTCCTTCCTCCACCCCGCTTTCAAACCTCTCCTCTTTCTGTGTTTTTGTATCTTAGTTAATGGTACCAATTTTTAACCTTGCTATCCAAGCTGGGGACGTTACAATCATATTTAACTCCATTTCCTCTCCAAATATACATTTAAGAGCCACTTTTCCTACATTCTATCATCGCAAATTCCTGAAGCTTACTTTCAAGTATTACTGCCTGTCTAGTCCTGGCCATTTTTCTTCCCAGTTTAGTATTTAATGGATTCCTATTTTCTTCAAAACAAAGCCTATATTATTATAATAACATTCAAGCCCTATCTCTTTCTACCTCCCATTCCATCCAACTAGGGAATCCTAAAGGCTGCTCCTCAGGACTGTTGCACACTCTCTTGCTTCATGGTATTTTGCTTTTGTTTTTTCTCAGTTTGGAATGTCCTAGTCTATCCACCTGCCAAGGAAGACCAACTTCTTCTTTCCTCCATGCAATGCTTAAATGTCTCATCTTTCCTAAGCCTCTCTTCCAGTCAAAATTGACAAAGATTTGGGGTGCTTGCCTTTATTCCATTTTTTAATACTGTGTCTTCCTCTCCTACTATGTAATCTCTCTGAAGGCAGACACAAAATTGTGTACATTTTTGTCCTCCATGCATCCCCACCCTGATATCAATCACAAAGACATGTATGTAGTAGGTATTCATGTTTGGCAAACATAATATGATATGTACCACCATGAATATTAGTCTATATCACACAAGTGTATCCAACATCAGTCATACATCTTCTAATGCAAAGTTTTACTGATACTTATCTGTTAATAAAACTACATTTTTTTATACTCTACCTTCCCAAAAGGACTTCTTGCAACCAAGAATAACAGATACAGGTAATATAAAAATATTAAGTATGAAAAAGTAAGAGTCCGTTCGATAAAGGGTATGAGAAAATGTAGGCTTCTGCCCATTGTGTTCACAGAGTAACAGGTGGGTGGATACTTTCAATCAAGCAAACATACCATCTGGCGTCTTGTCTGCTGAGCTACGTAAACCACCCGCCTTTGTTTTACATCATATATTGCATGCACCACATTTTTGACTCACAGACACTTCCAGATTTCTTTATTTGAAATATGTTTACCAAGGGAAACTGCATATGATACTCTCCATTCCTCATTGAGTAACAGCCAACTTTTCTTATTGAACATTCATGTTGACCAACATTTTCTTTCTTGTTTGCTAACTGTGAAATGGCAAAATGGAAACATGCTCTTTTGATACCTTCCTCATGGCAGTTTTCCCCATTTCAAAGATTTGTTTTCATCAAAAATAAATCATGTGAATTTTATCCTATTATAGTTATCCTCAGGTATGTGGACAGTTTTTCTTTACCAACACAAAATGTATTTTCTAGTTTCTCAATGGTAGCTTAAAAAATTAAGATACATTCCTATGTGGTACAGGGAGCCATTTAGGAAATGGTGAAAACAAAACAAATAGAATCCTAAAGTCAATCCAAATCTCATGGGCTTCCTTTCTAACACCGAAGGTGGCCTCTGCCCCTTAAACTTACTCAGAAGTATTAATCGAATAACATATGATTAGAGAAGGTTGACACTAGAATTGCCTAATTAATACTTAATATCCTTTTCCCAGAGATGGAAAACAATGTCCTCCTATGCATTCATTCATCTATCATATTCAATTATACTAACGTTATCTGTCCTCATTAATCCTTTCTTAGGCACCAAACCCTTTGCTAAGTTTTTTGTTAACATTATCCTGTTTCATCTTAAAGTATCCCAAGGAGTTAGCTATAAGAATTTCCATTTTACAGATAAGAAAGCTGAGGCTTAGGTAAGTCAAGAATCCTCCTCTTATTGCACAGTAAATAAGAGCTAGTGCCAGAATTTCTGTTTCAGTGATTCTAAAAGTGTGCTCTTAACAGTTCTGCTATACTGTCTTCTAAACATAGCACACCTCTGTCTTATGCAAGCTGAATATTAAAATATAAAACCTCCTCTTCCATTGTTAAGTATATTTTAAGCACAGGCCCAAATATATTTTGGGTTGACTGAAAAATACAATTCTCCAGACTATTGAATGTGATCTTCTCTCCTCCTAATATCCTTTTCTTCTAATGTTCCATTATTTCATATTCTCATTTCCTTCTATATTGAAGAAGCAGAAAATCTGTTTTTCTTGGCTGTATCTTGAATGGTTATGCATCCCAGGTAATATGTGACCTAAAGCTTAGAAGACCCAGAAGAACCAATGCTACCTGGGAATTCTCACTCACAGGAGACTTTGTGAGTTTTATGGATATCCTTTGTTTGCTAGATTCCAAAATCTTGCATGATTACATTATGCTCTGTTTTCCTAATTTCATTTAAATCATGCAACCAACAAGAGTATTAATACCTAATGTTTATTTAGCACTTAAGACGTGCAGGGCTCCATGCAGGGAATCTCACATGACTTTTACAACTTCATTTCCACAGCAAGCTTACAGCTGAGGAACAACTATTATCCCTGTTTCACAGATGATGTGTGGTGCAGAGAGATGGTGATGAATGGGAGAAATGAACTTCTATTTTGTGGGCACTGTTCATTATTCTTTCCACTATTTCTTGCTACTAGGAAGGTATAAAAGATCCTAAAGTTGTGGCTCATCAGGATTGTCTGAATATGGTTTGCTCTCTTGATTTGGAAGACACCAGTCTCCTGATTGCCCTCCTCCCTCGTTAGTCCCTCCTTCTCAGCCTCCTCTTCTAGATTCTCCTTCTTTATCCAACTCAAGCCTTCTCAGGAATTGGTCATGGTGTAATAAAATAAGTGTTACAATTCCAACAGCTAAATGTGTGCTTACCGATGGCTGTGATTGGAGATTTAGAATTTAATGAAGACTAAAGGAGTTTTAATTCCAAATTTTCCAGATTAACTCTGAATTGCGACAGTGGACAGATCAGGGGTGAACTTAGGGTGAATTATTTGAGCATGGTATGGAAGGCTTCCTCAAACTGAATAGCCTTCTGTTATTCAATAAGTATTCATTGAATGATTATTCTATTCCAGACACTGTACTAATCGCTGATATACTGCTATGGTCTTAATGTTTATGTTCCTCCAAAACTTACGTACTGTAATCCTTACCCCCAGTGTGATGATATTAGGTGGTGGGAATTCGGGGAGGAGATTATATCAAGAGGGCAGAGCCCTTATAAATGGAATTAGTACTTTTATAAGAAGGCCCATGGGAGCTTGTTTGTTCCTTGCATCATGTGAGGACACAGCTAGAAGCCACTGTCTGTGAGGACCAGGCCTTCATCACACAGCCCTGAATCTGCCAGCGCTTTGAGCTTGGACTTCCCAGCCTCTAGAACTGTGAGAATTAAATGCTTGTTGTTTATAAGCCACTGGGTTTATGATGTCTCCTTATAGCAGCCAGAAAGAATAGACTAAGACAGATACCAAAGGTAAGAACGTGATATTTTTCCTTAAGGAACTCCCAGTCCGCCAGAGAATAGAAAAGTATAAACAAATACTGCAATTACAGACTAAAATAAAAAGGGTCCTATATTAGAGCTCCATAAAAGGTATATTGGGAGTACAAAGGAAAAAGTGGCTCATTTATATCAGCTCCCCCTTTCTAGCCCAGTTCCAGTGCTGGGGAGTGGGCCTCATGAGGGACATGACTCTAGGAGACTTTGCAAGCAGTAGCAGGTAGAAAGGGTAAAGAGCATTTCAGAAAAAAGGAGATATGTGTACACTCTGCTAATATTTCTATTATTGTGCTAGTTTTTCTGGAAAAAAACTTGTGTTGTTTATTACTGAAAGACCCTAACCCTTCTCAATTATAAGACTGAGGAGATGGAAACCCTCTGAATATTTATTTGTAATCTGCCATAATACTTGTAAAGAGCATTGAAAAATATGCAATAATATTACTGAAACTTTTATTAAACAAATGTATAGTTATAGATGGATATAGTCATATTTTATAGGTATCGTTAATGTTCAAACTAATGGGGGTAAAATGTATCTGTATTCACCTGGCAAAGAAACAGACATAAAGAGTTAAAATGACATACTCAAGGTCTCAGGGGTGGTAAGTGGAGAAGATGGAATCTGACCTTGAGTATCTTGATTCAAAATATATTATTTCCACTAAATTATTTCCCTTCTCTTTTTCTTCTATAACTTCATATTTTGATATCTGCCAATCTGGTGAGCCAAGTTGCCACTAAAAATATTTGTCTCGGTTTCTCTCTCTAGGATACAGATTTAATATGTTGTGAAATATATGGATCATTTTTTAAGTCCTGAATTTTAAATTAATGGCGAAAGAGCTGTTTACATGGAACAGCAGGTTGCAAATCAACAGCTTATCAAGGTCACATAAGATAAGTGCTCTGCTTTGCATTTTGATCTGTTTATGTCTTTAAAAAGTAATCTCCTTCACCTTTTGGCATCCTGTGAATCTGGAAAAATAGGCTTTGTGAACAGCAGTGACAGGAGGTGAGTTGGCCACAAGAATAAACTAGAAATGTTTAGAAATGAGGAAAATCATTTAAAACAAGAGCAGAAGGCAGGGTCTATGGGGTAAACAGCTTCATAGATAGAATTAAAGAACTGTAAGGCATAATTATTGAAATATAACAGAAATATGCTAATTATGCTGTTTTCGAATTATGTTACTTCTGAAACATTCAATGACTGACAAACCAGCCAAATATAGCATATGTTATGTCCTCCCTCCTGCGATTTGTCCAATAGCTATCTCATTACTCATGAGAACCGGCTAGAGAAAGAGCACAGAGGTAAGATCTCATCAATCAGTGATATCAAGAGGACAGTCTAAATTCAGATACCTGACTCCACCTCTTTCTGACTGAAACACATTGGCAAATTCCCTAAGCTCTCTAAAACTCTGCTTCTCCATCTGCAAGATAGTCAGTATGGCAGTAATTCCTAACTCACAGGGTCATTACAAAGACTAAACAAAAAAATGCATGCAAAAATTCTGTCACATAAAAAATGCTCAATTAACTAGTACTATTATTATCTGTTACTGATTGTGATAGAGAAAATGCCCTTAGACTAGAGTGTAAACCATATTAGAGTGTGCTATGGTTTACAGAGGGATTTTTTTTTAAATCCTTTTTCCCACTTGTTTTGATAATCAATGGAAAGAGGCAGACTATTGACTGGGCACAATGGCTCACGCCTATAATCACAGCACTTTGGGAGGCCAAGGCTGGCAGATCACAAGGTCAGGAGTTCGAGACTAGCCTGGCAGATATAGTGAAACCCTGTCTCTACTAAAAATACAAAAATTAGCTAGGCATGGTGGTGCATGTCTGTAGTCCCAGCTACTCGGGAGGCTGAGGCAGAAAACTGACTTGAACCCAGGAGGCAGAGGGTGCTGTGAGCCCAGATCATGCCACTGCACTCCAGTGTGGGTGACAGAGCAAGGCTCCATCTCGGGGGTCGGGGGGAAGAGGCAGAAACATGAAATTAAATAAGTGAATGCCACAAAATTTTACATCTAAGTATCCAAAGTCATGCGTTACACATACGTTGGACAAACCTAACTACTGTTAACACTGTTTCACATATTTATTTTTAGCTATTAGGTGATTAGAAGCAGAAAAAAAATCGCAGTCATATGGAGCTACAGGCTGATGAGAATAAAACTCAAATTAACTTTCACATGCACATCAACAACAACTTTACCTAAACAGTAAGTTGCAATGCTATATTCCCTATCAAGCTATCACAAGAAATTTAAAAAAGAAATAACTTTAGGCAAACATTCAGTGACAATTATATTTTGTTAGGTTTTCTTATTTGTTACAAATAAAAACGACCACATCTGCAATGTGTTATTTTCAGAAGAGCATTTGCAAATATCAGTGTGAACCCTTCTCTTTTATTTTGACATACATAAATAAAACATAAAATTATGAATAATTAACAAGTTGATTTTTATGCAAAAATGTAAGAATTCTAAATTCCAAGTCATGAGAGGAATTATAATCTTCTCTTGATTCCTTAGTATAGTCAATCTATATTTTAACATATATTTAGACACAAAAATAGACATGATGCAAATCTTTGTAGACTTTTTTCTTCAGGCTTTTCTTTTACAACCACTTTAAGTTAAACATTATGTAACACATGCCATGTGGCAATGAAATGCCTTTATAGATGGATATTAAGAAAGCCTGACTAAAAAATTATTTTTATATTTGATGGCAATAAAAAGTAGTAGTTTTATCTTGAAATATGCGTATCATATGTTAGGTGAAACAGGAGAGGCTTTAACCAAATTATATGGTGGTGCAAAAGGAGTGTGCCTGGTGTCATCACCTTTCCCGGTGCTGCCTGCTCTGCCTGAGACATCCATGCAGCCCTCCCTTTGTCCCCTGAGGTCTCACCCCTCTCACTTTCTCAGTGCGGTGTCCTCTGGTCCCACCTCACACCACGCCTTTATGGCTCATTTTTCTACCAAAGCATTTCTCAGTATCTAATATGCCATGTATATATATATATATATATAGTGTCTAAATATATATATATAGTGTCTAAATATATATATATATATATATATATATATATATATATATATTTTTTTTTTTTTTTCTTAGAGTGTTGCTCTGTTGCCCAGGCTAGAGTACAGTGGCATGATCTAGGCTCACTGCAACCTCCACTTCCCAGGTTCAAGTGATTCTCCTGCCTCAGCCTCCCGAGTAGGAGTAGCTGGTTATACAGGCATGTGCCACAACGCCCAGCTAATTGTGTTTTTAGTAGAGACGAGGTTTCACCATGTTGGCCAGGCTGGTCTCAAACTCCTAACCTCAGGTGATCTGCCCACCTCAGCTTCCCAAAGTCCTGGGATTCCAGGCCTGAGCCACTGCACCCAGCCTCATTTTTGAATTAACCTTATTTTTTGTTGTGTGTCTAGCTTCCCCCACTGAATGCAAGTTCCACCAGGGCAGAAAGTTTCACCTGTTGTTTTCACAGCTGTACCCCCAGCATCTGTAACAGAGCTGCTACCAGGAAGAGCTCAAATTAAATAGCTAAGCAAATGAGTAAACTTGGAAGATCATCTCTGGTGCAACTCCCTAATTCTGTAGATGAAATACGTGACTCCCTGTCTTTTATGATATTATACTGCCTTCATAAATTAGTAGAAAACCCAGCCACGGTTAGAGGAAGTGTATTGTTGTTGACGCACTAAAGAATGAGATCAGTGAGAACCTGAAGCCTCTATTTGCATCACGCTAACTTTTAATGTGCTTCTAATTGGTTACCTGCCAAGTTTTTAAACATCTACCTTCAACTGTAAAATAAATTATGGTCTTCCGTATTTGACAACTTAAGGTAGGCAACTGTCCACTTGTATGAGGTATCCAGATTGGTCAATATCAGAGGCAGAAAGTAGAAGGGTGGCTGCCAGGGACTGGGAAAGTGAAGAATGTGGAATAGTTTAACAGGCAGAGTCTAGGTTTTGCAAGATGGAAAGAGTTCTGGAGATGGAACCGTCACCACTATCAACGTGGAGGCCCTTAATACATGGAAGTATACACTTAAAAATGGTTAAGATGGCACATTTTATGTTATGTGTATTTTATCATAATTAAAAAGGAAATAAAATAATTTTTTAAATAATAGGTAATTTTCAAGGTTTTTTTCTGAAATGCTAAGAGATTATATTACTATCTTCAAAGTGTTCAGAATTATTCCTTCAAGTTCTGTACATATTTCATTAATACACATATATACCCATATATATGTCAGACACATTAAATGTATATTACATAAATGATATCTGAGCTTCTAAAACATAAATGTTTATTTCCCCAGTGATGTGTATGAATTATGATACAGTGGAACCTGGAATTCCATTTACTTTCTATGTTTAGAGAAGTCTTGTGTAGAAAAAAACTATATGGGTGAGTGATGCTTTAAAGCACTGTTTGTGTAGGAGAAGAGGAACAGGAACTTTGCTTCCTATGCAGCTGTATGTAAAAGTTCCACATAGAATACACTATCTGTCATGCTGAGAGAACCCACAGAACAAGTTTGTTTTTGTCTGGTCAAATCCATGTATCATTTGAAAATTATCTGATTTATAATTTGGTTTACTCACAAAATCTACTGCATATATGCCCAGTGAATTTCTGAAACAAAAAACACAAAATCATTTGGCAGCATTTATTCCTTTGGAAATTAAATTTGGGGATTTATTTATATTTTTCTATAATGTTTAATCATTCCAAACAATATGATTTATTAATCATGTAGGATAATATTAAAATTCTAGTGTGTCATTAAAGTTTTACAAATGAATCAATTAAAGTTATGAATAATTCAGAGATCTAATCTCCACTCAGCTATCAACATAACCAAATACAGTTCTTCACTGATAATTTTTTTGCTTTGGGCTTTGCTGCTCCAAGTTTGTTCTGTGGTTCCTCAGTGCCCTGGTCACCTGGAAATTTGTTCGAGGTGGAAAACCCCAGGAGCCACCGACATCTCATGTAATAACATCCTCAGGTGCTTTGTGTGCACCTTAACATTTGAGAAGAACTTCCTAGGGATATGTAAAGTATGCAATACACATGTCCCACATTTATGGTCCAAAGGTATCAGGATCAAAGAAGAACATTTGTTTATTTTTTTGATCCCTTATTTCTTAGCTTGAAAACATATTTTCTAGAGAAAAATGTGTCTCTTTAAGACAACTGGATATTTTGATGCAGGATCTCTGTCTTTAAAACTTTGAGATTGTCAGAGGCATTGAAACCAGAATGACTCCCTGTTGAATAGGTGCTGGGTAAAATGAGGCTGAGGCCTGCTGGGCTGCGTTCCCAGGTTAGGCATTTTTAGTCACAGGATGTTTACAATTAAGGGAAGAGATTAATAATATTTATTGAATAGACTCAGAACTTTTAACAGACCCAGAAAATGTCCTGATATCTCGACATCTTAAAAACAAAAGCATTCATAATTTAGGAATAAGTTTTGCTTTAAATATAATAACATAGATTCTGGTGAAAGACAATAGTTACACAAAGTTTAGCAATCCTTTGTCAGGAGCCTTTGTAGTAGAGCACAACTCCCCCATGACTTTTTGCTCTTTTATCCTTTTTTTTTTTTTTTTTGGAAACAGAGTCTCACTCTGTTGCTCAGGCTGGAGTGCAATGGCGATCTCGGCTCACTGCAACCTCCACTTTCTGTGTTAAAGCAATTCTCCTGCCTCAGCCTCCTGAGTAGCTGGGATTACAGGCACCCACCATCACGCCCAGCTAATTTTTGTATTTTTAGTAGAGATGGGGTTTCACCACATTGGCCAGGCTGATGGCCAACTCGAACTCCTGACCTCAGGTGATCAGCCCACCTTGGCCTCCCAAAGTGCTGGGATTACAGGCATGAGCCAACGCACCTGGCCTGCTCTGTTGTTTTATATGTAAACAAGCATCAAACCTAAGATGAGTGTGTCCCTCCTCTTGCTTTGGGGAACTCCCTGCTCTGTCTATTCTTTCATCCTTAATTTTCTAATAAACTTGCTTTCACTTTACTCTGTGGACTTGCAGAATTATTTGTTGCACAAGATCCAAGAACCCTCTCTTGGGGTCTGGATCAGGAACTCTTTCTGGTAACAGGATCAGCAGATCAGGGATGAAAACAGGAATAAATAATTAAGGATGGCCTAAAATTACAGGCCCTTCCAGAAGGAAAATCCTCTGACAGCCTCAGGATGACTTTTGCTTGCAGTAAATAGCCCATCAATGCCGATAACAAGTTGACAGACTGAGAACTATCACTGGACACAAACAAGAAGCCTGACCCTATTAGAAGAGTAAACAATTGGTGGCAAGAAAAGAAGAAGGTGCACTGCCCTGGGAATCCAAACAGTACAAGTGAGTGGAGCTTTCCAGGGTGCTGAAAGAAGAGCCTGCTCTCTGGGTAGTGCTTGGTTTCCCTCCCCTCCCTACTTAGAGGGTGCGTTGTCCACCCTCTAAGTAGGAGTTAGAAATGTGCCTGGGGTCAAACAACTCAGGCTGAGTGAGGCAAGCTAAAGTAAGCACAGTTTCTTGCAGCCTCTTGGTAAAGTGAATGTCTAGTAAGTCAACGTGGACATAGGATGTGGAACCCACATTTGCACCACTGGCTCAGAGCAGGTGCAGGGTGATTGCATTCACTCATGCAGAACTCATTGGTGAGAAAGGCTCAGAGAAGCCAGACCAGAGAGTGCTGAGCCCTCAGAGGGCCTCTCAGCAGGAAGGGACTGGAAAGGCACTGGAGTGCTGAGAGTTGGTTGCGCAGGACTGCCAAGAGCACAGAGGGGGCCACACTGGGTGCTGAGAATGCCATTCTCCTGTCTGATCATGCCACACAGGTACTGCTTGCAAATCAGGCCTAGAGGAGGCTGCCAGGAACACTGCAGGCTGCAGGACTCCCATCTTCTCTGTTGTTTGCTCAGCTGATGTCGTCCACCACAAGGAAAACTTTCTGATAGAGGGTTATCTCACACTCCTACTCACCTCAGACCTTCCCACATGCATTTGCCCACATTTAGGAACCCTAGAGACTCACATGTCCTCAGAGTGGGGCATTCTTTCTCTGAGAACATCTGAAAGAAATGAGGTGGGTTCCCTGCATCCAAGTAACAGGACGCCCTCTGCACAGGAGAGGGGATTGGGCTGGGTGTGTCTTTCTCCAGCTCCAGCAAAAGCCCTGGGGAGGCTCTGGAAGAGAATAAATCCCTGGGAATAGAGCCTACTCCTCATCCCTGTAAGTAATGCATGCCCATCCCCTTCAGGAAGGGTGAATGTCACAATTCACAATTTAAGATTTGTTGGTTTGGCGCAAACCCTGTTTCAGCAGAAGGAGTATTTGCACCGGGTCTCTAAACTACTTGAGGTTTTATACATTTCCAAAAAAAAAAGTTACAAACCTGATTCAAATCAAGCTAAACATTTTTTGATATTACCTAGAATTTTTAAGTCATCTAAGTCATAAATTAAATACATTTCTAAAAAATTGTATTCAGACTTTCAAGGAAAAATACTTACAGTGTAGAACTAATCCCTGAAAACTCAATCTTCTGTATATTAACAAATAGTAATTATGAGTTTAAAATAACAAATCTAAACTGTCTTTTGAAAGCGAGGCATTGATTTCAAGAAAGAAGTGATCTGACTTACAATTATAGACATAAGCAGAGTTTTGGAGCAGATCTATTGAGGAAATCTGTCTTAGCATTCACTCTAGACTGGTATTAGGGACATGTTACTGAAATAGTCATGTTCTTAGGATCTATTTAAGTTTTAATTATGCAACTAGTTATACTTCTCCAAATCTAGTTAGTTACCATTGATGTGCCTGGCATGTGCTTAATGAGCAATATTTTCTTTATTATCATTGAATTTGTGTCTTAATTGAATTGGCATCCTAACTAAATGAAATAACTAGGACATAAGAAATTTGTACTGTAAAGGATGCACTCAGTAAAAATATTCTAAAATACATTAAAGAAAGAATTTAACAAGAACATATAAGGTGATGGCTTTAAGAGAATGAGAAAAAGGTTAATACAAGGATTAAAAATGCCAAGAACAAATGCCACAATTCAAAATAAGACAGGTTGCAAGTACTTTTGCAGAGATGATTTAAAATGTGTAGAGTATAAAGAATGTTTCCATCTTCTAATCTGTCTTGCATCCTTTCAAGATGCACTTTTATTGCAGTGATATTTGTTTTTTGGAATGTTCCTCTAAATTGTAGAAGATACACACTTTGTCAGCATGCTTGACACTGTTTTCTTTCCATTAAAAGTCATTTATCTCACATCTCAATCAGATGATATTTCAAAGAGAAACTGAACTTCCCTCTTTCTTTAAGATGTGTTTTATGAACACAATTTATAATAATGTACATATTTATAATTTGTCAATGAGTCAGGGCATTATATTTTCACTGGAAGTATTTCCACATTGTTAAAGCCAAGAAGACAGATTTGAAGTATAGACGGTGATATGGCAGAGAGCCAGGATCATTGATTCATTTTTAGAGCAAATAGCTGGAGACTTATTAACTTAATTAGTTAGAGATTTATTAATGCTATTTAAACTATTAAAATAACCTCACAGTGCTTTTACACAGATCTCCCCTAATTTTCCCTTACCTCTTGCTCATTTATGTGACTTATGTGTCTGTTTCTGTGTCTGTCCTTAGAAAGGTAGTACATATAAAATAAAATGTAAATTGCTGAAAAGAACAGCAGGACTGAATGTAGTTCTGTAAACCTATGACCTATGTTGCCCTCTGCTTAATGCAGTGGAAGGCATGATGGACTCAAAAGACTTTGGAACTCAGAGGCAGAACACTTAATTGTAGCCAAGGTAGAGAGATAAATTCAATAACTTGCTGGTAACAAAACTGGAAAATGACAACCCCAATATCCCAGCCCACATCTGCCAGACTCCAAAATCCTGAAGTAGCAATTGCATTGTGGAAATTTCTTTTACCCAATTACTGTACAGAATTTTCTGCTTCATCACACTGTGGCCAAACAGTTTTTTTATTATTTATATTGCCTGTTTTGTGCTTAAAGAAATGTTGGCCAGGCGCAGTGGCTCACACCTATAATCCCAGCACTTTGGGAGGCCAAGGCAGGTGGATCAGGAGGTCAGGAGATTGAGACCATCCTGGATAACACGGTGAAACCCCATCTCTACTAAAAATAGAAAAAATTAGCCAGGTATGGTGGCACAACCCTGTAGTCCCAGCTACTTGGGAGGCTGAGGCAAGAGAATTGGTTGATCCCAGGAGGCAGAGGTTGCAGTGAGCCCAGATCACACCACTGCACTTCAGCCTGGGTGACAGAGCAAGACTCTGAAAAAAAAAAGAGAGGAAAGAAGGAAGGAAGGAAGGAAGGAAGGAAGGAAGGAAGGAAAAAGGAAGAAAGAAAGAAAGAGAAAGAAAGAAAGAAAGAGAAAGAAAGAAAGAAAGAAAGAAAGAAAGAAAGAAAGAAAGAAAGAAAGAAAGAAGGGAGGGAGGGAGGGAAGGGAGAGGGAGGAGGAGAGAGGGGGAGGGAGGGGGAGGGAGGGGGATAAAGGGGGAGGAGGGAGGGAGGGAGGAAAGGAAGGTCTAGCATACTTATCAGATGAACTAAAGATGATAGAAATTAAAAGCCAAATAATATGTGTTCTATTAGTGCTACAGAACAGTATTTCTCAAACATTATCTTATAAGAAATGCAGATTCTGTCCCAATGCTTCTGGGTTGGGCATTCCTAGCAAGCTCCCAAGAGATGCTGATGCTTCTAATGTGAGGACCACACTGAGTAGCAAGGCTTATGGAAGACTCCAACCAATGTTCTGCTTTTGGATTTGAATGAGGCTGGCAAAACTGCTAAATGGGGCATATGCATTTATAGCATTAGCTGCACATGTGACTAACAAGCAAAAAAAATGATTATGAAATAATGCCCCTAACCAAAATTGGTCCCTTTGATTTCTGGAGCTCTGCAAATGAATGGAACCACTAAATGACCAAGAAAACATGGACACAGTTTTGCTGGGTTTTATGACTTAGTATTTACTTTTCTTACTGCAATCCTTCTGACATTGTCTGAATTATTTCTGATTTCCTCATCTAAAAAGAGGACCAGAAAGTCCTTTTTTCAACACAAAGTTTAAGAAAACACACCTTCAACAAATGTCACTGGAAGCAGGAAAATCATCTAAAGTATGTAATTAGGATCAAGAAATCTAGAATGTAATTTTACAAGATAAATGCAAAGGATATATTAGCATTTTGTTCTGATTGGGGAAAGGCTCTCTTTAAAAGCCACACTTCTAAAATGTGTTATTTTACAATAGAAATTTTAACACAATGCTTTTACCACTTCATAGCACAGTCTATCTCAAGAATATTACCAGAAATGCTGGCCGTCTTGTTGCACTTGCACTGTTATTTCTTATCAGCATCATAGGGAGAAAATGCTTCTTACAGATAACATACATAACGCTTAGCAAGATTATGAACAAGAGTTTAGAAGGTACAGATAAAATATCTCTATATATAGCGATCTTAATTCAAAACAGAATATAAAGCATATGGCCAACCAAATGCAGTCATTCTGTTATCTTTGCTACTCCCTGCTCTATAAAATAATGCTTTCCCCGGCTCACACATTATATAATAAAGACATGTCTTCACTCTGCAAAGCATGCGTTCCTTTCCTACCTCTACTGTTAACATTGCTCAACTAAAATAAATATTTTACAGCAAATTCAAGAGCCGACATTTGCATCTTTCAAAATAATAGACCAATTTTTCTGCTTCTCACCATTTCTGGTTTATAGTCTCTCTCTTTCATAGAAAAACACCCGTTCTTGGGAAACACACAGCTTGTAAGTCCAACTACTGCAGTGCCAATTCTCCTCAGCTATGAACTACTCAATAAGTACTGCTGGAGGAAACAGGCACAGGAGAGGAAAGATAAATACCTACCATTTAAAAATTACTAAAAAGTATAATTGGAATGTTTATAACACAAAGAAATAATGAATACTTGAGGAGATGGATACCCTTTTACCCTGACGTGATTATTGCTTATTGCATGCCTACATCAAAATATCTCCTGTACTCCATATATACACACACCTACTTCGTACCCATAATTTTTTAAAAAATAGGGTGGGGACTAGGGGAGGGATAGCAGGGGGTGGGGTGGGGGTCTAGGGGAGGGATAGCATTAGAAGAAATACCTAATGTAGATGACGGGGTGATGGATGCAGCAAACCACCATGGCACACATATACCTATGTAACAAATGTGCACAATCTGCACATGTACCCCAGAACTTAAAGTAAATAATAAAAATATTCAAACTGATAAAATAATTTCATTCCCAATCTCAATCTGAGGAACCAAAGTATCTTTAAAAAATGTTTTTAATAGTTTTAAAAATACCTACTACAGAATAACATGCAAAATCCAGAAGGACTGAAGATGTGAACATTAATGGAAAAAACAAAATTAGGAGAAACAATACAAGAGAAAAATTTGTACCCTCTTATTAGAAAAAAAATTATCAAAATACACAATAAGAAATATTTAAGGTCCATAACATGAAAAGTGCTTCTGCAGATCATTAGGAGGAAAGGAAGCAATCAAACATAAAAGTAGACAAGGGTTCTGAAAAGATAATTCTCGGAGTGGCAGAGGGCAGGGGGAATATGCAAATGTCAAATGAACATGAATAAAGATGTTCAGCTTTGCCAGGAATCAGGAAAATACAAATTAAAAGTATTCAAGTCTATATATCCCACCGGATTGATAATGAACAGTGGGTGGTTTGACCACTGCAGAGAAAAGGGCACTCACAGAGAAAGGGGCACTCTTGTACATTCTAGCTAGAAGACTCTATCTCAATAGCAATCCAATTCCTGTTTTTTCCCCCTTTGCATAGATAGGACAGACTCCATGCATGCATGAAACAACCTATAACAACAACAAAAAGGAGTATAATTTCAAGTCCTATATCCCTTCATCCTAGTAAACAAGATATTGTAGGGGTCTCTTGATGCCTTCACTTTCCCAAGTCATTCTGCAGTTGTAACCCATACAATCCATATGGTCAAACACAGCAGCCTTGTTCTTTCCCCACCATAAAAAAAGACTCTTTAGAAGAAACAGCAATAAAGTTAAAAGATGCAGATTTCTTTGTTGAATATCAGTCAAAAAGAACTGGGACAGCTAACAAAGACAGCTCAGAATCCTCCTGGAGTTATGCTAGAGAAAAAATATGATCTGTCCACCTGCTTTGCTAATTTGGGCTCAAGAACTTGAGCATGGAGACAGTTTATTTTTTCCATTATTAAAAAATCCTTTCCATGAGTAGCAGCCAACCTATCCTCCCATTACCTACAGAATCATCCACTTAATGAAGAAAGAGTTTGTTTAGTGTACAATGAAGACAGACAAACCTCTGGGGACAAGGTTTTGCCAGTGAGAAGCCCTAAAGCTCTGATCCAGCAAATAGCTCCTGCCAGGAAGTCTTATTTTTAGTTAGGAAATAATTTTCTACAAGCCATGCAAGTTCTGCTTGCTCTGTATTTAAAATTTAAAGAATCTTTATTCTTGGCAACCTGAAAATAAAAATATCAACTACATGCTCTCTTTTGGCTTTAAGACCCCAAAGTGAGGAGGATGAAAAGTACAGTGGCTTTTGATTTGAAATTAAACCCCTGTTCCTCTAAGTCATTGTCTGAATTTCAAGTATAAAGCATTTATATAATAAGCTTTATCAAAATAACCTAGTTTTGTATGCTAAAATAAAATAAAATACATGTAAAGATTTGTAAACTGTGTAAATAAGTTATTAGCTCACAGAGGTCCCAAGGCATCCTACTTTTAACTCCCTCTTTCTTGAATATTCCGCAGGCAATACAGAAATTATTACATTTAAGGTGCACTTACATTGTAAATATGACCAAAAAAATCTGACAGGCAGGAAGAGCCAAGCCCTGACCATACCATGAAGTGACATAATATCTTAGTCTATTTCTGCTGCTGTAACAAAATTCCTGAGATTGGGTAATGTATAATGAACAGAAATTAATTGACTTGTGGTTCTGGAGGCTGACAAGTCCAAGATCAAGGCCAGCATCTGGCAAGGGCTTTCTTTCTGTGTCATCTTATAGCAGAAAATGGGAGGCCAAAGAGAGAGCAAGAGAGGTAGAGAGAAAAGGGGCCCAAATTTGTTATTTTTTAAGGAATCCACTCCTGAAAATGAGCCCACTCTCATGATAACAGCATTGATCCATTCCTGAAGACAGAGCCCTCATGGCCTAATCACCTCTCATTAGGCCCCACCAGTTAACACTGCTGTGTTGGGGATTAAGTATCCAACATATGCTTTAGCGGGGACACATTCAAGCCATAGCACATGCATTGTCTCCTCTTTGGATATCCAATTTATGTATAGTCTTTGTCCTTTTCACAGTATTTTGCTTGGAAATCCATTTGTTTAACCAGTCCTGTCTTTTTAGAATTCTACTCCTTCCAATGTGTGACAGACAAGCTTTCCCACAAAATCAGTTCTCTGCTCTTGCCCTATGCATTGGGCTGCACAGCTAGAACTATATTTTGCAGCCTCCTTTGCCTTTAGGCTTAGTCATGTGACTAGGTTCTTATTAACATAAGTGATAAAAATAGTGTGTTCTACTTCCAATGCTTGGCCATAAAACCTCAGTTATACACTCCACCATTCCTTTTTCCTCATTTCCTCATAAGCTACACAGGAACATAATGGTGGCCAACTATAACAAAGCCCTAAAGGATAGTAGAGCAACAACATGGAAATATCCTGGATCTATGAATGATATAACAAAGCTGAGCAATTCTGTCAGACTAAATTTGTTGAACTATAATAAGAGTAAAATAACTTTCTATATTCTTAAAGCGACTGTCTCTTTGTCACAGCAGCTTAGCTTTCACCATCACAAATACAGAAGAAATTGAGTTGTTCAACCAAATTCTGCCTTTTAATGCCACCTTTCCCAGAAGTAACTCCATTTGAATATGGAATCCTGATAATTCAAAAATGTTTAAAGTCCAAAATAGATTATCTAATTGTGTGAGCCCAAGTCCTTGGTGATAAATATCTAATCTCAACATATGCTTATAACAACACATAATTGAATTGTTCAATTGAAACAATTAACAAAAAAACCTTATTTTAAAGTACAGATATAAAATAAGTTGGGTTATCAGTGTGATAAAAAGCATGATAAAATGGAAAGAAGGCAGGAAGACCAAGGTTCCAATTCAAGGTCTCACAATTAAGAGCTGGGTGACTTTTGGCATATGTTTTACATTTCTCTGGCCCTTGATGAAATGTATATAACAAGAGAGTATGACAATCTAGCACATGATGCTAAAATAAGTGTTTAGCCTGGTAACTGGCAAATAGGTGGTCACAAGAGTTCAGCTACTAGCAGTAGAGCTTTAATTAATGAACATATTTACAGACTACAGCTATAAAGAACAGTTCCTCTCACTGAAACACTACTAAAAATCTTTTGGCAAGTATGTTGATGAGAACCCTTTCATTTCAAGTCCTGCTCAGGTTTCTTTTCTTGGGTTGTCTAGACCAAGCAGAAGCTCTCTAGAATCTCTTACTATTCTCATCCCATACTGTTTTGCACCGGGATGCTTTTCCCCCATAGAAGCCCCTCATCATTATATTTAGTAAGTGTTAATTCTTTACCTGTGTGATTCCTTCAAAGTTTCCCCTAAATTCTAAGTTTTTAGTGAGAGTACTACAAAGGAGGTCTGCATTCTCCATGTGTCCTGTACAATTTAAACTGGTACTTATTACTCTGAGACTGGATCTTGGAATTTGTGGAGCACTCTCGATCCATGCTGGGTCTAAATTATGCATTTTTGAGTTCTATATTTCTCCTGAGCTCTTCTTTTGTTGAAAAGTGTAACTTGCAAGTTGGGTGTGCAATAAAAACCTCATCCCTGACGCATTGAAATAGGGATGCCATGGTTTCCACATAGCTCCCACATCCTCTCTGGTTTCCTAGGGTTCTATTTTTTGACCAATTCACATGCACAATTGCATGAGCTAATAAATAAATAAATAAATAAGCACAGCACTTTAAATTTTGAAAGTTCTTCCTTAAAATTATATTATTATCATATTAAAGAAGTTTGAAGACTTTTGTGGAAACAATGGATGAGAGCGAAGTGTACAAATGTCATGTGAATCTATACGAATTATCTCAAGTCCTTTAGGTTTATCATTTCATTGCATATGACAAACTAAATATTATAATGAGGTGAAAATCAGGGTGCCATTTGGTCACACAACTGGTTTTGCGAGGCAAATATATCTTCTTCTCAAGTAAAGAATATTGAAAGTGAAATGAAATGTGCCTGGTCAAGCATAGAGAAGGAAGCTGTGCTCCATGCCAGCAGAGGCCATGTGGATGGATCCATTACATTCTAGGATACCTTTCCAAGGAAGAACCACAGATGTTTCTGCTAACACACATAACTACTCAGAGGAAAACACATTTAATGTCTCTAAACTTGGAAATGATATAATTTCACAATAATAGCCCTTCAATAAGGTAGAAGAAAAACCACCAATTTATTCTTATAAATTGTGGAAACTAATCAACATCGAAAGATAAGCAAAGCAGTTGCTCTCCATTTAGGGAATGCCAGCAGATATATTTATCACATATTCTTCCAGAAATCCCAACCAGTGGACAAATCAGCTTTATGTGTGCACTTTCTTTAAATAATCCCAAATGCCATCTACTGCCTACCTGTAGTTTGAGGGAGTCATGTGATCAAATCTATAAAAAGACAGGGTACACAGACAGCCTCTCCTAAAGAGTTACTTGTAAGAATTCAGATCGAAAAGAATAATGTAGGTGTGTCTCTCTATGCTTATAGCAGTTTGTAAATATAAACACTGCTATTAAAATCTGGTAGTTAGAAAACATTAGAGAACAATTACTGAAATTGCTTTAAAGTATTTATGATGAGTCTTTTAAAAACGCAGATCAAGTTTCTCCAGGGAAAGATCATGTTGGTCTTATTTATATTTTCATGGCTGGGGCTCATCAAAGTGCCTGGCATACAGGAGGGATTCAATAGAAAGGTTTCTAAATGAAGGAGTAAATTTATTAAATAAGTAATGGTAACTTAGAAGTAGAAAAAAGTTATCCATACACTCAAATTCAGCTTCCATTTATATTTCTATATAATTTCCTTTAGATTTTAATTGCTATAAGGACTTAATGAAAATTAATTTTAATATGATGATAGCTAGCATTTACTGAACACAAAGTATCCTCTGGACTAAATAAGTGCCTCTCAGCATTATCTTATTTAATTAGCATACTGCATGTGTTGAGGGCTTCTATTACCCTCAAAAAACAAATATGAGAACTGAGATTATTTTTAAAGGGCCATTTGATATTTAAAATGTAAATTTTTACTCAATATTCAGGAACAAATCTGTGTGCAAGACAGATCAATGTAGACTGCATACAATTTTAAAGTATAGTAAGAAAAACATTAACTTAGCAGCTTACAATCTGGTATAAACCGGATGCCTTCATTTCTCCTATTTAACACTTGAAAAACTTTACTTGCAATTGATCATGGTACATAAAACATTACCAATGTTTTGTTTAAATCCTTTCTTTCTAAAACTGTTATAGGTGGACATTTCATATTCTTTTGTCTTAGCAAAGAAGTGAAGAACAGAAAGTTCAAGTAATTTAGTAAAGATATCAGATAGGCCACTGGGAAATATGTTCACATAATTCGTCTTTACCTCTAGACTACTGTTTTTGCTATAGTATTCTCAAAAAATTTAAGAATGATCATACTAAACATGAAAATTGATAAAGCAAATTACACAGAGGTAACTGTCTATGCTACCTTTTTTTTTTTTTTTTTTTTGAGACGGAGTTTCACTCTTGTTACCCAGGCTGGAGTGCAATGGCCCGATCTCGGCTCACCGCAACCTCCGCCTCCTGGGTTCAGGCAATTCTCCTGCCTCAGCCTCCTGAGTAGCTGGGATTACAGGCATGCGCCACCGTGCCCAGCTAATTTTTTCTATATTTAGTAGAGATGGGGTTTCACTATGTTGACCAGGATGGTCTCGATCTCTTGACCTCGTGATCCACCCACCTGGGCCTCCCAAAGTGCTGGGATTACAGGCTTGAGCCACCGCGCCCGGCCTATGCTACCTTTTGAAAATCAAGGTGAGTTGGTTTGAAAGTGTGATGGCAAACCCTCAGATTATATTCCCATGCCACTCAAAAGCACTTAAAGGAGATGGAGTTGCCACTGACAGAGAAGGCAAAGCAAATTTCAACAGAAAGAAACACAAATGTTTGTTTTTCACTGGGGAAAATGAGAAAATTTTATATCCAGGTTTGTTAGACAATTAATGATTGGCTTTATTATGTACCAACATCAAATTAGTTTAAAATGGCCATATTCCACAAAGCAATTTACAGATTCAATGCTATTTCTATCAAACTACCAATGGCATTCTTCACAAAACTAGATAATACTACATGAAAATGTATTCAGAACCAAAAAAAAAAAGCCCAAATAGTTAAGGCAATCCTAAGCAAAAAGAACAAAACTAGAGGCTTCACATAACCCTTCAAATTATACTACAGTGCTACAGCAACCAAAACATCATGGTACCAGTACAAAAACAGACACATAGACCAATGGAATGGAATACAGAGCCCAGAAATAAGGTTGCACTCCTACAACCATCTGATCTTTGACAAAGCTGACCAAAGCAAGCAGTGGGGAAAAGACTGTCTACTCAATAAATGGTGCTGGGAAAACTGGTTAGCCATATGCAGAAGATTGAAACTGGACCACTTCCTTATACCATGTGCAAAAATCAACTCAAGATAGATTAAGGATTTAAATATAAAACTCAAAACTATAAAAACCTTGGAAGATAACCTAGGAAACACCACTCTGGACATAAGAAATGGCAAAGATTTCATGACAAAGATGCCAAAAAAATCACAACAAAAGCAAAAATTGACAAATAGGATTTAATTAGATGTAAGAGCAACTATACAGCAAAAGAAAATATCAAGAGCAAACAGACAACCTACAGAATGGGAAAAAATATTTGCAAATTATGCATCTAAGGTCTAGTATCTAGCATCTGTAAAGAACTTGAACAAATTTACAAGAAAAAAGTCAAACAACCCCATAAAAATGTGGGCAAAGAACATGAAAAGGAACTTCTCTAAAGAAGACATATGTGAGACCAACAACCATATGAAAAAAAAACTGAATATCACTCATCATTAGAAAAATGTAAATCAAAACCACATTGAGATACCATTTCACACCAATCAGAATGGCTATTATTAAAAAGTCAGAAAATAACAGATGCTGGCAAAGTTGCGGATAAAAAGGAATCCTCATACACTATTGGAGGAAGTATAAATTCGTTCAACCACTGTGGAATGCAGTGTGGCAATGCCTCAAAGAGCTAAGAACAGAACTACCATTGAACTCAGCAATCTCATTACAGGGTATATACCCAAAGGAAAATAAATTGCTGTACCATAAAGGCATACATGCATGCGTATGTTAATTGTAGCACTATTCACAATAGTAAAGATACGGACTCAACCTAAATGCTCATCAATGGTGGGCTAGATAAAGAAAATGTGGTACATATATCGTATGGGATACTACACAGCAATAAAATCCTATAGGATACTACACATCCATGTTCCTTTGCAGTAGTATGGATGGAACTGGAGGCCATTAACCTTAGCAAACTAACATAGGAATGGAAAGCCAAATACAGCATGTTCTCACTTATAAGTGGGAACTAAACAATGAGAACACATGGACACAAAGAGAGAAACAACAGACACTGGAGCTTATCTGAGGGTGGAGGGTGGGAAGAGGGAGAGGAACAGAAAAAAAAACAATTAGGTACTAGGCTTAGTACCTGGGTGACAAAATAATCTGTACAACAAACCCCCATGACACAAGTTTATCTATGTAACAAATCTGCACATATACCCTTGAACCTAAAATAAAAGTTTTTTAAAAGTATATACTTTGCTTGCAAGGCATGGTTTTCAGCATTATGGAATATATAAGGAAGTAGAAAATATTGTCCCTTTCTTTTTGACTCTCTTTTAGAAATTATTAGTGTATACTTCTTTACCAAGTAAAGTAAAATGAGGAAACAAATAAAATGAGGCAATGCTGCAGACATGCATTTTACAGAGGTGTAGAGTACATATATCTTGTTTGAGATATTCAAGATTCCAGTAAGAGCAGAGGGGTGTGAAGTAGACTTGATATGTTCAGTATAAAAATATGGAGACCAGTCTGACTCAAACACAGTGTTTGTATAAAGGGAAAAGTGGAGTATACAGTGGGAGAGGAAAATTGGGACCAGATTACCAAGAGATTTGGATTCTGGGCTAAGTTCGGATTAAATTTGTGAGCCATGTATTTTGCACTAGGATTAACAGAATGAAAGCCGTGTTTCTGGATGACTTCAGGTGAAATATGCAAAACATATTACATGCAGAAAGAAAAAGTGAAGGGAGAAAAACTGTGCATGCCATTTTTCATGATGTGAAAAATAATTGAACAAGATGGGTAGTAGAATGAAAGGTGTAAAAAAGAATTAAAAGAAAAAAACATTGAGATTTGATGACCGATTACATACAAAGCAAGGGAGCAGGAGGAGACCAAACCCCAAAATGTCAAGCCTAGATGATCAGGAGAATAACAGTGCCACTGACAGAGTAAGGAAGAGCAGGAAGTGATGTCCTGGGAAAGAAAGAATGTAGCTTGGGATACATGGGTTCTAGGTATGATGGGGCATCTATGTAGAGCCATGTAATGCTCATTGCAGACATATGAACCTGGAAACATGTGAATGGAGTCCAGAGGAAAGTCACAGCCTGAAGATGAAGATTTAAGAGCAGTTTTTACCATGGATGAGATTTCCAAAAGGGATAGAAAGATTTACCAAGGAGTGGGAGTTTATCCCTGTGTTACTCCCTTACTTGAGAACAAGAAAAAGGAGATACAGTGAGCAAGAACTGGTTAGAAAAGTAGATAGAACTCTGATAGAAAAATGTTTTTCAAATCAAATGGGAAATTCCTAAAATGATCAGAGAGCATGAGTACTGAAAAAATGTAAATGGTCCACAATCAGAAAGAAAGGGTTGGCCCTGAAGACAGCAGTTTTGCAGAAACGATGGTAGCTGTTGTTGAGGGTCATGGACAGAGCAGGCAGTGCGCAATGCAGACTATGTGTGAGAGTCACCAACAGCTCAGAGAATTATGGTATGGTACTGAGAGGTGTGTGTGTGTGTGTGTGTGTGTGTGTGTGTGTGTGTGTGAACATGCACACACAGGCACATGCACGTTTGGGGGTATCTTCTGTTATCTTCTGTACTGAAATATGTAACACTGGCTATTGGAATAGATTTCACCTGTGTCTGTTTCAACCAAGTCACCAATCTAGTGATCCTCAGATATCCTAGTGAAAGACAGCACTACCATCCTGTTTCCCAATTCCTAAGCAACAGTCTTGGGAAGCTCTTTCACATCTCTGGAATTCCTTGGTGCAATTCAAAGATACAAAAAGGATTTCTTCAGAGTTAGAGTGCAGAGTCTTTTCTTCCTCCTCCTCATGAGAAATCTCTCATGGACTCTAGAACCAATTACCATGGGCTGGGAGGGAGGACTGACCATCCTTTCTGACAGTGGACTAAGAACATCAGGCACTTCCAGGCTGTATGGGGAGGGGAGGCATGAGTACTTCTCCCTGCACCAGGCCCAGCCACAAAGGAGAAGGAGATGGTCTTGATCGTGCTTGTGTAACAAGTCCACCCTTAGGATATAAAGAAGCATGTGTTTCCTGTGAGTGGAACTGTTGGAGAGGAAGCCCCTGAAAGCACCATCATGGAAGAAGAGAGCTTTACCATCGGCCCAGCTGAGAGAAAGCAACAGAGCTATGTCACAACTGTCCTTCTGTCTGGCCTCTTACCTACAGTGCACCCTATCAAAAAGCTAAGTGCAGTTGCCAAAGGGAGGAAGTGAGCAAGGAGAGGACAGCCACAATTTCCCCGGGACACAGGCTTCCAATCTGAACCTCCTCAGACCTGGGAGTAATCCAAGGTTAATGCACTTCTTTGGAATCTTAATTATTGCACCGTATATTGTGCATATGCTTTGGGAATTAAATCTGTTTTTATAGCCAGAGGAATTTCATTATCTGAAAGTGATCAACTAACCTGGCCTCATCCAAGTCTCCCCCAAATGAAAAGCAGATCACCCCCACCAATGTGTAAAGGAACAGGGTAGGCAAAGAGGAGTCAATTTTTAGTGAGTTCAGACATAAGAGTGACTGACATTGAATATTATGTTCCTGTTCTGGGGAACCGCAGTGCGTTGTGACATATTAAAAGCCCTGAGAAATCCTGCAATAAAGAAGCCTGTTTACTTTGCTAATCCTGATATTTCCCAAATTTATTTAAAGAGAAATATTTGTTTCAGAGAATGCTGATTAACATCCTGATAAACTAAGATTAGTGTTTCATTAAACAGAGTTTGAAAATCAATGGTCTAGACATTTGGTGTATTACTAAATCTCTATCCCCTAAAACATATTTAGGAATACTTACATACATAATGACTTATTCCAAAGAGGGATCTGTTTAATGTTATTCTTTTATTTATAAATTTTATAGCAAAATATCTTTAGAGTACTTTTTCTGCATATCTTTGCTTAGCTAACTGCATTGAGAAATTAAGCATTTTACATACGTGAATTTTCTGGGTAACCAGAGCTTTCTTCTACAAACTTTAACATTTAAAAGTATCAACATAATTCAGATCTTTATTACACAGTGTTTTCATTATAAACATGAATGCTACATCAAATTACTACTTGTTGGTATAATAGCTTTGTCTCTGGGAGCAATGGAGATAGCAGTACAAGGTTCCCTCTGGGCTGCTGAATTCTTAAGGCCTGGATGTTTGAAAATTCCTTTTATTTCCTGTCTTGCAATCCACTTGTCAGCTGCTGCACCCAATTCAGAAGGCTCTGAGTAAGGGCTGTGAGCTTTTATGGCACTCTAAGCCTCTGTACTTTGTAAAAGCTTTGTTGGTTCCCCAAGAACCTTTTCTGTTGGCTTGTTGGATTTTGTTTTACTCACTTCCAAATTCAATCTTTTAAAATGTCAAGAAACAGGATCTCATGATGAAACAGCGTTTCTTTTGTCCTGAGGGCTATTGCAGACAGTAAAGTTTGTACACTGCATCAAGGATGAAAACCAGGGATGAGGAGGGTTAAAGTCCAGTGGAGATGCCAGCCATCCCATTCTGAGCCTATGGGATATTGGTTTTTCTACTAGCTTTGCTCTGCACAACCAGAGGAGACACCTTTTCCAAATTCATGTCAGGGCAGTTGGAACCCAGCCTCCTTGGTGCCTCAGAGGAAATCAGATGCCTCGCCCTTTACATGACTCTTTTTAGACTTCTCTTCCTGCATCCTCCAAATGATGTTACCAAATCTCTCCTTCTACCAAGCCTCATTCAATCCCCAAACAATTATCCCTTTATTGGCAAAAGCACACCATTATTTAATTACCACTGATAAATATGAAATGAAATTTATAAATCCACAAACTCATTTTCTTTGTTTCTCTGCATTTCTGTCTACACAGGCTATGATCCACAAATTGATAAAATTAATTACCAACATAATGCTGTACTGGCCCAGTCACAATATTTTACTGACCCCAGACACCTGTATCTCTATGTGGCTAATCTAATCTGTCTGGATCATGTTAGGAAAGAAGAGAGCTGGGAAAGGCATTATGCACATTTTGCAACCAAATAGAAAAAAAATGAGCTACTTGCCAAATGTAGGTTCCATGGGAAGAACTGCAGCAGGACACATCCTAAGGGTTGACATGCACTTTTTTACATGGCTGAGGTCACTGAGGCAAAGTCTAGTCCTGCTAGAGTGGGAAACTCACTGGTCTCAGGGAGCAAAAGCAGTATTCAGGTTCTGATTCTACCACTTAACTGCTGTACAACGTTGCTGAGCTTCCATTCCCTCATCAATAAAATGGAATTGGCAATAATAGTAACTTGCTTAACAAGGCGAGGATTTCATGAAATACAGTCGTACCTTCATAACTGAGGGACTGGTTCCAAGACCTCCCACAAATGCCCAAATCTGCAAATACTCAAGTCCCTGGTATAAAATGGCATGGTATTTGCAAATAACCTAGGCACATCCTCCCATATACTTTAAATCATCTCCAGATGACTTAGAATACCTAATATGATATAAATGCTTTGTAAATAGCTGTTATACTGCACTGTTTCTTACATGTATTTTTACTGTTGTATTCTTATTCTCTATGGGTTTTTTTTCCCCCAAATATTTTCAATCTGCAGTTAGTTGGATTGGGATGTGGAATCAGATACAGAAAGTTGACTGGAAGTGAAAGCGCTGGAACTATAAACTGTACTGTTTACAAACAAACTTTAAATGCTATATAACCCTCTTAAATACGGAACCCTTGTGATTAGAAGTAACCTGGTATAGGAAAATTTCCATTTCATTGACACAAGTCTCTTTTCTGTCCCCCCACTCAATAAAGATGAAGATTTTATTCCCTCACTTCATATGATTTTGAATTAATATAGATCAAGCGAAGACAGACAAGTAACGCAGCATACGGTGACACCACCTAAGAGTAGTAAGGTTTCCACCCCAGCAAGAGAGGGCAAGAGTAACTGATGATTGTGAATTTTTCCATTATTTGGAAAAATTGCTCACTAAGTTAACAACCTCAAACAATCCTCAAATTTTCAGAAATATAACATGGATAGTGGTCTTTATAAAGTTAACCTGGTTAATGTTTTGGTTAATCTCAACAGTGAGTGCCTCTGGCATAAACTCACAACGCAGGGTATCTAGGAGGGTTTGGCCATTGTCCCAAAGTGTTAGAGATAGGCAAAGTCAGCCTGGGGGAATCTACTGGAGATCTGGATCAGATCTGAGGTCATAGCTGAAAATAAGTTACAGGTGGAGCCCAGGGGCTAAACCAAGCTCCTCATAGTTGGGTTTACAGGAGCTTCCAAGAGAGTCCTGGAGTCTCTTTGCCATGCCAAGTAACCCTGGACTCAGAAGCAATTTTACACTTTATTAAGATTCCTAAGAATTCTGATGGCCAGAAGTCTCTAGAAGACCTCTGTTTGAGGCTACCTGTAAGAAAGACCTACCATGTGGTCCTAGCCGTTGGTATAGATCAGGATTTCTCAAGAGCAGAACTTTTGACATTTGGGGAGCTAGAGAATTCTGTAGTGGGGAGCTGTCCTGTGCTTGGTAGGAAATTCAGCACCATCCCTGGCATCTACCCACTAAATGCAGGTAGCACCATCCCCCAGTTGTAACAACCAAAAATGTACTGGACATTGCCAAATGTCCCCTGAGGAGCAAAATGGCTCCCCATTGGGAACCACTGCATAGCTGAAGTCCTGGAGGCCTGGAGGAAATACAGAGATTGCAGGCTACTGAGTCTTCTCACCAACTTGTTTTATGTTTTAATTAATTGTTAATAGACTATTTTAGGAACAAGCAAGGTGATGTCTCTAAATCACTGATCTGAGACAGTTGCATGTCAATTTACCATAATGATTCTTGCTTTAGGGCAAAAAGTCAAATTTGAAACCCCTTTTATTCTGGTCACTGTTCACAGAGCTGCATCAATGAATCAAAACTGAATTATTTAGACCACATCAGCCAGAAATATACTGTAGACCACCTCAAAATCTCCCTCTTTCATCACTGGGTTCCAGTGAGAGTAAATGATTCTTCTATAATTTATTGCTCCTTTGGCCACTTATTCTGATTAAATTTGATTGATCTTGAAAGGGAAAGAAAAGGCCAGAGAGGAAATCCAAGAATCCAACCATTTTTCAGTATCTACTACAGTGATAGGAAAACTACTCGGTCAGTCACAAAACATGAACTAAAAATCGTTGAAAAATAAATAGCATTTTTGCCCAAAGAAATAACATCCATTTGCCTTTGCTTTTTACATGAGATTGTCACACAATAAAGAAAAGATTAAAGCAGATGAGAGGGGGAAGCAATCCATTTAAAGGAATAAATAAGAATTATAATCAGGAAAGAAAAGAGACTGTCATGTATAATCAGTTGTCTTATTAACCCACAGGCAGAGATACAGTCAGAAAGGTCTTGTAATGGAAGATTTACCCTTGCTTATAAATGAGGCAAGATTACAAAATAATGTAATTTCCTGGGTAAGTTGTGAGTAATTATCTCATCAAGGAATTCTGTTTCCGGGGAGCAAGTAGAATTCAGACAGAAGAAAAACAGCCTTTCTTCTGTCTCAGACACTTCTGCTGGGAGAGAAAAGGCTACTAGTGCCTGATTTTGTACATGTCTATCTGAGTGAAGACCATAGATCTACAGAGAGGAACAAGGACACCCACTGTCATCTAACTTCTAAAGGCTAATATTGTGACTGAGTACACTGGTTTTAGGACTGTAACCTTGGGACTTCAGTGTATCTTCCTCTAAACTTAATGTCAGGAAATGTTTATAAGGCATGCTTGATGGTGGGATTGATTCTAGTGGAGAAATAAGTTTTAGAAAATAAACTTGAACTTGACTATCATTTTAAAAAATAACTCATTGATCAGAAAACTATCCAAGACCACTCAGTTTCTACTTGGGAACAGGTGAGGCACAGCAATAACTTAAACTCTAAATCAGGACTGAGTAGTGTTTTCATTTGGAAACATGAAGGGATGGTATAAGTTGATGGAAGAGAAGGAGAAATGAAAAGAAGATTGAGAACCCAAGTCGCATACACTGAAGAAGTCTTTCAAAAGTAGCTAATAGGCCAGACATGGTGGTCTATAATCTCAGCATCTTGGAAGATTGAGGTGGGAGGATCACTTGAGCTTAGGAGTTCAAGACCAGCCTGGATAACACAGACAGACCCCATCTCTGTAAAAAATAAAAATAAAAAGCCAGGCATGGTGGGACACATTGTAGTCCCAAGTACTCAGGGAGGTGAGGTGGGAGGATCACTTGAGCCCAGGAGGTCAAGGCTGCAGTGAGCCATGAATTATGCCACTGCACTCCAGCCTGGGTGACAGAGTGAAACCCCATCTCCAAAAAAAAAAGAAAAGAAAAGAAAAGAAAAGAAAAGAAAAGAAAAGAAATAGTTAATGTAGAAGTTAAAACAGAGGTGCCTAGCAACTTGTCAAATTTTGTTGGAACGCTTCTCAAACTTCCCTTCGGAACTACTGAGTTAGATGCTCTAAAGAGTTAACACATCTAGAATTTCCCACATTTTAAGCAGAACTTACTTCCTCCACAAGATCTGTCCTAAATTATTATATAACTTACTAGTAATTGCTCATGCTAGAACATAAGAGAAGCTCAACAAATGGGTGACATTGCATTATTTAAAATTAAGAGTTGACACTGATAATACAAAGTAGTCCATGTAGAACAGTTTGACTTTAAGTTACATGTTATGCAATATCTGGTTTATAAATTAAATTGAAGTAGTTTGAATTAAAATAATTGATTATGAAATAAAAATATGTTGAAAAATAAGTGATATTTTTGCTTAATAAAACAACATCCATTTGCCTTCACTTTTCACATGGAATTAACATGTTTCTATCTGAATTTGGTGACTTGTTTTGAACTTGATCTCGTATATAAGGAAAAAGGAGAATTGGCTTGCATAATAATTGGCATAGTAAGGACAGTAAGATTATTACAAAATTAAACATCAGCTAGTTTAAAATTGGCATTTTTCTCATGACAACAGCATCAGAGTATATTGGTAGGTGTACATGGTTTACCTATTAAAAAACAAAAAGGCATACCGACCACAGACAGAAATGTATTACCTCCAATAATACAGACATTTGCTGGAAGTAAATTCTTTCAGTAGTTTGCTGATGGTTTTAATGCCACTTCTTTTTTTCCTTTTTACATGCATGTGCATTTCTAACCAATAGAGTCCCCAACTACCCATCTTCTGACAATGTGTAATTTTTCCATCAATACTTCCATTTTTTGTACTTGCTGCCACTAAGCCACAAGGAAAAGGAGAGCTTCATGCAAGAATCCAAGCATTTGACTAGGCTGATAGTCTGCAGTGTCTTGGAGGGGCCACTTTCAGTCTTCTTTCTTTTCTTCTTCCCAGCTCTTCAAGCTGAACTAACCAATGTCCCTTTTTGGCTCAATTCCTCAGCCACTTCCACCATAGCTGTGTGTTAGTCTATTCCCATGCTGCTGATAAAGACACAACCAAGACTGAGTAATTTTAAAAAAAAGGTTTATTGGGAGGCCGAGGCGGGTGGATCACGAGGTCAAGAGATCGAGACCATCCTGGTCAACATGGTGAAACCCCGTCTCTACTAAACATACAAAAAATTAGCTGGGCATGGTGGTGCATGCCTGTAATCCCAGCTACTCAGGAGGCTGAGGCAGGAGAATTGCCTGAACCCAGGAGACGGAGGTTGCGGTGAGCCGAGACCGTGCCATTGCACTCCAGCCTGGGTAACAAGAGCGAAACTCTGTCTCAAAAAAAAAAAAAAAAGGTTTAATGGACTCACAGTCTCATGTGGCTGGGGAGGCCTCACAATCATGGTGAAAGGTGAAAGGCAGATTTTACATGGCAGCAGACAGGACAGAATGAGAACCAAGCAAAGGGGGTTTCTTCTTACAAAACCATCATATCTCATTAGACTTCTTTACTACCATGAGAAGAGTATGGGGAAACCTGTCCCCATGATTTGATTACCACCCACCAGGTCCCTCCCATAGCACATGGAAATTATGGGAACTACAATTCAAGATGAGATTTGGGTGGGGACACAGCCAAATCATATCAAGCTGGGAGCACAGAGGCAACTTCAGCCCTCATGTGAGGGACTAGCCATTTGTACTGTGCACCACACAATGGTGATGCCAGGAGGCTGAGCGGCCATAGACAGTGCTTGGCTCCCTGCACCTTGCTGTGTCCTTTCCTCTGCCACAATTGGCTCAGGCTCTCTGTCTTGGTTCCCTTTTGGGACTGCCTCACTCTAGACACTGGCCTGCCTAGGACTCTGGGAGCTTGTATATTCCTTGCCAAATACCTACATAAGTGGTTATTTCTTGCCCCCATACCTTCAGTCTGGGGACTGGAGCCCATAGGAAGAATATGGCAGCAAATGGAAGCGGATAGGTCACTCCACCATCCCTGACCCCAAGTTCTCTAGAATGATAGCTTCCTCCATGAATCACTGATTCCAGCTATTGTGTTGTGGGTAACATCAGAAGGGCTGCACATGAACTTTGTGAGCAGTGTGCTCTTGGTTTTAGTAACTGAATGAAGGAGCATATAAACAATAATGTAAAAAATGTCAGGATCAGTTAAGTAGCTTGGGACAAATACCATCAAGAAAAACTAATATGAAAATTAAACACAGACCATTACAATAAGGAGCTGATTAACCTGTGAACCATGGGTTGGACTTCAGGAAGTTAATGAATAGTTTTACCCATATGTGCATTTTTTCTAGAGAAAAATTTAATATTCTCAAAAAAGAACATGATCTGAAAAAGTCAGAAATAATCTCCTCATTCACCTGCTCATTTCATGAAGGGTGCTACCAAGGCACAAATAGGTCATCCTGAAATGCAAATATAATGATCTTACTCCTCTGTTGAAAGACTTCAGTGGCTCCCACCACTCTACAGATGGGGCTATGGCCTCAGCTCATGCCTCCAGGTCCAAGCCCACCAGTCATCAACATGCCTGCCCTGTGGACACAAACTGAGCTCCTCACAGCTCCTGAACAGACTACACTTCCTTAGTGAGCACATTCCCCCTTGCCATCTTTCCTAAATAATTTTATTTTCTGGTTTTTTGTTTTGTTTTTTGAAAGAGACTCATTGTGTATTGTTGATCCAACATCCCTTCCCTTATAAAAACTTCCCTGACTGCAACCTTGGCTCCCAGTCCCTATTAAGTGACACTCCTCCTTGTTTTTGTTGATACGAATGTCCACTTGTCCCATAGCATGTATCTCATCTGACTATCATTGTAAATTTGCTTATCTCTGGATTTATCACTCCTGTGGAAGCCTTGCCCCCATCCAGTCTTTGATCTATCAAGGTAGGACTTTTTTACCTTCACATTCCCCAGAACCCAGCATAGCACCTAGAACATTCTATGTTCTCCACATATGTTTGTTATATGAATGAACAAATGAAGCAGGGTTATAGATAAAGATAAAGCACTGAATGTCCCATACAGCTCAAATATTGTATTTTTTAGATAAAACAGCTCACCCAAGATGCTACATAGCTAGTCTGTGATAGAATCAGAAGAATCTGCTTCTGATTCCAGTAATTATTTCTATGACATCTATTGCTTTTTGTCTTAGCTCTGAAAAAAAGCAGGAGCATTTTTTATGCGTCTTTTAAAAACGTAAGTGTAAATACTACTTCTTCAGTCCTCACTGGACAGGGGGAGCTGTTTCCCATGTTCCTGATCCCCTTTGAGGAGATTCATGATTTACATGTTGGTTAAGGGTGAGCACATCACTAGTGGAACCCTTGATCTTCAGGAAAGAGAGAGAGAAGAGGAGGAGGAGGAATAAGAGAAGATGAAAGAGTGAAGGGGGAGGAGAAAGAGGAGAGGAGAAAAAGAAAAGAAGAAAGGAGAGAAAGGGAGGAGAGAATAATTTTATGCAAATTTTCCTTGGGACACAGTTGAAATCTAGTTATCTTTTGAATGGGAAACTGATACTCAAATTCTCAGATATTATATCAAGTTAAAATGAAATCTCGACTTACCTCAAGTATAAAATAGATCAGTTCACCAATCATCTTGGATACCCAACCATACTTTTTTTTACTGAAAGTTTGTTTCAGTATCAAATGAAGATTGAGGATCAAATGCAGCGGAGAGCAAAGTAATGCCCTCCAGACACTAGCACGGCAGCGGTTCAGGCTGCTGGGCTCTCTAGAGCCCCTCCGTGCTGAGCTTTCATGATGGTTCCATAGGGAGTCTCAGCAATTGCTGTGTTTTGATTTTCTCTGCAAACCTGCAGCTGCTCCTCCTCTCCAATTCACTACAACATGCTAATAGAGTGACTAAAGAGACAACTTTGCCATCTCTATCACATTGACTACTGTTCATTTTGCTGTTAAGATGCCAAGAAGCAAAACAGGCATCAGGACCAAGAGAAAACTAATTGGCCATGTTTTAAGAGTCTGTAAATGGGCTGGGTTTGCCTTCAGAACCTTTATCTCACCCAGCAACTTGCAGTCAACCCCCAGTGTAGCCTGTTTGCTCTCACTTCTGAGACATCCTGTTTCCATGCTTAAAGTGTTCTTCCTTGCCCTATCCTCTTCTCTGAATGACGCCTATTATACCACATGTCTCAACAGAGAAGTTACTTGCCAGTGCCTTTTCTAACTCCTCCAGAGAGGCACTCCCATTGTGTCCATTATTGTGACCACCTCTTTCCCTGTCCCAAAAACTTGTCAGCTACTGGGGGCAGAAACTGTGTCCACAGGAGACACTCAGATACCTGAAAAGTGAGTAATGTAAATTGTTTCATCTAAAGAAATACATGTAATTTTATTTTAGATCAGTGTCTACAGTGTTTACATCAGGCCCCAGTAAGGGCAAAAAGACCATGGGATCCTAGTAAGATCCATTTGGACTGCCTGATAATTAGGATAAAACAAGGCAGCAAAAACAAAGGAAAAGTTTTTTAAGAAGCAATTACATAATTTTAGAAAATATTTAAGGATCTTTACCTTTAGCTCTTGGCTGTTTTAAGTTTTAATTCAGCTTGGCTGGATGTTGTAGAAAATCGTTGAGATATTTAAGCCAATAGCAGTGTTCCCAGTTTTAAAGAAATGGGAAAAAAATGAAAGCAAATGAAAACCAATGTGAATGTAGCATCTTTAAAGAATTATAAATTAGTTGGAAGCAGCATCCAAATAGCAGCTCCCAAGATGTCACTATGTAATTATAGCTCATCAGCACATGTCTTGCATATTCCAAAATAACCCGTTATACTACCCTCTCTTTCCCAAACTGAGGAAGGAAGGATGACAGCAGGCCTCAGAAATAATGACTAAATGATTCCTTCCTAACAAGGGTGGCTATCAGCTTTGAGTGTCCAATATCTTCTGTAAAAATACATCACACATAAGGAAATATGAAAGCACATTCCTAGAATTCAAATTAAGCTTAGTCTAATTTTCAAAAATTTTCATAAGGTTTTAAAGACAAAATGATTTTTCCCATTTAATTTTAAAGAAAGAAGAAATTATTACCCTAAAAATAAAATAGGGAGTACCCAGTAGGTTTTACTGAGCTGGGGACAGAAGCCTTTTTGTCCATGGCCTGTTTGGTGTGATGACCCAAAATGCTTTACAGATGGGATGGTTTTATCAGCAACTGTATCAGGACACATGGAGGAAGAGGGTCAGTCCATTTAAGTTGGGTGTTTGGTACGTGATTCTTCCCAGAAGCAGTAGGCTTGTGGATTCACTCATTAGTAGCTCTGGCTGAGGGCAGGGTAAATTCCACTGAGCAAACAGATGTGAATACTATAAAGTAGATGCTGATCTTTAGTATTATATTGTCGGGAAAAACTTTTTCATGGACAGGGCAAGAGATACTTGGAAACTTTAGATTTTCCAAACTGGCTGCAGATCAGAATCACCAAATAAGGGGTGAGGGCTAATATAACCTTTGCAAATCAAAAAACCCAGAGGTTTTCTCTTGATTTCTTTTTTTTTTTTTTTTTTTTTTTTTTTGCATATCTGAGATGGCCCTAACAATCTGCATTTTTAAAAGAGTTCCTGTAAATTGGAGAAACAATTTAAGGCTGTCTAACCTTCATGATGCTCATCTCTAAAATGAAGCAAAAATAGACCTTTCTTATAATATTCATATTAGGATTATATAGGGCAATGAAATGCTGAACACTGACATCAATGGAAAGTTGATACTCAAAAAAGGTTTGCATTTTTTCCTCCTTCTCCATAAAATTAACATCTACTAATGACATGAAGTCATACATCCAGTAATCTGACTTGGTAGGCTCCCACTTAAAGCACAAAAACTGGCCAAAAAAAAAAAAAAGTTCTGACCATTTCAGCTGATTGAGTTATATGGTCACTAGATCAACAGTGTTTTTTCTAGGACAATACTGTACACTTAGAGCACATTTCTACAAACCAAATAAGTCCAAGGGCCTCATTTGGTCCTGTGTGGTTCAGAGTTCTAGCAGAAAATAACACACTCTTATTGTTTGAGTAGGGAGTTTACAATGGAATTATTTACAAATCTATACAGGTTGTACAGAAACCACAAAGGATTACTATACTGGGAGCTACTTGGGAGCTAAAGATGATGGGCGACTATAACACCTAAGTCAAAAAGGGCAAGAGGAAAGTGGTTATTTGAACCTGGAGTCAGAGAAATTTCCCTCAGAGAGACCATGACCTGTGGTCAAGGGACACAGCTAGTCCACAGTGACTGTCAGGAGGAAGGTATTAAGGTATTAGGATGAAATCCCCAATTTCACTCTTGTCCTGCTAGCTGCTTGATCATGCAGCCCATTGGCCAAAGGTGAAGGTCAGTCTCCCAGAGCACAGCAGGGGATGGAGGAGAGCTGAGAGTAGATAGGAGTAAATGGGAGACACAAATACAGAAACACAGTCCTTTACCCCAAAGTAATTAAAAACAGTTCTAATACTCTCTTATATCTTTTGAAAACATTAAAAGAAATTCAATTCATAACCAAAAACACAATTTAAAATGCCTTTCCCTAATCCCAGCTACTCAGGAGGCTGAGGCAGGAGAATTGCCTGAACCCAGGAGGCGGAGGTTGCGGTGAGCCGAGATCGCGCCATTGCACTCCAGCCTGGGTAACAAGAGCGAAACTCCGTCTCAAAAAAAAAAATGCCTTTCCTTTCTCTTTAACTTGGCCTCTCTCTTCCTTTCTCATTCTCATCCTCCATCAAAACTTCCCTCCAAAACGAAGTTTCCACTACCCTTTATTTCTCCATTGTGCTTCTGTGTAAGTAAGTTTTGGCTCATTCTGGCATAAACTCCCTAACTCCCCATACCCATTTCTGCTTTGCAAATGCTCAGAAACAGAACTGACAGGTTCATTATCTCTTTTAGCAAACATGGTGGAAGGTGAGGATACAGGGAAGTAATTGCAAACACGGACACACTGGTGTGCACTCTTGTGGATCTCCATCGGACTTGGTGAAAAATAACTCATCTGAAGATAACTCAAGCAAAAAACAGAATCTATTATGGTCTTCTATAAGCCATGACTTGTGTTTTTTTCCATATGTAAAAATGGAAGTGTTTTTCCATATGCAAAATGTAAATATTGACTGTACCTGATACTTGCGTTAGAATTAGTAGCATTCCAAATTTTCACATCTTATTCTGTTTGATTCTCACAAAATAGCCTTGTGAGGTCAGTAGGAATTTTTATCCCCTTAAGACTGAGAAAAATTTAATGACTAAATAGAAGAATAACAGCTGGTAAGTGAAGAAATCAAAATTAGAATTTCAGAATATATTTGTCCCTGAGAACTGAAAACACTTTACCTAAGAACCAAAAACACTAAAAAGTGCTTCTTTTTCAAAATTGATAAAAATATATTTTAAATTGATGCAAATACCTACTTTGATTACTTTATTTTGAAGCATACTAATGGAGATTTCTTGTAAAATATAAGAAGAAAAAATACCTGTTTACTTTCCGCATTGTCATTTAAAAAACTAATTAAAATAATTAAAAATTAGATAAAATTAAAAATGCAACAAAATTAGGAAGCTATGACAGCCCCAATAAGACTACTGCAAGATACAATTGAATTGATATAAAATGAGAGAAGAAATAAGGAACAACTCACCTCTTTAGATTTTGACTGAGATGCAGATTTCTTAAAAGTAACTGGTAAATTCTAAAAGGTCTAATTAGTGATCCTTTACTAGGATGACTACTAGGCTCAACTTTTACTTCTCAGAACAGTAGAAGAGGCTGACTAAAGATGAATGACAAATATTGGTCATTTGTATTTTGTTTTTCCCATTAAAACTCCTAACACCAAGAAACTGTGAAAAATAGAGTTATATGTAGTTAGAAGGGCTGAAGAGAGAGAAGCCTCCGTCTTTGTAATTGCATACCAAGGTCACCAGATCAGTGATAAGCGAACTCTAAATTACAAAATAAAAAGCTGTAATTTAAACATCCAATTACAACAAGTCTCATCCTCTTTGTGGGTGATCTGCTCACCCCCAAAAAGAGAATACAGGAGGGAGAGAAAGAGAAAGGGAGGGAAAGAAGCAAATATCAGATAAATACTGCATTTTATAAAAGAATTGCTCCCAATAAGCAGAAGCAAATTTACATCAAATGATAATCTTAAAGAACCTAAAGAAAACATGCAACATGGACCATGGATTCTGGGTAAAGAATTTTAAATAGATATTAAATATATAAAAGAGGGATCAAAAATAACAGAGATAAATGTGAACTCACCAATTTCAGAAAATAAATTGAAAATATCTGTATAACCATTTTTCAGATTAAAACTACACTTAAAGAGTGAAATATATATTGCTGAAACCAGTAAGCAATGTAAAAGACAAGCCTGAAAAGCAAATTACACAAAAATAAAGGAATAAACACATAAACTCATTGGAGACAGAAAACAATAGTTACAGAAGACAAAAAGTGACCAAATGGTCAAAATCGATATTCTTGAAGAAAACAAACAAAAACAAAGAAACAGAAAGAAGTTCAATGGTTTAACAAAAGAAGTCTTTCTTAAAGTAAGAGATGCTGAAGTTAAAGAATCACACTGTATTTACCAAGAAATGATGTGGAAAGTTCACTGAAGATTCTAGTGAAGTTACCGGACCTTAAGACAAAGGATGAACTTTCTATTCAAAACTATTGGGTTAGAATTATGTCCATAAGCCAGATGACTGATTTGGAGTTCAACCACACCCTAATCGGGGAGCTTCTCAATGAAGGGATCTGAGACTTTTCCCTCTTTCTGCCTCCAGCACAGAACATTGCACTTGGCACAGTGTTATGAAGAAAAAGTAAATTGGGAGCATTTCAGACATCAACTACCAAGGACCAATGCAGTGGAGAAATGCTGGCAAAATTCTAACAGAAAAAAATATATGACTCCTACATTGTATACTCAGCCAAGATTTTCAGTCAAGTAGACAAGCAAAAATAATAATTTTTTGGAACATTCAAGGACATGTGAATATATTGGCCATTTTAAAGTTATGTATCATACATGTAAAGGATATATGTATCATAGCTATGGTTTTATAAATGGCTATATCAATGAAGAGAGAGAAAAAGATGTGTGTGTATGTGTGTGTGTGTATGTGTGTGTATTGAGAAAGAAGCATATACATGGAGAGAGAATGAGATCTCCAAGCAAGAGATAAATTTAAAGAATGTGTTCTCCATAAAGGATTAGTGCTATTGCTAGATCAATATAAATGAAAAACTAGATTTAAATAAACAAGAGAATTACAGTTACAGAGCAGCATGTAAATGTTATAATCCTTGATATTTTACAAATAATCATGTAAAGTACTAAAATTAGGGGGTAAAAGGAAATACAGTGATTTCTAAGTTTCAAAACAGATATAAATTGTATAAAGTTAATAATCAAAAATAGCTATTCAAATGCATTATCTAAAGATATTGAGAAAACTACTAAAAGAAGTTGGTTAGTTCAACTGACTTTTTTATGCCTCAAAAATTACAAAAAACAAGAGTACATTCAATTTAGCTATAAATAGATAAGAAGGAAGCAATAAGTCATGGAATACAGTCTTCTAAGACATCAGAATAGGACCAAACACATTTATAGAATCAATAAACGTAAATGGAATAAAATGTATTCTGAATAGAAAAGCTGCCATAATAGTAAAAAAAATTTATCCTTAAGAACACAAAAATGTGAGCACTTTGAGGACAAAGGCTTGGTCTTTATTCACCACTGTCTACCCGGCATCCAATATGAGTCCAAGCACATTGCAGGCACTCAGTATCATTGACTAACTCACTAAGGGTTAGTGAAATCATTCATAAGAATACACACAAAAAAATAATGTGTAGTTGTAAAAACCTTTTTCCTTATTGTAAAAACAATAAGGAAGATGTAAAAATGACTGATGTGAACATTTTTGCATGACATTTTTGGTGAAAACACTGTAGAATGTTAAACTATGGTATCATTTGAGTAAAACCAAAATATATAGATTAATTATGTAAATTATAATACATGATATACATATATAATGTTGTGGATACAGGAAAATGTCTAGAATAAGCAAGGACATATGAATATAAATATAAATGCATGTGAAAATCTCAATAAAGTTTTTAATAAAAGAAGCTAAGAATGATAGGAGGAAGAAAATTTCACTTCTCATTCAGGACCTATCTGTTACATTTTAATTTTATATAATGAATGTGGTTTTATACTTTAAATTATATAAATCAAAACTTAATAAACACTATAAATGTCACCTGGAAATTTCTAGCCAAAAATTTAATCTTTTAAGTTAAGTCACTAAAATACATTAGGGGAAAACATGCTATATTATTCAAATAGAAACAAATTAAGAAAATGTATTTCCATCAAAAGACTGACTAATCTTATGATAAGTGTAATGATAAGTTCACCATGGAAACCAATTTTATCTGCTTCTATAACGAGAAGGTGATTCAATAGGTTACTGAGAAAATAGAGATGTTATTTATGCTGGCAAAATAAGATTTAGATTGTGTGCCATGTCACCTAACAATAAGCAATTTGGAGAGATACAACCTTCTCATCAAATGGTGAAGTAACATCTGACTGAGAAAAACATAATTCAAGTTTAATGTTTTGGTGATACAGAAAAATGTGGTCTGAAACAGGCAGTGAATGACTTGTTAGGCACAAATATCAGAAAAGTGAAAAACAGTTCATCAGGAAAAGCATAAATCCCAAAGTCCTAGGTGGAGACCAGCTGACATATGGGAATTCAACAGTCAAGGCGATTTCTGCTAATCTATCAGAAGTTTCACAACCAGCAATAGACTACAATTGTAAAACAAAGTTCTTTGTGTTAACTCTGGCAGTATCTTTCAGCATGGATAGCACAGGCAGACTATTTAGGGAAGAACACAGAAAGCGTAATTCTACTTTTAATGTTAGGTGGGCTATTATATAAATGGTGATCAACTGTTTGTTATCTCTTATAAAAACAGTATTAAGAAAAATTATATGATCAAGAATTTTATTCAGATGTAAATAGGGATGTGGTGAATTTCTTGGGCAAGTTAGATTATCACCCTGGCAATCTTTATTTTATAATTTATTTTATTTTATTTTAGGGATGGAATCTCAATATGTTGCCCAAGCTAGCCTTGAACTCTTGGGTTCCAGTGATCTTCCTGTCTCAGTCTCCCAAGTAGCTAGGACTGCCAAGCGTGTGCCATCACACCCAGCTCCACCCTGGCTATCTGTAACACAAGCTGATGGAAGTCAGATGTGGTGGCACACATTGTAATCCCAGCTACTCAGGAGAGTGAGGCAGAGTGATCAATTGAGCCTAGGAGTTCAAGGCCAGCCTGCGCAAAATAGCAAGACCCACCCTTTCAAAAAAAAAATCAGAAACCAGTGGACAGATACCATCTGTTTGGAATGCCTGGTTATGATGATGTCCTCAAGCTAGAGGCCTGACCAGAAAGGAGCTTTGCATCTCACCACACCCAAGTTGAATTACTACTCAAAGGCAGGGACCAGTTTTTTTTAATTATTTCACCAGTACCTAGTACTATACCTCAGCAAGTTTAAAAATAGTATCTGGTCTTAAATTTTTACAATTTAAAATAGAATTACTCAGTTATTTGACAAGAAAGTTATAAAATTTTAAGTAAAATGATGTTATAACATTATTATGTGCTGCTTCAAGAAAATAGGAAACATTCAGGGAAAAAGAAAGAACCATATTCCTTCACTTAAAAACATCCACATAGTAAATGTCTTTCCTCTCTCTCTCTCTCTCTCTCTGTGTGTGTGTGTGTGTATGTGTGTGTGTGTGTGTCTCTAAGGTATTTCATATATTTTAAGCATAAATATAATTTTAACTCTAATTTTTATTTTATGCCATATTGGAAGCATTTCCTATGTTATTATATATTTTATTAAATCATATTTCAAAATCTGTATCATATCATATGAAGTGATTTTACCACTGAATCTCAAAACTTCTCTATAGATAGAAATTTCAGCTGTTTTTATCAATGTAACACTTTACTCACTTAAGTTTGTTTTCTTAGGATAGATTCTCAGAAATAGAATTATTTACCAAATATATAAGAGTCTTTATTTACCAAATATTTTAAGAATCTTTATACATATTGTCAAACTGCTTGCCAATAATTTATTTTTATAAACAATATAAGTTGAATTTCACTTACACACTTTGAACTATAAGAGAGCTTAAATATGTAGACATATATAAATAAGTATAATACACTGCATTGCATTTTGTGTCTGGGCATTTGTTTTTCCTTCTTGCTGAATTGTCTGTTCAACCCTTTGTCATTTATTTGTTTGTCTTAATGTTTTTTAATTGACTATTATTAATTCATGACAGAGCAATTATATTAGTCCTTTGTCATGTTCGTAGCAACCGATGTTTGGGTATATATTCTGTGTAGAGTGCTTTTAAAATTTGTCGTCAGACAAATTTGATTTAAAGCAAGTATCATTGTTACCATTGAATAAATGCCCTAAAGTATTATTTCCTTGCTGATGTTGTTTCCTGAAAGAAATGAATGAAGTTTTATACAATAAGCAGTAAAATGGTTTTAAAAAGTCAGTTTCTATATTTATATTAGTTAGTTATTCTGCATGCCCTGCAGAGATGCTATTAGTTTCATCTTGCTATGTGAAGGAGTAATGTAGTCGATTGCCCTTGGTTTTGTAGTAAATACTTATCAGAATTAATAGTATGACATACAGTTTTTAGTTAATTTGATATCTAGTGAAATTTTTCCTGAAATTAAATTCTGAATTTTTGCCAAATTTTTAACAATTTTTATATATCATATTGGTTTGCCAGTTCCCCAGCACTCCTTCCTGCAAAATGAAACTCCATCATACTCATCCTTCTCTGTCTTGTCATTTGCTGTGTTCCAGTCACAGTAATTTATATCATTTTCTCTAAATACTCCATGAACATTTATAATTCTGAGCCATGCGCCTCCATTTTCTGTCCAGCGTGCATTTCTGCCCATTTTCCAATGTGCCAAACTCCAACCCATCATCATTGGAGGCTAAAATCAAATATTATTTCTTCTTTGATAATATTTCTTATCAAATATTTTTGGAAAGCCCCAGATGAGTGAGCTCCTTTGAGTACTTGTACCATCTATTCATGCTCACTGGAGTTAATATCACGTGTTTTATTGATTTTCATATGTCCATTTTCCCTACAAGACTATAAGCTTAAATTCCTGATAACTTGTACAGCATCTGGGTCTGCAATAAATGTTATAAATGACAATTACTATCATCAAGCACTTTCGGGTGCCTGTCTGATGTATCGTCAAGTACACAACGTGGCACAAAAATAATTACAAAAATTTAATCTGAATCTTTCCTCTTCTTTCCACCCTGGCTCCCACCTCCTCAGACCAGGCCACCATCGTTTCTCACATGGCCCACATTGGGAGCCTCCTAACCTAAGTCTCTGCTTCTTCATTTGCACAACCCAGTAGTCAATTCTCCAGTGGAAGACTCAGAAGAATCTTTCTGAAACATACATGTAATCTGTCTCTCCTCTGCAGTGGCTTCCAGTTGCACAAAAAGTAACACTCAGACTCCTTAGCCTGTCCAGACGCCGTCCATGGGCCAACCCTGGCTGAATTTTTTGACTCCCTCCTCTTTGCCCACACTCTCCAGCCACTCTGACCTTTTTCTTTTCCTTAAATACCCCTTAGGTTTTCCCATCCCATGACCTTGTTACTGACGGTTCCCTCCTCGACGGTTTTCCCTCTTTCCCCCCCCTTTTTTTTTTTTGAGACAGAGTTTCGCTCTTGTTACCCAGGCTGGAGTGCAATTGCGCGATCTCGGCTCACCGCAACCTCCGCCTCCTGGGTTCAGGCAATTCTCCTGCCTCAGCCTCCTGAGTAGCTGGGATTACAGGCACGCGCCACCATGCCCAGCTAATTTTTTGTATTTTTAGTAGAGATGGGGTTTCACCATGTTGGCCAGGATGGTCTCGATCTCTTGACCTCGTGATCCACCCGCCTCAGCCTCCCAAAGTGCTGGGATTACAGGCTTGAGCCACCATGCCCGGCCCCACTTTCACCTTCTTAACTTGCTTTTTATTATCATGAAATTTGAGGTTAAATGTCACAAACACAGAGAAGCTTTCCTGGACCGCTCAGTCTAATGAACCCCTTTGTCTTTTAATCATTTCACTCTGTATTCATTCATGCATTTCTAGTGGTTGACTGTTTTGGCTTAAAAATTATGATTACTTGTATGTCAGCATTGAATACAAGCTCTAAGATAGAAGAGGCCTTGTCCATAATTTTTTTCACCCTTGTAAGTCCAGTGCTTGGCACAAAGCAGGTGCAAAGTAAATATTCCTAAATGAAGACATGGTGACAGCAGGGGTGGTAGTAATAATATCTAATATTTATTGAATGACTACTGCATGCAAGGTCCTGTCCTAAATACTGCATATGTGTTTATTTACTTTAAATAAAAATGCATACACACGTGAAACTCTAGTAAAAATGGTAGTCATTGTCATTATCCCAATTCTACAGATAGGAAAACTGAGGTGCAAAGAGATGTGAAATAACTAGCCCAAGATCATATATATATTGACTAATCTATGGGTCAGAGCTTGAATTATAGGGCCAGAGTTCGAATTACGTCCACTGATATGAGACCAACTTTCTTAACCACTGCACTATGTACATCTCATTTTAAAATAAGCAGAGAAATTCATTGATAAGATTTTAAAGATAGTTTCAAATGTATTTTAATTTAATAAATAAAAACATCTCATGAGGTCAAAGATTTTTTTTAAATAAAGCAGATTAGGTTGCTATTGTTGAAATCATATCCTATGACCTGTCATGAAACAAATAAAAAACAGTGATATGACAGCTAATTCCAATATCTGTCCCTAGAAGAAGGCAAAGACTTCCCACTTAGCTGAAGGGCATATAAGGGACATCACTACATTGCATTATTTTGACAAAAACGTAGCAACGCTGGACATATGGTGTGGTTCAAGCCCGTGCTGAGTAACTTTTGGACAGAGATACTAAAAAAATAGACCTAACCTAGTTAATAATAGCAACCCACTGATCCGTCAACTAATTGTGTTTATAGGAAATAGAATTCACGACAAAAAGACATAGCAGCATGAGACAGAATTAATCCACAACATGTAATTTCCTTCCTGTGCATAGCCTTCACCAAGAGGAAATCTGAAGACTCACCACCTGTTCAGAGGTTTGCTTATTAGAAGATTTAGAGTGGCCTACCATCAGAATGACTAAAGGTGCTCATTTACGCCTCATGATAAAAATAAGCATTGTGCTTGCTGAAAGTCAAATTTTCTGACCTAAAGAAGAATGAAGTAAAAAATAGTTATATTCTCAAATTTAATTTTAGTAACAGCTTGTGTGTGTACTAATTTGGAACACCTGAAATGCCATAAGCAGAAGTTAGTGATTTTTCTTGTTTGTTTAAATGATCAAGCTGTTTTCCTAATTTATAGTAAATGCTTTTTCCTCTTAAGTCTTTAATTTCTTTACCCTCCTACAGGTCCAATTTCAAGACTTCTTTCCTTGAACTGTTTTCTTTTCTTTTCTTTTCTTTTCTTTTTTTGCCTTTTTCTTCCCCTTTGTTTTTCCCATTTGTTCCTAATAACTTCAGTTACATAATATCAATCCAGTCAAGGGGCAATGTGATTGGATCTTAATTCAGTTACTGCTACTTCTACCCATGGAACTTTGAGCGAATTACCCACTTTCTCAGGCTTCATTTTCTCATACGAGAAATAGTGAAAATAGGTCGGGCATGGTGGCTCACACCTGTAATCCCAGCATTTTGGGAGGCCAAGGAGGGAGGATTATTTGAAATTGGGAGTTTAGGACCAGCCCGGGCAACATAGTGAGACCCCAGCTAATAACACAAAAATTAGCAGGGTGTGGTGGTGAGTGCCTGTAGTCCCAGCTACTGAAAAGATTTAGGTGGGAGAATTGCTTGAACCCTGAAGTTTGAGGCTGCAGTGAACTGTGATTGCACCACTCACTGTACTCCAACCTGGGCAACAGTGCAAGACCAAAGAAAAGAAAAAGAGAGAGAGAGAGAGAGAGAGAGAAGAAAAAGAAAGAAGGAAGGAAGGAAAGAAAGAAGGAAGGAAGGAGAAAGAAGTAAAGAAAGAGAAAGAAGTAGAGAAAGGAAGAAAGATGGAAAGAGAAAGAGGGAGGGAGGGAGAGAGGGATGAAGGAAGGAGGGAGGGAGGGAAGGAAGGAGGAAGAAAAGAACAGAAAGAAGGAAAGAGACATCTCAAGAAAAAGGAAAGGAAAAGAGAAGAGAGAGAAAGACAAAGAAGAAGGAAGGGAGGGAGGGAGGGAGGGACAGAGGGAGGGAGGGAGGGAAGAAAAGGAAATGAAAAATAAGAAAGAGGAAACTGACAGCAATAGTAGTCACCTTGAGGGGTTTTGCTGAGAGCTGTAGATACCACGTGGAAAGCTACTGGCATGCAGCAAATGCTGAATAGCAGATCTGCCACTGTCACTATCCCTTGCCTGTGCCTGCCAAACAAGGGGTCCAAACCCACACATACAGGCATGCACACACATTTATACTAAAAAAAAGCCCTTGGCCCTTGGTGGAAGAAATATTGAAATCCACTGATTTAACCCGTATTCTGGTTATGTCTGACGTGAACTATTCTGCCTTTGATCCTCAGTTATGGAACATAGAAAGAATGCCTATATATATTATAACCAATATAGAGTTTTAGTTTTGTTTTTTCCCCTCATTGTATAATAAATTACTTAGCAGTAATAGCATTCAATTCATAAGTACCTATAAAATCCAAAATTATTAAATGTATCTCGATTTTCTGTGAACATACGGGGATCATACTTTGCATATGACAGAATCTTAGCATATTCTCCTGCATGCATTCAATTATGTCCTTTTATCTTCTTAGCAAATGACAGAGATTAACGCTTTTCTCTGCATTTTGACCTTGTGGGTAATATTTCCTGTAATGTTTTGCAGAAGCTACTAATCTGCCTATTGAGATTAGGCAGCACTCACTCTCTTCCCTCTGCCGCTCTAAAACTACAAAGGGTTCATTTTTGTTTTGGTATTTCTATAAATTAAAAAACATGCCAAAATACTACCTAATGAAGAATTTTAATCATAATGTCTGTACAAGGGGCTATTACATTTTTTACATCCTCTGAAAATTTGTACTTAAAATTGAAAGGATTTCTCTTCTAATCTTTACATCAAACAAAACATTTAAAATGTTTGAAAAAGATGATAAAAATGAATTTGAAAGTAAAGAGCTAAGTATTGAGCCATAAAGGCATTCCATTGGGAAATAACTTACCAATAATCCCAATGGCTGACATGGATCCTTGCAAAGAACATTAGATAGAGAATCTGGGTCTCGAACTTTTATGCCTAAGAAGCTGGATTTCGGAACACAAATAGGACTTCTAAAGTCCTGTCCTGTGAGTAGTGTGCGTGCAAAAACTTCTGGATCCTCCGAGAGAGTATTTCTTCCCAATTGCCACCTCTGCTTAGCTTAGACTATTCAGGCGCCAATTTAACTCCTTCTACAATCTTCCCAAGAGTAGCAAAAAGGAAGAGTTATTTAAAATGAAATAGAGACACAAGACAGAATGAGGCCACTGACTGGTCTCAGCAACATAATAATAAAATAAACACAATCTTAAATTGAGTTTAAGAGCAATGAACAGTAAAAATTAATGAACAAAACAAACTTCCCTCATACACACTTCTTGAGCTAATATCTTACTACTGTAAAGATTAAGGTGGAATATTCTACTTTTAGGCAGCATTGTGGGATATGAAATGACTATAAAAGTTAGAGTCATTCCCTATGAAATGGTTTTCAGCAAATTGTTCAGTCTGAGACTTAATTTTGCCATTATTACACAGAGACTGAAGATTGGCCTGAGAATTGCATACTTCAGAGATAATATAACACCATTGCACAGATAAAATCTCAGTTAACAGTGCTTTTACCTTAACTATTGAAAAATACTAACTAGAGACTTCTGGAAATTTCCATCCTCCTAACTTGGAAATATATATACATACATATGTGTGTGTGAGTGTGTATATAAACATTACTGGCTCATCATTTCTGAAATCAAAAGCACTTCAGCAAAGACCTCTTAAAGTGTCCAAATTACTGACATATTTGATGTATGGAAAGTTTCACGTTCATTGTGTCTGACACAGGCCATCAAACAGAAATTCTGCAGCTCTGAAAAGGTTACTCACTGTCAGTTCAAAGAATTATTTTTCCTTTTAAGAAGTTTCAAAGCCTTTGGTACATTATTCAACTTGCCTACAAAACACATAACTGTCATGGTATACGTAGTCTTCTTTCTGAAACAGTGTAAACAAACTACAAAGAGATGTGAGTTTGAGCCCTAATGTTTTGAGAGAATTTTTTATTTAAGCAACATCTTATATAAGCAAGCAGAAACACAAGAATGATGTGTTTAGTTACTATAATAACATGGCATTTTAAAGTTGACAGTAAATTATGCAAAGAGTTAGAGATTATGAGGCTTCAGTGCTGCAAACAATAATAGGATGAAGTGACTGACTAACTTGGTAGTATGTTAACAGGTATCTGTGCTGACAGTCACCTATCTAAAATTAATAGAGGCCAACAAGCATAGATTATGAAGCTAAGGGTGCTTGCTAAAGCATGTCAACCTAGAAAGATGATGGAAGGGTTAATACGTTGCCTAACTTTATCATTTTAAATTGTAATTCCTTTACCTGTTCAAATATTTTGTAGAGTAATTTTATGAACGGCTACATTACTAGAATATGGCCAGTTTTTTACCCACCTTATTTTAAACAGATGCCAGAGATTGTGGTTGATGAAAATCTATTTTAGAATGACTGTCAAGAAAATCTATTTTAGAAATCACTATTCACTTTATATTCCTAATTGAAACAACTGCAGTGTTTCTTTGTTTTAAATTTGGACATTCCTCGCTAATTCCAAAGTTGAGCTTAAGCTGAAAGTTATTCAAAACTTGGAAAATCATGACTCACTGTCCTAAAGGAAAGACTGTCCCCCTCTCGGCTGTATCTGGGAAGTGTGCAGGGCACCCAGTGCCTTCCCTCCCAGGCAGCAGCAGCACACTGGCCCCAATGCATGCCCACTGGTATTATTTAGACGATTCCTCATTACCAACCCAACCTGGAGCCTGCAGACACTATTCCGTTTCCCAGGGGAGGGACCTGGAGGAGTTCCAGGCAGATTGGGAGCCCAGCCCTGTGCTCTGCTCTGCTGCCTCCCATTACCCCGCTGGACAGCATCCAAAACAGGGGAGGATCCCAGAAGACGGAAGACCTTTCATAAGCCCAGCCACTTACCAGATCTTATTGAGAAAAAACAAGAAAGCCAACTACTGAACTCTGCTTTTTTACACTAAGTTTACAGCCATTCAAACCCTTCTCTGCCACATGTGGACATCCACTATAGTGAACCCACAAAAGTGCTCCTGCATTCACTGAGTTCTTAGCCTACTTTTGAAACTGACCTAATTTAATGTGCAGTTGTTTAATTTACATCCTTAATATCCCTGTCCAAATCATTATTACATGGATTAGACTGCAAATTGTGCACAAATGGGATCATAACTGTTCAATTCAGTTTTCAGAATGATTGGCCCAGAATCAAATATGAGCCTTAGAGTACATGCTTTTCTCTTGGACTGTGGTCTTTGGACACCCTCATTAAAACTGCATTGAAGGTGGCAACACACCTATTATTCAGCGGAAGTGGCTCTCCTACCAGCTTCCATAATCGAATTCTAATGAAATGACACAAAATGTAGCTAAAATCCTTCAGATGATCCCACTGACATCCACAGCCCATTAAAAGAGGCACTGAGTCACAGGCTATGGGTTCTGAAGAGTGCCTTTCTTCACATATGAAAACACAACAGATGCCCAGTGAGGTAAAACGGTTTGTGCAGAATGAGAGCTAATTGGCAGCCATATCCTGAGGCTCAGAGTTTCCCGTCACAGTGGAAGCAGCAGACAAGTTGAAAGCTGGAAAGGTGGCTTCCAGCTAAGTGCAAACAATACAGTGGTATGTACTGAGATCAGCCATGGCCATTCCTGAAGTTATTCTTCTATAAACTCATGCATTTCAGCAGCTGATGGGGTAGATGAAACAGAGGGTGATGAGCATAGGTTCCAAATGCATCATTCCTTCTGGAAACAAAATCAAGTTACTCTGAAACTCAGGCTTTTAGACGTGTGACCCCAAAAGTAAGCTTCACTCTACATACATTTTGAGTAAATATATATAATTAAGCTCCAGTGTATGCATTACTCTGAAAAATTCCTCTCTGCTGCTATCATAATGCTCATTTGTTACACTTTAAGCTAAATGACTAAAAGCAAACAGCAATTGTGAGAGGGAAAATCAAATTCCATCAAATACAGAAGTCTGGTACCATCTGCCGAGGGTGTAATGATGAAGTATAAACACAGAGCGCATTTTGAGCTCCCCCGTAGTGACCCTGCACAAAAGTGCCCAGGAAACGAACATGATGTGACATATTTTGTGACTTATATATACCAGTTGGATATAAAAGTCACATAAAGCAAAGGTGATATTATATATTTTTGACTTATATATGAACTGGATTGTTTTAATTTATTTAAATGTTATTTTATGACTATGAAAGTACTTAGAACTAGTGGAAGAAAACTGGAAAAATTAAAAATTAAAATTACCGTAATCACTCCATCAAGAGATTATTTTTAACATACAGCTATATTTTCTTCCAAACCGCTATATATTTATGTATGTTTGCATAGATAGATAAAAACATGACAAATTTACTAAGGTTTATACAATGTTTTCATCCTTCTCCCAAGTAGTATGTTTACATGGAAACATGTTTTATGGAAAACATGACATTTTGGTAGCTATCATCATATGTTAGCTTATCTGTTAACTATTTCTTATTGTTGAAGGTTCAGGTTATTTCTGCCTTCTGGCTATTAAACTAACACTACAACTAGCAACATTTTAACAAAACACACATATGCAATTGACTTACTTGCCAGAGTTTGCTTCTTCATGTTCCAACTGTGAGTTATATATTACCTGAGTGTCTTTTTAATATATTATTTGTGTCTATTATTTTGTTCCTCATTTTATATATTGTTGATCACTAATTTGTAATACTAATTCTAATAAACTTATGCCAGGCACTGTCCTAAGTACTTTCCATATATTTGCACATATTAATATTCACAGTAGTTTCATGAGATAATACTATTGTTATCTTTTACCATCTTTAAAGATACTAGTACTGGCTTAAATCTTATTTCTTAAATTGGTAGACAAGACTGATAAAACGAATGGATATTCTGAATACAAAAATATAATAAAACCACTGAAATGCATTTAAAAACTCAACAATAAGAATGTATTATTTGCAGTTATGTAGAATATCCTTTTATCAGGAGAAGCATGCTTTACTACTTAGGAATGAAGTGCAGTGATGTTTATACTTACTTTAAATAGATAAAAGAGGTAAGCATATGTATGTGTATGAATAATCATATCCTACATCTACCCATCTATTCAGATACAGTAGATTCATATATGTCTGTCTGTCTAGCTATCCAACTCTTTAGAGAGAAAACCTAAGCAATTGTCACAAAATGTTAAAAGCTGATGAACCTAAGTGAACGAAATCTGGGTGTTCTTTGAAATTAAATGTTTCATTGTACCATTATTTCAACTTTTCTGTAGGTTTTAATTTGTTGAAAATAAAAAGTTGGAGGGAAAAAAAAGCAAACTAAGCCATGCAGAAAACCTGCTGTCATTTTCCTAAGGTCACACAGTAAATACAGATTGGACTGGGCTTTCAAATCCAGCAGTCTGACTCCTGGGGCCCTGCTCTGAATCACTTAAATATACCATTTCTCTAAAAAAACAAGATTGTATGACTATTATTGCATGTTATTTTAATATAATTCCCGTTTTATTGATGTGTAACAAACAGGAAAACAACATACAGAGGAAAAAAGTCATAGTGACTCAACTTTTTGATTGAAACAGCTTTATTCTCCTGTCAAATGACATTTGACTTGCTCCTCCTCTTACAGAATTATAAAGTGTTGTGCTCTTATCTTTCAAAAGAAAGACTGGAACAGAACATCTTAAGTTCAAGAAGTGAATAATGGAGACTTAGATTTCCATGTTCTGAACAATCACAGTGTGATTAGACTATAGTTGAATCCTAACTTTACCCTTTTACTAAATGTGACTGTGGTACAACAGTTACTTCCCTCAGTGCCACATTTCTCATCTGAAAACACAGACATTAAGCTATGTCTTTACATTATTATGAAGACAAAATCAAATGCTACACATAAAATAGCTGGCACAGTGCCCAATGCATACTAAATTATATTTTTCTTTTCTCAGCTTCGCTCCCCTTAAAAAAAGTAAGTTAATAAAAATTGAACCCTTCCTGGAAACAACACAGTATAAAAGTCTAAGTTTTATAATATAAACATTAACATCTTGTTCAGAATAAAACCCTTTGGGAACTCTATTTGAAATGTACCTAGGCTCCCCTGGAAAATGTCTGGCCATTAATTCTCCCTGATGAATGCACAGATGCCTCCCAAGTCTTCTCTCTAACGTTATACAGATTATTTCCCACATTTACATCTATTGGAAAGAGACTGACTTGGAGACATGCTACCCAGAGACCAGGTCTAAAGCTATATTCTGTGCACGATTTAATATATCAGGGAGGAAGTTTTATACATGGTAAATAATAATTACAAATATCATTTAAGCATAATATGGATGCAGTTCTCTACATATTAAATAATAATTACCTTTCCTTTTTCACTCCATTCAAATAATAGTCCCTACTCAGACCACATACTGCAGGAAAAATAGGCAATTATTTCAGCATTATCCAGACATGTCAGCTACTGAAGAATAAATAGCATATTTAACTTTTTAAAATTATGTAGCAGGTTGGAAACAAATGTCATTTTAACAGCTGGTACCAGAGTTTCCCAAAGAGAGAGAACTGCCTTTGTTTAGGAAAATACCTGAAGAGATTGTTATAAGTGAGGGAGCAAGGCCCAAGGAAATGTTTTATGTGAAAAACTGCAAAACCAACTGATGCTCACTGCTCCATGAGATGTTCATAGGATCTGAAGGACAGAGAAGATATGAAGAAAAGAGAGGGCAAGCCATCAGGGAGACTGGAGGGGGCAGTGGCCAGTAATGTAACAGGATGTTTGATCATAGAGAAAAGGAGGTCAATTTTAAAAATTACAGTGGCAGCAATGCAGCGCAACAGCTGAATTGGGTGTTTGGTTCTGCAAGATAAACTGTCTTAGTCATTGCAAACCTTCAGTGAAGCCATTAGACACACCAATACCTTCTTTGAATGGTGTTTTCTTTTTTTATTTTGGAGTATGTGTGAGACAAAGAAATAAGAAAACTCCAGGAGCTAAGACTTGAAAAAACAAACAAACAAGATACAGAATTTAGTAGGAATATGAAAACAGATCTAGAATGCACATGAGAACAGGTGCCCCTGGGAAACACCAGACATCGTGGGGAGGACAAGCTTCCTACAGAATATGAAGTTGGGAGTTTGAGTCAACTCTATGTACATTTCAAGGGAACCTAACATCATAGTTCCATGAATAAAGAGACACGATTCCTAGAGGAGAAGTATAAAATAAATAGGATAAAGGGGTGCTTTCCGAGGTTCTTGGAGAACTGGACTTAGATTTCATTCATTTAAACTACAACTTTCTTTTATTCCTTTTTTTCCCCACATGCTTGAGTTTCAGTAGTAATATTTTCACAAAGGCAAATATAAAATAATTTTAAGGAATTCTAAATGAAATCAAGCCATTGTTCTGATGAAAAGTAACACTTTCTTTTTACTGGTTATAAAATAGAGTAGCACCAAAACTGAGTTACCAGCTCAGGTGGTAGTAAGGGCTTTTCCTTAGCTTGTGCTGCCATTGGTCATTGAATGCTTTTCTGGATTAAGAAATGTCCAGTAAAGAGGAAGCAAGAGTAGCCCTCTCCCTGAAAACTCTATTCATCAGCCCAGCAAAGAGAGGGTATGTCTCATCAGTGTTCTAGCATGTTTTGGCCCCACCTCCTCCGTCCTCAGAGTTATCCACTCTTCAAAGCAGAGCAACCATTGCTTTGACCTGACTCTACTCCACCACGATCACCAACAACTTCCTGATGATCAAAACCAGCAATCTTCCTTTCATTTCCTTCTCTCCACATTTGCTCCTTAAATGTAGTCTTGTCACAAAACTCACCTCACCTTGGAATCTTTGATTCTGTTTTTCTTATGTATTCCACTATTGCTCTGATCCTAACTGCTTTTTTAAATTAAGTTTAGAGGTACAAGTTCAGAGGCACTGAAAGGACTTCCAAAAACACTTCTCCAGATTTCTCATCTCTCCCAACTTCAAGTCTCTATTTCCAAAACTATGCAGTCCATGTCCATCTAGATATATTAGTAAATAACTCAATATCTGTGTGTCCCCAATGGTGATGGCCATGAGAGATGACCTGGTCAAGATTTATTGTTTTTCTGCTAGGCACCTCTCACAACTATACCTAAGAAAGAAAATAATATATCTGCACTGCAAATCCAGCAACTTCTTCTACTATATAATGACTTTTAAGCCCCACACATATGTAAATTCAGAAGATGCCACAGAGGACGATCTTGCCCCTTCTCCTATCCCTACTTTTCACAGGTTATCACACAAGGAACCTGAGCCACTTCTTATTTAGAAATTATTTCATTAGTCTTAATGTCAGTTGAGTATCTGCAACAATAACTGATTTCATTTTCTTTCCAACAAAATATATCTTTATCTCCTCAACACTTAGTGCTCCATAATGATATGTGGAATTGAATGGCTCTCTATATCACAAATTCATCACGCCCACATCTGCCTTCAACATTTATCTTAAGCTCAGCCACTAAGAGCTTTCTAAAGTTGTACTTGCTAAAGCTGCAGTTCCCAAAATCCACTCCACATATCTGTACAGCCCATAGGAAGCTCAACTTTTAAAATAAATTTCATAATCAAATAAATAATAGAAACATTTCACACCTCTTCTTCAAGATTCATTCCAACCACTATTAGGTCACACTATATTCACTCATATTCCATTGGCCAACGCTTGATCACATGGCCAAGTGTGATCCAACAAAAGTTCTAAGAAGTCATGCAATAAAAAAGAAACCTCTCTAGCTTCTTAATGTAAACGTTTCCAAAACTTTTCTTAAGTTTTATTTATTAATATCTGAAAAAGTTTAGGATTTGGATTGTCTATGTTGAAAACTGGTTTAGATTAGGTAGGTGTTTGCCTCTTTCCCTGAGAGAACAAAAGCAGCCCAAAGCTTGTATGGTGGTTTCAAGTCTCCTTCTATCCTGTTGCTCAGTGGTCCTGCAAAGGCAACTTTTCATCCATAACAGCCCCAGCTCCTGTCATCACGCTCATGTTCCACTCAATGGAGACAAGAAAAGAAGGGGACATACTGCATTTTCTATTTTGAGCAAATGACCTGGGAATTGGTCACATGATTTTCACTAAAATTCCATTGGTATAGCTTGATCACATGATCACAACTAGCTACAAGGGAGGCTGGGAAATGTAGTCTTTAGAGACACAATCATGTGCTCAGGGGAAACCTCTATTACTATTTTTAAAAGGAGAAGAGAATGGAGAATAAAGAAGAATTAGTAGTTTCTGCTATGAAAGCTCCAGAACCCCTTTTGGGACTTGCTGGGCTAAAGACCTGATGAATATGAGTAAGATTATGGAGGACGCATATAAAGTGATCTAGAAGGAAGTGTTTTGCCAGCATTATCTAACATCTTCAAACGTTCACACTGAAAAACAGTCCTTTGCCATCAATTTCACTTCACCATATCTTTTGGATTTAGTGCAGATTCCAACCATTCTTAGAAAATTCCTTTATTAAATCATTTTTAATCTTTCAATGATTTACAGTAAATTATTTCTCTGAACTCACTGTCCACTCAAACTATACTTCTCTGAAAAAAAATGCAAATAAAATTTCTTTTCTCTAAAGAGTGTGTGCAAAAGGGAGACAGTAAATTACATTAAATAATTTTTTCACTCCCTAATCCTTAAATTCAGGTCTGCCACTTACTAGCTGTCTAACCTTAAGCTGGTCAGTTGATCTTTCCAAGTCTCAATTTCTGAGTCTTATTTCTTCTGTCAGATGAAAATAATGCATTTTGCAGTACTGTTGTGGGGTTTAAATGAACTAATGCATACATATGTCAGTATGTAGTAGGTAGTCAATTGTTGTTGGCACTTACTTTCACAGGCAAAAAGTAGGTATTATAACTAGATGATCTTTACTATTCTACATTTCTGTGATTTAAAAAATAGTGAAGGGTGAGTAATGCAGAAGAAGTGCTGGCACTGGAACTTCAGGCAACACTGGAGTAAACTGGTGCTTTTTCCCCTGCAAGAGAGAGCAGCTTTCTTGATGTCATCTCAAAGTCTAGGAAATAGGTCTTGCATACACAAAAGCATATTTCAGATGGCATAGCCAGAATGTCTCCCAATTTCAACTCTGACAAAATCAATTATAAAACTTCATAAGATTATCTTGATCTTATGAAGGACTGTCCCTCATCAAGGACTCTATGAAGTCCTCATTAAAATTTGTTGACTACAGGAATGATTAAGAGTTGCTAGGTAAATAAGGCAGAACCTAATGATAAATGTAGTCAAGTCTTAATGAAAAAATTCATTAGTAAAGTTTACTTTGGCTGAAGTTTAACCTTTGCATAATACAAATAATAAAGGAATAAAAAGTGCAATGACCTCTCACATTAAACAATGAAAAAAATATTATTTAGAAAATAATGAAATTGGGCTAGATGCTCTCTTAAGATATTTTTATACTCTAAAATTTTAATAAATATGCAATGTTAATTTCAGTGTAAATTTTTTTAGATTAAATACAATTCTATGCATTAAGTACAGGCATAGAAAGTCATCTGAGTTTGACAGTCAGCTATAAAATAATAGACACACAAAATTAAAGCATTCCAGCAGGAATATCAAACATAAGTGCTTACTCATAGTTTTGATGCAAACAAGCCTACATTTAAAAATTAAATGGTATTTCTTACTGAGGAGCAAAGAAGACCCTCAATGGTTCTTATTGCAATTAATCAATGTTCTAGTCTTTGCTCTCTCTCACCCTGTTGTTCTCCCTTCCCTCTCTCTCTCTCTCTCTCTCTCTCTCTCTCTCTCTCTCTCTCTCTCTCTCTCTTCCCCACCTCCCTTTCTCTATCTCACCACTTTCAGCTGTATACATCACATTTTTCAAAAAGGAGGAAAAGAAGAGTCACCAAAAACATAAAATGTACAGAAAAAGAACGAATGTTGGAGGACACTATGATTTAACATATTTGTTCATTTAGAAATTGTAGCCACAAGAACACATCTACTTCTACTTTCCTAATGTCAGAGGAAATTTTTTTACAGAGCAAAGGATAATACTCATGACTCCATAATAAATCCCTTTGGTGATTTGATTAATGTTCTTGGTACCGAGATTAATACAAATTTTTGGTTATGTATTCTGCTTCAAAGTGAGGAATTATTTTATTAAGAAGAATTTCTGGAATGTGTGATGTTATATGAATGTATTTCTGGTAACTATTTTTCTAGAGTAGTAAGAAGTATAGAAAACTCACTTTCTTAAAATGGTTTACATCCATGAATTTCAGGAATTAGATTGAACTAACAGTTGGTGGGGTAAATGCTAGTTGAGACTTTTATCATGTCAACAATAAGGTTGGTTCATCAATAACCTGGAAGGTTACACTAAGAATTAATACCGCAAATTCTCTGCCCTGAATTCTTCTGTATTTTGATATTAAACTGTCTAAGAGTGCACTACATTCCAACATTTCTTCTTTGCACACTCTCTACTCTTTTAGATCTGTGTTTATTCAGCAAATGAACAAGACCAATCTTTGTGAACTAGCCAAATCATACTTTAATGCCTTTTAATACATTGATAGCACTTAATCAGTTCCCAGCACTGTTCTAAATATATTAAATCCTTACAACTTACAGTAGGGTAGGTAACATTTTTATTCCCATTTTCCAAATGAAAAATGGAAGCAAAGAGAAGGAAAGTAATTTGCCCAAGGTTACAACAGCTTGTAACACAGGGCATGAAGTCAGGGCCGATACTTCAAGGCAAAGGGTGGCAGAGTTGCAAGGACCATAGCACAAGATACAGGACTGGTAAGGAAAACCAAGAAGAGGGAACCCCTCATGGAACAGGATTCAGTAGCAAAGCAGCATCAAGAAGGAAGGAAAATTCACTGGAGTCTATATGCAGAATCATTGGTCTGAGGCTCCTAAAACATCTGAGGCTCCTTCAAGAGCAAAATAGCTCTCCTTGTTCACAACATGCTCCAATTTTGTAAAGGGAGTTAAGTTGTCTCATTCATGAATGTTTTTATTTAGGGGCCAGCATTCCTAAGAGATCATCTGCAATATTCTTACCAGGTTTGTCCACAAGATCTCTCCTGCATGCATTATGAGCACTAATTCCTTGGCACCAACTTCCCTGACCATGTTCTCCCCAGCCCACCAGTCTGCCCCCTCTCCCTCCCCAGAAAGCAATCCCTTACTGCCCAAAGCTCATTCATCACATACGAACTGATCAAGTGCCACCTCTTCCACAAAATGCCCCCGTTCCTCTTAAAGACCTAAATAGCTACAGCATTTGTCACCTGTATTTTACACTCAGTCACAGATTTCATTGAAATGTTTTTGCTTCTCTGCATAAGTAACTCGCCAGAGAATTCTCTGAGGCCAGTGATCATGTAGTATTACTTCTCTCTATCTATGAGTATCACTTCACTCATAGTGCTTATCTGGTGTTGTCTAATACAAAATGCCTAAATAAATCTATCAGTGAATTGTATAACGTCCATCAACTCACTATTTGTGGTACACGAAAATGCTTAAGAAATCTTTATTGATTAATGAATTAGTTCACTGTTGAGTCAGAAATTGTTTGCAGTATTACAACAAAAGATCGTAATCCTAATCCACTACTAGTTGCTTAAAATAAATAATATTTCATAATATGTGTCAAAGGCACTTTGTGTAATCCTACAGAAGCCACACTATGGACTAATCTCTGGGATTCATTTCTAAAGAAGGCAAACATTATTTTTCTTCTCTCAAGCCTAGTGAGAATACATTGCATCCCTGGTTAGTCCCTCTCTATCTTTGACACATACTTGACAATGGTTGTGATAGTTGAGTTTTAATAGTGATAGGAATTAGGAAGAAGGCTAGTAATTTAAGGCTACAGTACCTGGCTCCGGTTTTGCTTTGACCATTCTGTGAATATGTATGTACACCGCATTCTTGCATGTACCGCATCTGGTGTAACGCTAAGAGTATGAAATTGAATGTGACTGGAGATTAAATATCAGAGCCACCTTAATTCATGACATTATTTGGATATAATCACTATAATCACTATGACCACATCTGTTTCCTAGTAACTGTTTAAAAGATAGACAAGCAATTTAGAGGATAATTCTCTCTGCAAACATCTGTATTAGTGCCTGCCTTTTTTTCTTCTCCCCTCCAAAATGTTTTCTACTTCAGTTTTATTTAAATTTCAGACCAGAACAGTAGGGCAGATCACATAGTAACTTATATCTCCACAATGAGAAAATACCTTAACTGATCAAATTGATAATACTGAATGTTCAATTATTAAATTTTCTTGCTTTTAATCTTTAAGGCCCAAGAAGACCTAATATATCAAATGAAATTTTAAAAGTGAAAGATAAAATGTATGCATACAATATTATTCTGTTTACTTCCATGCTAAACCCCTTACTTTATTACAGACTTAACTTTGGGGGGGATAATTCTCTGGCCACTGGAGTCCAACCTTTTATCTTTGTCTTCCCATTACCTGAGCACAGCAGAAACTCTAAGCGTCTTGTTATTCCCAACATCAGACGCAGTGCCTGGCACACAGTAGGCATTCAGCAGTTGTTTGTTCAATACATAAATGAAAATCTTTTGAAGCCACACAAATGAACTCATATCTTTTGAGGATGAATGATAAAAAGAATTTGCATCAGAGAATACAGAGGCCTTTGAAGCTGGATCTGTCTAAGGGTCTAAAAATTCAAAGGCTCTTCTATGTGACCATGACAGTTTATTTTACATCAATACTACTTAGAAACAATGACTTCATTTTATCTAGCTTTTTTATTATCCTCAATCATAATCAAGTGGCCACATTTATGTAATATTGCAAACTAAAGTATATTGCAAACTAGTGGAAACAATTTGTCACAACTGAGTGGACAGCCTTATTCTCACATATCCTGTTATTCACAATATTTAGCAAAAAAAAAAACTGGCTCAAAGAGTTAACTTTGTGTTAATTCTAAGTGCAGCCTAAGAGATTTACTTTTTTACTATTCCATAATAATATTCATAGAATTAAAATAAAACAAGTACTTTGAATCTCTCAGAAAACAATATCACTCTCATAAATTTTAAAATGTCCTTTCATGACACTGAAGCATACAGTTTTTGCTTATTTGTGGAGTAAAACACATTTCCTATAGTTTTATGTATCCATACAGGTGATGGCTTTTCTCATTTTTTAAATTTATTTTTTATTTTTATTTTTGAGACAGAGTCTCGCTCTGTCACCCAGGCTGGAGTACAGTGGCATGATCTTGGTTCACTGCAACATTTGCCTCCTGGATTCAAGCAATTGTCCTGCCTCAGCCTCCTGAGTATCTGGGATTATAGGCACCTGCCACAATGTCTAGCCAATTTTTATATATTTAGTCGAGATGGGTTTTCACCATGCTGGCCAGTCTGGTCTCGAACCCCGGACCTCAAGTGATCTGCCTGCCTTGGCCTCCCAATGTGCTGGGAATATAGGCATGAGCCACCACACCTGCACCTCTTTTCTCATTTTTAAAAGCTTGTATCCATCAACATTTTTCTCTATATTCTCTGAATTCTCTCGCTCGCTCTCTCTCACTCTCTGCCTCTCCCCCCTCCTCTCTCTCTGTCTCTCTGTCTCTCTGTCTCTCTCTCTCTCTCTCTCTCTCTCTCTCTCTCTGTTTCTCTAAGATTCTAGTTAAGTCAAAACATGGTAGACTTAAAGTGGTTGTATTTTCTTTTCAGTTGGAGAACCAATAAATGCCAAAGTGAGCCAATGAAAGCCTGGGCATTATAGGATGTCACTAAACTGATTTCTTGACCATTTGCCTTATAATACCTTCAACATCAGAGAAGTATGGATTCAGTCAGAAACTGCTCAACACTTAGTATTACTAGAATTACATTACCAAATACAATTTGTTCATCACTCCTTGAGTGTGGTCTCTTGTAAACCCTGTAAAATATTAACAAAAAGTGATGAAGGTTTTAAGCCACCACGGGTCTGCTTGCCTTAGCTCTATTTCTAGATCTCATTATACACATTCATATATTTATACGCCATTCATTCCCAGCTTTTCCTACAGGCTTAACTTTAATGATGTGATAATCTGATTAATGGCTTTTTAGCCCATTAGAAAACCCATTGAAACTCTTTTGGTAAAGAGCTAAAATGAAATACTTTAGGTTTTGTGTACCAAAAGTTTTTTGATGTAACTACTCAAGTTGGACATTATAACGTGAAAACCATCAGAGGTAATATGTCAAAGAATGAGGATGGCTATGCTCTGATAAAATTTTACTTCAGTGTCTGAACACCTAAATTAAATTCACATAATTGTTTACATAACACAAAATATTAGTCTTCTTTGGGTGTTTTTCAGTCTTAGTTTGTGGGCCGTACAAAAACCAGTAGCAGGTAGGTTTGGCTTGCAGATCGTAGTTTACTGACCCCTGTATTAGACTTTCATACCCATAGGAACAGATTCTATGTCATCTCTCAATTTTCCAACATAGGACCAGGCCTCAGATAATGCTCTATACATTGCAGATGCTCAACCCATGCTTAGAGGATGAATCACTGTTAAATAATTTATGGTTCTTTTAATAACATGGTTACCTTGTTTGTGTGTGAATGATTTTGTTTCTCTCTCTCTCTCTCTCTCTCTCTCTAAGATTCTAGTTAAGTCAAAACATGGTAGACTTAAAGTGGTAAATTATTCCTATTAAGTTCAGGATATTTAGAAAGAGACTTAGTTTTCAAAGAAAAGCTCAGTTAAATAATTCAAATGGTACAATGAACTGAATGATTATGTCCCTCCAAAATTCACATGTTGACAGTCTAATCCCCAAGGTGATAGGATTATGAGGTGAGACTTTTGGGAGATGCTTATGTCATGAGAGTGAAACCCTTACAAATGGGATTAGTGCCTTTATAAAGGAAACAGACAGCTCCCTATTCCTTCCGCCACCTGAGGAAGCAAGGAGAAGTCACGGTCTATGAGCCAGAGGATGAGCCCTCACCGGACACCCACCCTGCCAGTGCCTTATCTTGGACATCCCAGCTTCCAGAACTGGAAAATAAATTTCTGTTTAGCTTATAAGCTACCCATCTTAGGGTATGTTTTATAGCAGCCTGAGCAGACTAAGACAAAATGGAAACAAGCCACATAGCACATTATCAAAATTGTCACTGCTACATTCCTGGAGCAGTCTGAGTGCAACAGTCAACAGTCTCTAAGATTGAGAGAAACATATCTTTGGCTCTCTGGACCTGATCTACTTTGTTGTGGTGCCAACTACCAACTTTTCCACTAAATTCTAGTGCTGTGCCTGAGCCCAGCCCCAATGTAACATTGTGTCCCTCTGCATATGCAAGACTTGGCTGTGGTCTTCAGCTTTAGTCTAGAGTGAGTGATAGGGTAACAGCCCTGAGCTAGGTCCAGGGCTACTGTCACTCCTCCCAGAGCAGATTTATCGCTGCATCCCTCCATAATCCTTTAAATCACATAGTCATTTTTCACCCTATGCAGTTGTCACCAGCCCTTGCCACAGCTACCGTGCCTATAAAATGACATAGCAGCAGCAAAGGATAACTCTGTCATGAGACCTACTCCATGGACCTATAAAAACCTGTGTAGTTTAAATTGCTCTTTAGAGGAACATAAGATGTTGCAGAAACCAAATACAAATTCTGTAACAATAATATTTTTATTGCATTTTAGGTTTTGGGGTACATGTGAAGAACATGCAAGATAGTTGCATAGGTACACACATGGCACTGTGATTTGCTGCCTTCCTCCCCTTCACTTATATCTGGCATTTCTCTCCATGCTATCTCTCCCCAACTCCCCACCCCCTGCTGTCCCTCCCCTATTTCCCCCAACAGACCCCAGTGTGTAGTGCTCCTCTCCCTGTGTCCATGTGTTCTCATTGTTCAACACCTGCCTTTGGATACATACCCAGTAATGGGATTGCTGGGTCAAATGGAATAATAATAATATTTTGAAAATCGATGTTATTCTTATTCACTTTGTATCACTTTCACATAAAAAGAAAAAATCAAAACAAACATTTAAATGGAGCAATAGTATTTTATAGGTGGTATGCTGCATTTTTCTTGTGCACTGCTCTAAAAGCAGTAAAAAGATGCTTTGCTAAAAAGCAACACTGATGCAAATTTTCTAACTTTCAAATACATGTTGTTGAAATTATTTCTACCAACTAACTCAAAACAATCTTATAAAATTACCTACATTCCTTCATGAACCATCATTTACAAGTTACAATTAAGCCTTTCTTCTTTTGAAACCATCTTTACAAATATCACCCTGGGAATGTTATACATTGGGTTTGGCCCTACCTTCAGAGTAGAGATATTATATTTTGAGTTCTCGGCAGAAGGCAGAGAGGAACTTGCTAAAATGTTCATAAGATTTGGGAGGAAAAGAAGTATGGAGGTTTTCACAGTGGTGCTAGGAGAAGCTTAAAGAAGTGTATTTCTTCCCTGTGTCAAGAATCAGTTCTATAGTCACTAAAGTAAATAAATAACTACATAGGTATAAATTTAAATCGATGGGTTGATAAAATTTCTTAGAACCAGAAAAATCAGCATCCACCAAGCTCAGAGTTCCCACACAATACCTTGCTGTAGGGTATGCTCTACTGAGGAAACCAAGGAAAGAATGTCAAAGACTTAATTGAAATAAAATCATATCTTAAGAATAAGACTGGCAAAAAGGAGCTCAGAGTCCAGCAGCTATGTATACCTGAAAGGATTCAACAGGTGCCAGGAAGGTGTTTGCACCTCTGCCCTGATTCCTCCAATGCTCTGGTTCTTACCACTTCGAAGGGGCAATGGGGTCCTACTACCTGGGGTCCTACCACCTACTGAAGGACCCCAGGCCAACCCTCCTTCTTGCCCACATGATGCCTGTTGTGCCCACAAACACAAAACTTGGAAGCATTTGAAGGATAAGAGAAACGCTTGAGAGTCACTGCAGTGAGTCAGCACATTAATGCTGACTCCACAGTTATCTGGATTAGAGCCGGCCTTGTCTGTGACCTGGACTCTCACTTTGCCCAATCCCAAATGGCTGGCTAGCCGGAGCCCCTGCCAATTTGTTCTTCTGGTTTGCATTTCAGGATTTAACAAATACCAGGGTTCAGTAGTAAACCAGCCTTCTCATTCTCTTATCTTTCATCATCCCAGAAATTTGCTGATAAATTTTTGAAAACAGCTTGATTATATGCCACTCGAGAAAGCCCAGGTCTGGTGGGGCCTCACAGTCACTGTTAATAAAAGGGCTGCTTTTCGGGAATTTAGAATGGATTGACAAAACCTGACAGGGTTTAGAGGAAGTCTGATTTTACCTGCCAAACATTTCCTAACTTACACTCTATAACAAAAAAAATGGGTCATTTCAAAGCAGGAGATTTTAATGTATTGTTATTCTTGAGAATAAATCTTTCGGGATATTATCTTCCCGAATTTCAGATGTAATGGGAAAGAGTGAGATCAGTATCTGAACCAGTTTTCACAGATAAGACTCGATCATTATGTTTTTTAAACATATGTACATGAACTTCAGCTTGTTCTGGGCTCTCACATATATTTACTACAGTGTCAGACACCTACCAAGTGCTTAATAAATATAAATTCTTAGCTTTTCCTTCAGGGTTTTGGGTCAGGCTTTGCAACTTCCAAGTCGAAAGTCAGCAAAATGTTATATACCAAACAAAAGAAACCACCTCACCTACAACAATGGACCTGAGACTCAGCAGGTTGGGAAATAACTTTTTATGAATACAGTTTTTAAAATATGGAGCCAGTCCCCATAATAAAGAAATGGACAGGTCAAGTATTAGACAGCAATGAATGCCAACGGGTGGTTTTGGTGTCTCATTTGAACACAGTGGGCCATAGAAGTGGTCCTCATTTCTTTCTAATTGGCACATGTGACATCTGGACCTCTCTATTAGCCCGAGGTCACAGCACTTCGTGCAGGAACCACAAATTTAAAGAGCACTTGGTATGTATTCATCAAGCTGAATACATTTGCACGACTCCACCAGCCCTTTGCTCAGTCTCTCCAGGATCCATGAATAAGGAAAGCAAGATGATTGACAGTCAGTAGGAGTAAAAAGATTAGCAAATTGCAGCTCCCTTCTCGCCATCCCACTGTCCATCTCTGGTATCCATTCCTGCCCGTTACCCCCCCAACTAACAGGCTTTGGGTTTCTTCCCCTGGAGAAGACAATGAAAGCAAGAAATTGAGTATTCAGAATTGCCATGAAGGCTCTCTCTTCCTTGCCATGCCATCCCTGGCATCATGTCAGTTGGTTTCCAAGTTTCAGCGCTTACTTTGTAAAATAAATTAATTTATATGAAATTTGCTGATAGGTGCAGGCTCAGCACTCTCAATGTCAGAAAATGGCGAACCTTCCTGATGGAATTCGTCTTTTAATTGTCTTCCCTTGGAGAACACAGATTCTCACTCTCCCTTTTGCTACCATGGGTACTGCCTTTGTCCTGATTGGCACAGTAACATAAAGAGGCCATAGAGAAGGCCTATGGCCAGTGGCACTTTTCATTTTCTGGTTCTCTGTTGACAGTATTGCTTATTTCCAGATGGATAAAAAGTTTGCACATTAATGTAATCAAAGACTGAAAAAAGATGCCACGTGGGAAATATTTGGGAAAAGAGAAAAGAAGGGGCAAATAGGCCTCTGAGACCATATCTATAATGCAGTACTGAATTTCACTCGACCTTCAGAAACAATAAATTTCATGTTTTATAACATTTTACTGAAGCCTTATTTTCTAATAAATCCCCTTTTGTTTTGATTCTTTTTGCTGTGTAATAAGCAAAAAAGAAAAGAACAATGGCTGGAAATTCTGTCTGTGTGATTTGAAGTGCTCTCACTTGCATGCTGAGAAGTGTTATAATGAATATTTTTGGCATCAGCTGATGATAGCAGCTTGGTACTAGCAGCACTTGATTCAAAATGTCATCTGATACAATAATACACAAATTGAGCGCACAGAGGGGGAAACATCATGCAACCTGTCATAGGTACAGCGATTTTCCATGACTATTCAGGGCTGGAGATGTAGAAGTAGAAACCTGAAATCTGGAATATGAAAACATGGACAAACACTTATCCACAAATACTGAGCAAAAATTATTAACAAAGGAAACACAGCAGTTTTTATGCAATCATAATACAAGTGGCTTCTTTAGTCAAAATCTTGTGGCATAAATCTGTGAATGATCTGGTACAACTAAAGTACTCAAGTCACCGGGAAAACATACTTACTCGAATAAAATGTCTTTCCTATGACTTTTTTAAATTAATTTTCTTAAAATAACAGGCCTTTTTTCCATTGCTTAATCTTCATCTTCTGCTGTTTTTTTCTAGAAGACTATTTGGTCCAAAAAACACATACCTCCTGAATGATTAGGAAAACGACTAAGACTGTTCAAAAAAAGAAGTTTCAATATGAGCAAGGAAATTATCTCATATTATCTCTAAAAATAAATACATTCCAAATATTAATTCCAAGGGCACTATTTTAACTCCATAGCATTCCCTTGGCTGGAACTCTGTCACTTGTGTTTGAATATTTGAGTAGTTGCTATAACTAGATTGTCAATTTCTGTTTTTCCTCCCCTCCTTTCTTATTTCCACTGTTCCTGCAATGGTCAAAATAGCTGTTTTCTTCTGTAATATTAATGAAATTTTTCTAGTTTCACTTTTCCTTAGTATATATAATTAGACTGCCATTGTCCAAGTTCTGGTTCCCTCAGAACCATCTGTGTGACCTCTGTCACCCAAAGATGCCTCTCGCCATGCCTCAGTTTCCTGATCTGCCTCCTAAGGTTGCTTTGAGGACTAAATGAGTTACAATCACCCTTAAAACAATGTCTGGCACAGAGTAAGCTCTGTGTTAATGTTCTCATCTTGAAAATTGAAGTGATTTGATTGTGAACGCTATTATCCAAAATATTTTAAAATATCTACTTTGATTTGTTTTTCTCCCATGAATTTATGGATTACTTTAAGTAATTGGTTTGATTATTTTAAGTTGGCCATCCATAGGATTTTAAAACCAGCAAGAACCATAAAAACCGTAAAATGCTGGAGAGGATGTGGAGAAACAGGAACACTTTTACCCTGTTGGTGGGAGTGTAAATTAGTTCAACCATTGTGGAAGACAGGGTAGCGATTTCTCAAGGATCTAGAAATAGAAATACCATTTGACCCAGCAATCCCATTATGGGATATATACCCAAAGCATTATAAATCATTCTATTATAAAGACACATACACACATATGTTCATTGTGGCACTGTTTACAATAGCAAAGATTTGGAACCAACCCAAATGCCCGTCAGTGATAGACTGGATAAAGAAAATGTGGCACATATATATCATGGAATACTATGCAGCTATAAAAAAGGATGAGTTCATGTCCCTTGCAGGGACATGGATAAAGCTGGAAACCATCATTCTCAGCAAACTGACACAAGAACAGAAAACCAAACACTGCATGTTTTCACTCATAAGTGGGTGTTGAACAATGAAAACACACGGACACAAGGAAGAGATCATCACAGACTGGGGTCTGTTGTGGGAATGGGAGGCTAGGGAAGGGATAGCAGGGGGTGGAGAGATTGGGGAGGGATAACATTGGGAGAAATACATAATGTCGGTGACGGGGGTATGGAGGTAGCAAACCACCATGGGATGTGTATACCTATGTAACAATCCTGTAAGATCTGCACATGTGCCCCAGAACTTAAAGTATAATTTTAAAAAACAAGCCATGTTGTCCAACTTCTACAGTAGGTTCATCATCATTATCATGATTATCACCAGGAATAAAGTTACTCAGTTATTTGAACTTCTTGTGGATTCTGGTGCCACTGGAGTGCATTTTTATCTAAGTTTGGGGCATGGAGATGTTCTCAACAGTATCTACTAATTCACTTTCTTCTCTCTCCCTCTCATCAACATTTTTTGAACAGTATAGATCTTCACTCCACCATGCACTGTGATCTCTAATGGTTCATGGTGTAGACAAAGAGGATTCCTCTAGTTACTCTAGACTTTTCCTGGACCCTTCTTGGCAGCTTTAAATTTTTTCTTGTCTTGTGACTTGTATAGTACTGTGTCCTTTGTGTTATCTTTGCACCATTATTACACAATAGATCCTAAAACCAACTTTCTAAAGGTCAGCAGAGCAGACCTAATTCTTTCCTCATTCTCCCCCAGGGCACTGAGAATCAGAGGCTAGGATCTTGCCTGGGATTGCAGAATTAAAAGTACCAGAAAGAATCAGAAAGTCCAAATCGTAGGATTTTCTTTCCAAAGGTGTTTTCACAGCACCATGTTGCTTCTCCCTCAAAACACATTGCTTCATACAACCCTATTAGTGTAAGCAAATACCTCAACAATGGGCAGAGACCAAGACAATGACAGAAAGGATAAAATAATGTCTGAATGGGCAGTAAGACATTTACAACATTCAGCAGCTCTAGGTCAAGTTCACACTGAGGCCATCCAGATGACACAGAGATTGAGAAAACACATTCCTGAGTTCCCTATCCACCTAAGTTGGAGTTGAAAAATAAAGTCCTTTTGAACTATAGAAGAAAAAATAAACAGAAGGATCTGATTCAGTCTTGTTTTGCCTTAAGGTTGATGATACAGGATTAAGTTTAAACTGTCAGAACCACTGTTTCAGTTCCTTTGGGAAGGTTAGAAAACCACTGTTATTTAAGTAAGGTAAGTAAATTTCAACTCCACGATGAAAAGTTTTTGCATCCCCTTCACAGATATTTAGGTAAAACGAAGTTGGTGTGACATTTTTCATCATGTCTCCCAGGCCCACAAAGACAACAGATGGTCTCTGAGTTCTAGAGATCTCTTTGTGTTCTATATTAAAATGTTTTCCAATAGATTGACATAGTGTAGGAGTTTGGCTCTTCATTAAAAAATTGTTCCTTAGCTTTTCTGCAACTTCTTCGGAAAAGTATAAGATTGAGTTATCATGGTTTGCAGCTTGGTGCACAAAACCCCTCTCCACACCACGTTGGAATCACTTTGTATTTTCAGAGTAGTCTGCAGAACAGGGCAATGGACTAATAGACACTTGATTGACGTTGATCATCCCCTGATGTACTGCAAGGCAATTAGCAAGTAAATTTTTGCTAAGTGTACTAAAGAGTAGTAGGAAAAATTTTAAATTGTCATCGAAATGCTAACCACAGATTCAACTAAAACTCAACCACAGAATGGCATATTTAGTCTTGAGCTTGAAGACCTAAATCACACAACTGTAGAAGCACAATTTTGCATCCACAGTGCTCCATTTTTCCTTCCAAACCACTTCCCCCCAAAAAAGCAGCTTTGGAGACTGTCTTTACATCAGTTAGATGCAGAGCTCAAGAAATGTGAAACATCCCAGAGAAACGAGAGTTCAGTAGCAGTGCTAAGACAATGTTAAGTGCCCTCCTTTCATCTACTCATGAAAGCCTCATAAAGAGGCCAAATTCTTAAATTCTATCATGGAGAGAACATAGTTGAAATAATTTACATGTTCCCAGTTTAGTATAGTAAATTATCCCAGCATAAAAATCACAAATACAGCAGAACTTATCTTAAACATGATCTACCTACTAGAATCATTTAATCAACAATGACAAAAGTAAAGGTAACTTTACAATGGACTAACATGACTAGGCTAGCTCAGACAGGTGCTCAAGGTCAACATCAATGGTGATAAGTCATATTGATTGTATTGGTAGATAACCGTCACATGGGATGGGACAAGGTTGGCATTTTACCTCGAATTTTCCTCCCCACAAAATCCATAATCCTCTTCTAAACATGAAGAAAATATCCAAAAAATTCAAATTGAGAAACAATCTACAAAATACTTGAACCGGGGCTTTTCAAAACTGTCGAGGCCATCAAAAACAGGGAAAGTCTGCAATGCTGTCACAGTCTAGAGGACCCCTAAAAGACAGAAAACCCCATGTAACATGGTATCTTATATGGGGTCCTGGAACAGGAAAAGGACTTCAGGATCTCAACTAGTGAGATCCTAGTAAATTGTGGGCTTTAGTTATATTGTTATATTGGTTATACTGGTTATTAGTTATATTGGTTCACTAGTTATGACAAATGCAGCGTACTTACATAAGAGGCTATGTAAGAAGACATGGTGTGGGATATAATGGGAACTCTCTGTACTCTTTCTCTGCAATTTTTCTGTAAATCTAAAACTATTCTGAATTAAAAGGTTTATTACAAATTTCAAAAGGCGTAAGGGTTCATGCTTATAATCTAAGCACTTTGGGAGGCTGAGGCTGGACGATTGCTTTAGCCCAGGAGTTTGAGACCAGTCTGGGCAATATAGCAAGACCCTATCTCTATTTAAAAAAATAATAATAATCAAAAAATTACCAGGGCATGGTGATATGAACCTGTAGTCCCAGCTACTCCTACTCGGGAAGCTGAGGTGGGAGGATTGCTTGATCCCAGGAAGTCATTAATGATTGTATTATTAAATTAACTAAAACTATTTTTTATTTCTTCTGTTTTACTGATCAATGTGATGATGCCCATGGAAAGCTGGCCATCATGGCTGGGATGCCCTCACAGACTGTCCGTGCAGGGAAGTTCTAGTCTCAACAGCACATGGCCCTAATTTTATTTATACACATAGTACTGTTACTTTCATTATGCAAGTTAAGAATTTTTGAAATCACAAGTATAAATGCAAGAGTAATTTCTATGAAAAATACATTGGATGATTTGGCAAAACCTGGCAGAGACAAATGGCTAAACGTATTTATTTAAGTATATGTGTTCTCATTGCCATAAAAGATTGGGAAAAAAATGTCATGAAAATCAAGAAGGATGCTGCACTCAGCTTCCTTATGTTCTTCAAGTTCTGCTCCACTTAAAAACACCAAAATTAGAAATCATAGATCGTGGGAGTGACTTCTGCAGGAACTCAGATCAGTTCAATCCTAATCAAAGAACACACGGTGGAGCTATCTCAAAGTACTGATGAATGAGCATTTATATGTTTAATGTAAAATGCAATGTTTAAGGTATATGTGTATCATTTTTAATAACTGTCCTGTTTTACTATCTATTTTTGTTAATTTGTTTTTGCAATTAACCCATTGCTCCTGATCCTAACTGACTAACAAAGCTATTCTATTAAAGATGATTTTTCATTTTACCTTTTATGTGTTAATATTTTACAGTTTGTCTTTTGCTATGTTTCCTTTATTTGGTAAGTTCCGGTTTTTCTTTTGCACTGTTTTATAATAAATGCATTGTGCACTTCTGTCACCTTTTTTCCCTGGTGCACTCTAGACACAAGGGTGATTGCCTAATTATACTGTGCTGCTTATAAGAAGCAAATTAGTTAAGTGGTTTCTTAGATGAACAGTGCAAAGTGCCATGTGAAAGCCAGAGGAAAAATATCCCCAAGAACAAAAGAACTTAAAAATGTTGTTTTATTTGTTTAAATCCAGTGTCTGAGAAAATAACATCATTTCTTCAAAATTAAGTGACTCTATTTTCTAAGAATTCTAAGTAGGAGTAAAGATGAGAACTGAATAAATGTGATGTGCTTCTCTCTTGGCTTCTAGGTGATAAATTTTTCACTAGACACATTACACTAGATGTGAATCTGTTTCTTATTTTATGCTGAAAGCAAGATCACTAAGACATACTTTACCTTCCTTAACAGAATCTATCTTTCTCAATGATGGCGGAAAAGCAGTTTTTTCCACATGGGTAGAAAACTCATTCTATTCAAAGTTGAATAGTTCCAAGCTGTTAGAATTTTCTAAGCAAAGGAAGAGCAAGATGCTCCCAGGATACAACGAATGAAATTCAATGGCTATTTACAAATTCAGCTGTTCGCTGAAAACAAAAAGCTTCCTAAAAATTAGGGTGGTTTAGCCTGAAGTAAGGTTTGGAGAAGTAATTTTTTAAAGAGGGCATTTATGAAAATCGATGATAGACTGGACTGGGAAAATGTGGCACATATACACCATGGAATATTATGCAGCAATCAAAAACGATGAGTTCGTGTCCTTTGTAGGGACATGGATGAATCTGGAGAACATCATTCTCAGCAAATTGACACAAGAACAGAAAAGGAAACACCATATATACTCACTCATAGGCGGGTGATGAACAATGGGAACA